>JAKMXA010000009.1:0-392500 GCA_025328625.1 Colletotrichum sp. SAR11_240 | reverse complement strand
GCTTGGAGATCATTTGTGTTAAACAGACCATGCGAAAGCCTGTCTCGGTTGTGCCTTCCCTCATCACCACGGAGCCTATTTCTCTCTCAATGTTCTTTCAATGTTCGACAGTCAACTGCTAGGAGTTGAGGACCGCTGCCTCTGTCCATGCTTTCATCACTGACAGACATCTCATTGGAGTCGAACACCTCATCTAGAGAGGTGCTCGCCGGCGATGCAGCGGATAGGTCGTCTGTGCCATGATTGTAGATACGGTCTAGGTCCATCAGCGCCTTGTAGGCATGCAATAGGTGCGTGTTAAGGTGCACAAAATCCCCCCTGTCGTCTTTAGTGAGGAGCTGTCAATGGTAGGGGAGGTCTTCCCTGCACCAGCCATGTGCAGATGTCTCGCCATAGGGCCGGTAAAATGACAGTTGCAGATGCGGTGCATCCGCAAATGGCTCGCTATTCGTCTCAAACAGGACAGGACAGGGTTTTGCAACTTATCGTTGAATGCCGTCCAAGGCTACCGTACAATTCCAGTCCTCAGCGCTTGGGAACCTTCTTGATCTACCTGCGTTTTACGCATCTGGAGAATGTCGGCGAAGACGGCAATGTTTCCGACGGAGCATCGAAAGCACTGAGCCTCTGCCTCCGTTCGGAGCCTGGGCGGGAAGCTTTGAAGCTGGACGAAGCTCTCTTTGAGGTCTTTATCCGCCGAAGCACCCTGAAATGCTCGCCAAAGCTCTCCCAAGGATGGATGGCTTGCCAGGATCCGAACCCACTGCTGCGAGGGTCAGGAGGGGCAAGCTGCAACGGCTAGGGACCTTGCGTCGTCGTCACAGTGGGGTCCTGCCTGCAGTTCTGGGCACCTCGGAGGCATGAAATGGGAACAAGCCAAGTAAAACGTCCTTGAAAACAGATAGGTCCGAAGTGTTTGCAACTGAAAACCTCGAAAGCTGGTTTTCGGCCAGGGTTGGACAGCGTAGCTGGAGGGCTTCGCATATTGATGGGTGCAGCGAAGATCTCGCAGTTGTGCTTCTGTGACTGATCGACTAAGTGGGAACATGGTTCGATATTGATAACAAGGGTGGCAGCCTGGGAGAGACGGGCGAATGTCATTGAAGTGCTGGAAGCATGCAAGCGTTCCGCGGAAGGTAAGGTAGAGACATGTGCGCTGCAAGTGGTTGATACGGGGCAGAATGCCTAACCATGCTGTACCACTTCCTTCGAGACGCAGTAGGTGACGACGGTATGCGTGATGGTGCAAGGGCGGGATCCCCAATTCTAGAACGCCGGTTGGCGGTTGAGAGGGCACGCAAGAAAGAGGCGAAGCCGGCGGCAAAAAAAAGGATGCACTCGATGATTGTCCCTATCAGAGGAGACAACCCGTATGTGCATCGAGCGAGAATCTGGGCGATGCGGTCCTGGGGCTCGTCGTGATAACGTACTCTTCGTGTTTGATAGAATCGGGTCCCCAAGGCATTGAAGAATTGTTGCTCTGCTGCCGTTGAAGCCGGACGTTGGAACCAAGGATTGGGGAAAAAGAAAGTTGACCGGGCCAGGATTAGCAGGGGCTTCCTTCCCTGCACGGGATGAACACCCTCTTCAATGTTGCTTATGTAATTCAACGACCTGGAAAGCGTCTATCATCATTGCAAACCTTGGATGTTGCCAGGCAGGCATGGGTAAGAATAGAACGTTGTTTCTTCAACATTACGAAATGACAAAAGACCGGCAGGTGGACGGCCCAATGAGTACTTTCTGGGAGAATTCAAACTTCATGCCTCCCCTCTTCTACGCCATCCAACCTCGCTCAAACTGTGAAACTCCATCAGAGCGCATACAGCCTGCATCATCCGGCGGCTTAGTTCGAATACCCGGTCCCTGATCCATGACGATGGCCAACGGAGGCTATCCGTAGAGGGCAACGGCATCCTCTCTGTCGATACCGCGTCTTTGTGGCAGCCAAGGTCGGCAACGGCGCTGTTCACAGCTCTTCCGTCCAGCGCATACGGCCCTTATTTCCCCGTGAACCTACAACATGGAAAGGCCTGTCTCTCTTCCGCCATTAGGAACCGAGCCAACTCGTCCATTGGATGCCGACCCTCGCCATCCTCACCGTCTTCTCAACTTCTTTTACCTGCTGCTCCAGCACATCCGCCGCAACAGCTTGCCATCATCTCTCGCATTTCACCCTCGATTGTCCCGTCATGTCCAGACCCCTTGGCAGATCATAGGTCGCCTGCGGCTTCTACCCTGTTCACACCTTCGCCATTTTCTCTCCCTCTTGAACCACGCACTTCCGTTACAGTGACTCCCCTCCTTGCTACCCCTCCCACCATCTCATGATCCCGGCTCTTCTATATTCTTTCGGGCCCTCCCTCCCGGGTACCTCACCGACCATACCTTAGCTGCCCACCTCTCCCTCAAGCCCTAGCACATACATGCGGCCTTTGCTTCTTGAACACGCCTCGAGACAATGGCAAACGAACTTTCCTGCAATTTGCTACTTGGACTTTCACCCAATACATCGACTAGCGACCCCAAGGGAGACGTAGCTCGTCATCGCGGGCTGCGAAAGCTTCAAACAGGGTATCGTGCATGTGGCTCGCAGAGTTGTTGGATGCCATGCATGCCGACAACTGTCACCGCACTGATGCCATCCAGACCATCCTAGGTATCAACAGCCGCTAGTCTGCTTCGCAGGCGGTCCATCCATGCCATATCTGGAGACTTTCGGAATGGTTCAGCGGGACGTCCCCATCCACCGCAAGAGACGAGAAAGTTACTTCCGTCCGACCTCCTCTTCAAGCATGCCCATCAGTCCATCACCTCCAACCATGCCCTCACGCCTGCTTGCTTGCCCAGCTTCAACAATGCTGCCCAAATGCGGCCACCTTCACGCCGTCCCGCCCCTGCCCCCGTCCCCTGCCGACTCGCCTCATGTACCGTCCACACTACTGTGTGCTTCTCACACGTTGTCGTCCCCTTCATCTCTTCTCGTTGCATCCCAGGCCGATACCAGCCAAGGGCTGTCCTGGCACGGGCTGAGGCGGGCCCGTAGCCAGCTGTCTCTTGCATATGATTTCCCGAAATTACATGTACGAAGAAGCTCTTAGCTTGGCTCTGATAACTGGGCGGTGTTTGGTTGGGTGGACTTGGCTGCGCTGCTCGTCGAGACCCCGTTTCGATCTGCCCAAGGCTCAAGGTCTCTTCCGTCTCCTCCTTTACCCAGAAACCCCTGACAACTTGCTAATCACTGATTGACACCACCATGAGCATTATTCACCATCAAAGACGTCTGGAGCCGCGCTCACCAGCAAAGCTACTTAAGGGAGGGCGGTTACGGGCCAAAGTTTTCCTGCTCTCTATCGTAAACTCGCACCCTTCTTCCCGCTATCACTTTGCTTTACAAAGTGATAAAGATCTAACCCCCCCTTCGTTGCCACATGGTCTCGCCTCTTTAATTTGGTTCTCACATTTCCCATCCCACGAGGAGACCCTGCCACATCCTCCACGGCTTCCTAGTCCTGCTACCCCCAGCCACGGAGACCCCCAAAAAGTCAACCTATCAGTCCTTGAGACATCCCACGCCGGTCCCCTCTAGAATCCCAGGGCCGTGCCTCGCTATCCTCAGCATCTCCATTGACGGCGCCCCTCAGTCGGTACCTGGGCCAATCCCACCGTACTAGCCCTCCCTAATAGGCAGTTGGGCCAAGCCCCTTCACCACCCTAACCCATCATCAGACCAACATCCCACGCTTCACCCCACGCCGCAAGCGTCATCTACCTTCAATATGGCTCCAGTCGCAACAGGCGAGGCGGCACCAATGCAACTACCCGTCTACAAGTCCAAATCTTCCTCCGTCACTGCGTCTGTCTTGCATGGTCCGCGAGATCTGCGATTGGTATGTTCACTCCTTCTCTCGGTATTGTGACGTGGAGAACGCGGGCATGTTACACACGACCCCACGTTGATCCCGTCGCATCCCTACGCCTGTCGTCCTCTCTCGCCCCGCCTTGAGACGTTAAATCTAACGACATGTCTAGGAAAAGAGAACCATTGAAGAGCCGGGCGCCGGCGAGCTGCAGATCTCCGTCAAGAGAACCGGTATCTGCGGCTCCGACGTCAGCTACTACAAGAAGTTCGCCAATGGAGACCTCTGCGCCTGCCACCCGCTCTCTCTCGGCCACGAGTCCTCTGGCGAGGTCGTCGCCATCGGGCCCCTTGTCACCGGCTTCAAGCTCGGCGATCGTGTTGCTCTCGAAGTTGGCGTCCCTTGTGGACAGTGCACCATCTGCCGCAAGGGTCGATACAACCTCTGCAAGAAGATGAAGTTCAGGTCCAGCGCCAAGAGTGTTCCTCACTACCAAGGCACGTTGCAAGAGAGAATCAACCACCCCGCGGCTTGGTGCCACAAGATCCCTGACCACGTCTCCTACGAGGCGGCCGCCCTCCTCGAGCCCCTTTCCGTCGCCATCCACGCCGTCAACAGAGCCACGCCCGAGCCTGGATCGACAGCTCTTGTCATTGGGGCTGGCACAGTCGGTCTCTTGACCGCGGCCATGGCCCGTCAAGCTGGCTGTGCTCAAGTCACCATTACCGACGTTGATGCCGGCCGCGTCAACTACGCCATTTCCAAGGGCTTTGCTACCCACGGCTACGTCGTCCCGGCACCCGGCTCTTCTTACAACAACAACTCCGGAACCTCGACCCCCGCAGACCCCGGCGTCATGACGCCTGCCAGCATCTTCTCAGTCCAAAGCGTCCAGGGCAAGTTCGACGGCGCCAAGGCCTTGGCCGCCGACATCCTCGCTCTCACCAAGGTGCCCGAGGAACTGGAGATGGACGCAGAGGACGACGGCGTCGACGTCACGTTCGAGTGCACCGGCAAGGAGGTCTGCATGCACACCAGTCTCTATGCCACGAGACCCGGCGGCAAGGTCGTCATGGTGGGCATGGGTACTCCGGTGCAGACCCTCCCTCTGTCCGTCGCGCACTTGAGGGAAATCGACATCCTTGGAATCTTCCGCTATGCCAACACCTATCCCACCGGTGTCCGGCTGCTTTGCGCCAAGGGCAACGGCGGCCTTCCCCGTCTCGACGACATGGTCACGCACAGGTTCAAGGGCCTTGAGAATGCCTCAAAGGCGTTTGAGCTGGCCAGCAGGACGTGCGATGACGAAGGCAACCTCGTCTTGAAGGTCGTCATCGAGGCCTGAAGAGGTACAGCAAGAGAAAGATGAAGCTGCTGCTTTGAGGAGAAATATTCCTCAGCTGAAGCTGCAGACTTTGCTTCAAGTTTACGGCCATGAATATGAATGATTGATACCAAGATAGACATTTCTGCTTACTTTTTTTCTTTTTGCAAAACGACGTCTTTTGATTCGAGCCAGATTGTGGATTCGAGGTTGAGGAGCGAGTGGAGTGGAAATAAGCGTTGGTCATAGATTTCTCAAGTGGTTCAGGCTGGATGGGACACAAAATGGAAAATAATTCCGGGTAAATGAGTATAGTAAAAATGCAGTTTGTTTGAAGCATTACACACCAATCAACTTGAACCCGACAGATGCATGTCATGCAATGGGATATCGGAATGTCAGGGTGAGACAGTCCCAAAATAATAGTCGAATAGGGAAGCAAAAGCATGAAAAGTATGGTGTTTATTCGTCGGGGCTTGGTATGGACCCCTGCGCGTATCATCATGTCTACATTACCCCCAGAACGCCCCCCAATGAACTAATCCCTTCTGTTCGGGCGGAACAAGCTTCTGTCCATCCGTCTCCTTTGCCTACGACTTCCTCCCGGCCTACATGAAGACGTCGCCCACACCAGAAACATTGTACCCGGACGAGCCTACGGAGTAAGCTGTGGTGAAGTCAGCAGCCCTTCGATCCCTATTCTTGGCTACCTCCAGAACGCCAAACTTCTTGCCCAGGTCACGCATGCCGCTGATGCTCTGCATAAGGTCGTTGAGGCGCGAGACGATGGCGACGTCGTTCTCCTCGCAGAGAACCTCCTTCTCAAAGTTCTCGACGTCGGATGGGACGACGAGCTCCAGACGGTTGACAAGAGCTTGGATCTGGCGCAGGATGGTGTGTGAGGGCGTCGTGTGTCCACCTGCTGGCTCTTGCTGCTCCACGCCCGGAAGGTATTCGGAAGGTAGGCGCTCGAGGTAAGATGTGATAAGGCGGATACGGCCCTGAAGCATCTTGACAGCGTTGGCCTTCGCCGTGAGGGAGGCAATCATCTCTTCCTCCTCAGGAGAAAGCGCACCATCAATGTCCTGGTCGGCGCTTTCGGGCACTACGACACGACGCTTGCCTCCTGATTCGACGAGCTGGACCTTGGGCTTGGATTCCTTGGGGGCCTCGATGGCGGTGGCGTTGCCGGCGCCGCGGGCGACGTGGTCCATGGAGATCATCTCGGCCTCGCCCGTCTCGACAGTGTATGGAAGCTCGCGGAAGCGCAGCTTGAGCTTGTTGGAGTCGCCGTCCTCCATCTTCTTATCCTCGCCATCGTTGGCAGCCTTAGAGGCGTCGTCAACCTCGTAGTTTGATTCCAGAATCGTCATAGGCAGCTTGCCGCCAACTGTGGTAGAGAGAGCCTCCTGTGGGTGGAAGCCAAGAATAAGGGCGGACTCGTTGAAATCGGCGAGCACTTGGTTGTGAATGGGGAGGATGGTCGGGGTCGGGCCGGTGGAGGGGAGGAGGGTGTACCAGCCAACAAGGTCGAGGCCGCGGTCTTTGTGGACAAGCTTCACTAGGAGGGAGTCAGCAGTGGCAATCTCAGAGTATCGGACCAAACGTACTCTGCTCTAATCTCCGGCCGAAACGGTCGGCATCTAGCAGGTAGCCGCCGTCAACCTCTGGCACTTGCTTAAGGTGACATTCGAAGGCATGCTCGATCGTGACCTCGCGGCCGTTCTGTTGACCCAGGAGGGCGCCGACGATGGGGCCTTCTTGGGAGCGCAGAGTGTGGCGTGTGATGTAGTCGGATATCGTGAGGAGAACGAGGGGGTGGAGGACTGCCTGAAGCTCCGAGGACTTCTGGCTCGACATGAGCGGGTTCTCGGTGGAAGAGGCCATGTTGGGCGGGGATCTGCCCGTCGCCGTGATGTTGTGTTGCTATTGTGGTGTCGCGACCATGCGAAGTCTGCAAATGCGGCGGTAGGTTTCGTCGATAGTTCTCGAGAAGTGATGTAGAGATTCGGTTGCCGGAGTCGCTGTTTGAGTTCAAAAGGTTGCAGGTAGCTGCGTCCACGGGTGTCAATGGAAGGTGCCCCGCGATGTGGGGAGTCAAGGTAGGCAGGAGCTACCGGCCCCAACCTTGAAAGACAGTTGAGGCTGACCATGAGGCTGAAGCAAACCGTCAAGCCACCTTTGCAGTCATTGGCTGCGCATTCTGGCCAATCACGTCAGCTCCGGAAGCCATTGTGGGTCGCATGCTTTCAACCTCACACCCAGTGCTCCATTCATTGCTCAATGCTGTGCCTCTGGAGGGATGTTGCATCCCTCACATCACTCAGGACATAGACAGTGTTGGGCAACGTTATCGACTTCGGTCACACTTCCGTCTGCAGCCATCGTCTTCCCTGAATATCTCTCTCAACTGAACCAAGTGGATTCATCTCGATGTTCCATCGCTTTCCCCCTTCCAGCTCCAGTGGCCCTTAATGTGCACAGTCAGCCCCTTCAAACTCAGGGTCTTCGGTTAGCCAAAACGACATGGGGGTGTGTCTGGTGCTGCACAAGGATGCATTCACCACTTTCATTGCTCTCAGCATCAACCTTTGCAGTTTTACAGACAATCAGAGAGCAGCGGCGGCGGCGGCAACAACAACAGCCAAAAAGGCACCTTTTATCTGAGGCGAGCTGGCAAAGTATTCCTGCACAGCTAGGGGCCCATTCACCCACCTGATGCTGCTTCCCTACCCACCGCCCAGGTGGCAATCTGCATGCTGAGGGCCACCAAAAAAAAAGTGGCATCGATTCAAGGTGCTTGTCACAGTACGCAGAGCTGGCGTGAATACTCCCTTTTATTACCGGGCTAGCGTCCGGCTGTCCGCCAAAGACAAGAGTTGAAAGACAAACCGTGCAACATGCCAGCACTCTTCTCTTGGCTTCTCTCTTTGCTGTTCATGGCCTGCTAATTAATGCTAACCGTGCTGGGCCCCGTCATTCCAACATGCGTACTCAGCACACTCTGCAAGAGCTGTAGCTGTTCGGGACAGGGTTCAAATATGGATGCTTGGCCATTCTTATCAACTAGACTACCCGCATCCCTCCGTCTCATCAATGTTGCATCCGTTCCCGCACCCGCATTCTGAAGACACCAATTCTCTCATTTCTCTTCAGGATGGACGGCACCTACTACCACCATCAAGGCGTGATGTTTCCTCCTATGTTTCCTCAAGTCTTTCCACCGCCACCGCCACCACCGCCCGCCCCTGCTACTCAGTCGGTCGTGCCAGCCAAGAGGGAAGACGATGATGTCCAGTTTGTGTCTTCTAATCCGGTCAAGAAGAGGAGGCTTGACACCTATCGACCCATCATGCCACCTCCAACCATACCAACCATAACACACTCACCGCCCCCCGCGGATAATCAACCGGTTCCCGCCCCCAACCACCAGCCTCCCAAGCATGCAGCTGTGACTGCGGTGCAGTCACAACCGGAGCGAAGAGGGAGCACCGGCATGGTCGATCCGTCGTCAACATCACACGCGATGGACATAGACCCGACGCGAGGCTGCTCGGTCCCGATTCCGGAGAGATCGCAGTATCTTGAGTCGTTCTGGACCGCGCCGTCGTCTGGTCCACAGTGCTCTCCACCGGTATCACCCAAGACACTACCGGAGCACGTCCAACCGTCTATGCTCCGGCTCGACGAGCATCACGGTCCGGCGCCTGGGCCCACGAATGGGCTGAGTGGTGGTGGTGGTGGAGCGGTGGTGAACAGTGCTGGCTTTCACAGATCGGCTCACCCGACTAATAGCCCGGCCCGTATGGGCTCTCAACCGCCAACAGTGAGAGCGGAAGGTACGCCGACCCAACCAAACTCGGGAATGCAAATGCCAACTGAGAATGCAAAGGACACACGCACCGTCGATTCAATTCTGGCCGGCGCTGTTGACTTCATCCCTGAGCCCGATGCTACTTCAATGACAGATGCCACGAATGGACAGCAGCAGGTCTCGACGGGAACCGTGACGACAACAGTCACTCATAACCAACCTTGTGCTCAAGCTGACCCCAAACCAGCATCAGCTGTTGCCGTGTTGGACTTCCAGAGAGGCCAAAGCCCAGCAAAGACACCAAACACGACCGCAACAACACAAGTGCAGCCTCATATCCACACCCACGCTCACCATCACACTCCTCACCCTAGTCCGGTCACATCTCTTTCCCAAATTCCAGCTCATGTCCCAGCGCATGCTTCCGCCCATGGCACGACTCAAGCTGGCTCCTGCGGCGATCGTCCTGCGTCAGGAGCCAAAGGACCTTGTCGGCAATGTTTGGAGGCGAGGTTGCGGCAACAAGCAGCGAGCCAGGCAGCCCAGGCAGCAAGTCTGACTGCCGCAGCCGCGATGCCTTCGACCGCCAATGTTCCAGGAGCAGCGCAAACTTCCATGCCATCTTCCACAATCCAGCAACACTGGCCACATATGCTCGGCATCAATCCCTACGCCAACCCGATGGCTGGTGCCATGTACGGCCCGTTGCTGCAACAGTCAATGATGGCGGGCCCAAACAGCGCTTTCGCTCTCCCGCAACAACAATATCCTCATGGCATGCCAGCCCAGCAGCCAGCCGGGCACATGCTTCCCATGGCACCTACGTCAACGCAGCCGGCAGCTCCGACCTACTCTTCCAGCCAGAGGAATCCTTACCTCCAAATATCGAGTTCCACAAACACAGCCAAATCCGCCGGCCCGAAGGCGACGGACCCACCGCAGCTTACCACCAAACACATCATCGTCGACATCGCCGACACCTGTCTCAACGTGTTCCCCTTTGAAGAGGTGGCGAAACGGCACAACCAGCCAGAGCAAAAGGTCAGAGACATCTTCGGAGCGGTCATCCAGGTCCCGCTGCTGCGGTGCAACACCGACAAGAGGAGGGCCGGCAAGCTGGGCACGGCACGCGTCAAGGAGTTCAACCAGGCGAAGAAGGACGCGCAGGCACAGGTCAGCGCGAACCAGTCAAAGCAGGACGTCGCCATGGGCCAGAGTCCCTACATACCATCGGCGTGGGAGATGGCGCAGTTTATGGGGCCGAGCGACGTACGACTCGGTATGTTCAACAACCAGTTCACCGGGCCTTGGTAACGGGGATACTGTGAGTACGGAGCGTCAAGACATGGCATCAAAAGGGAGCAAGGCGTTTCTGATTCTTCATTCGGCGGTTTTGTGACTTTTGTATCTATACCCAGTCCGCAATTCATTCAGCTTCTGCTACTTGATTCAGAGCCGCCAGCACCATCATTTTGTGCATTATTGCCGGTTTCTCCCTCTGGTATGGGCCACTTGACATCGCCAAGCGGCTCTTCGCGCGTCAAGCTTACAGTAAAGTTACGCAGCCGCGATAGACGGGTGTGTGCCATCATGGCGCGGTGCAAACGCAGCATCTCCTCGCCGTTACCATCGTTCTTCGCCTGGCGATAGTCAGCCATCAGGATAGCATGTTCAGCCTCGTGCAGAGCGCGGTTCTCGCGGAGGTGCATTGGCTGATGGCACGCGGCGCAGCTGTCGTCGATGAAGGCGGGCTTCCAGAGCTCGCCGTTACAATCGGCTCCCTTGCCGCAGTCTCGGAGGCGAGAGCGGAGGGTGTGACCGCAGGACATTGTGGTTGCTGTTCCCTCGCACATTGTGTCCGTTTGCAGTGTGGAATACTTACCGGGCGGCCTTTTCTTTTGCCTTGTGCGTGATTGAGAGGGTTGTGTACCTACGATCCTGTCTCTTCTGCACTACGAGACGGAGCCTATTTATGGGTGGCTTCCTGCCTTTGTTTTGCTCTCGTTCAAGATATTTCTGGGTGGTATTAGCGACATTGTTCTTGTTTCATCGATACCTTATGTTCCATGGTTGAAACGTCAATCTTGTAACGACGCTCTTTGTTTGGCTGCGACTCATCCGCATTGTTCGTCAACGACCAGTGTGTTCAGTGTCCTCAGAAATGGTCGAGACTTCCAATCCATGAAGCTGGTTCTGGACAATGCCTCCCACACCACCTCGATTCAGGGCTGCCTTCCGTCTGCTACGGATAGTGATTCGGAAAAGAGAGACCACGTCTTCTCGATTCTTGTATAGCCGTCCGCACATCGCTGCCCCGACGATCTTGACGGGGAGATAGGATACTTGGCAGGAGCTTGCTTATCGACGAATGGGAAGCCTTGCCGAACGGATGTTGTCGAATTTGCCCACCAATCGGGATGTTGGAGCATCAGAACAGAGAGCGGCTCCGGCTCGAGAGCCGCCGGGCCGCCTGGCGCATATGAAGCGGCGGGAACATATTGACCCCAGCGGCCGCAATGGTGAAATGGCATGTAAGAGTAGGTTGATGAAGCTGGCCTTGATGGTTTCAGGGATCCTCGTCGCCAAATGCAAGGTGATTGTCACACCCTCCTCTAGGACCCGATGTTGTCATTTCTCTTCCCGCGGCGGGCATCCCACGTGCGGAAAGCCGTTGGACGCGAGGTGCGAGGTATGGGCTGTCTCGCCGTCTGGTAGCGAGCGAGGAATGTAGCATGGGCAAGCCGCGTGTCAGACGGCATGCATCCGGGGCGGAATGAAGTCAGAAATCACCTTTTTTGGTCCTTGCGGTTTTGAATGGCGGGGAGTGAGCGTAAGGAGATCGGCCGTTGGTACAGGTTGGATGGGTTGATGACGGGCGATGCAGGTGTGGCGGCGACGATCTATTGAGTGGTGATATGTGAGGAGTCTGCTCGCTTGGAAGTGCCGTTTTCTGCAGACCGTATTGAGATGTGACAATGTCATTCCAATGTCATTCAAACAATATGTAACCGTTTTGGCACCCGTGAACATCCGGATCCGGCTCGTGGTCGGCTGTCATTGTCGGCTCCGAGGGGACGGGAGTGAGTGTTCCTGCCGGTCATCCGCGCCGTGTCTTTCTGGAACGCGGCCGAACTCTGGGGTAATGTTCCTTTTTCCTTTGTTGGTTACGTCTCTTGTGACACGATCTCATTCATGATACCTTACCAAGTGTTCGGTTTGGAAGTATCAGGAGTGGAGTGCTCTAAGTGCGACGTTGTTGTCCCCACGGGGTAACAGAGTCATGGCTGTAGGGTTTAACCCGATCGACCTGAGTATGTGTCCACTCACACTATCATTCGGGGCCAAGGTAACGTTCCCATAACATAGTCATTCAAATAAAATGTCTCCTTAACACGCGGCACGTTCCCCCGAAGTCGTCGCGAAATCGCAACGATCCTCTTCCTCTTCTCCGGCCATCAGACATTGGATTTCCCGTTCTCGACACCTCTTATCTTTTGGAGATCGCAGACAACTAAACCGGAAGGCCCGCACCTTCCCAATCGAAAAACCAACCTGAGAAAACTGATGCCTGGACCCACCCGCCGCGAACCGCACCTTCCACGCCTCGGTGAGGACCTTTCATCCCAACTCGGATTCACCTTTGTTGTCTTGCCCTAAGGCCAACACCCGCCAACCTTGACGGATCTTTTCACCCATCACGGCCCCGAGCCTCCCAAGTGAGAGCCCAGAGCTACTTATTCGAAAAAGGACAGCTTCTCCATCACCACAGGTTCAGCATTGATGCGAGCCACTTGGCTCAGTTGGTCAAAGCGGAACACTTCCCTCTTCCCCTTATCCGCATATGAGGATCACAAGTACCACCGTTCGAGTCCTCATTATCCTGTGGTCGGCAAACTCGGGTGGCGCGGGTTGTGTTACCAAGTAACACAATGAGCGTTGAATAGTTTTTCTTCTTCTTTTTTTGTTTATTTCCGACTTTTGAAATGTGCTTTTATTGCGTGGCGGCTCAGTCGAAAAAAACGAGGCCTGCGTCGCGAGATATCGTGATATGTTTTGGTGGTTGATGTGAGAGTTGTTGCTAAGCCCCACTTTTGTGTAAGTAACCCGGAAGGCAAGAGCGCTCAGCGCTGATGTAATGAGCCTGTTTCTTTTTTTCGCCTTGCAAACTGGCAGTTGCATAAGCGAGTGACATTCTTCCAATTGAGTGTATTTCATGAGTCTTTCGCGGTGGCATTGTAATAACAGTATGTTCCCATCTTGCTGCGTAGGGTCAAAGTGGAACGCCTCAATTATTGATCCGGTAACGCCACCGACGGGACCGTCTCATGTCGTAAGGTGTCAAAGACAACTCCATTTATCTCTATGAACTCAACCAAGGCAATTCATTGCGGAGTCAACAACTCTCAAACAAGAGCAACCTCACATTCGCAGTCGTCACCGGCACACTGGACGACGGACGTCATGTCGTCGTTACCACCACCACCACCACCACCAAGCCTCAATGTCACGTTCCATCGGTGAGGAAAGCGGCATGCAACACCGGGCACCGTGCGGAGCCTCAACTTCAGGGACCCTCCCTCCTTTGGCACTTTTTTCTTGCGCCCATTCCCACCGGAAACCGCGCTCGTCCCTTGCAGCGGGTGGCACCGCTCGACGGGGTAGACCCAGTTTCCCGGGATCAATGGCTGGGTGCTCGGCGAATCACGAGGACGAATTGGGACCTCAGCTCACCCGCACAGATCCCTGGTTGAAGATCGGATTGTGCGGAGAAAAACACGAACGCACCCGCAGCTTATCTCTGCTGGCTGCTGAGAAAGATTTTCCCCGCTGTGACCGTGCTGAATGGTGTAAGAAAAAAGGGGGCCGGGTGGTTGACCAGTGGCGGTGGTCGCGTGTTCTGCCGAGGGAAACTCTTGTTGTCGAGAGAGATAGGGGTGGACCGTGGAACGTCAATTCCGACTTCAACGTTGCTGTTTCGTGTCATCTGCCTATCTTTCTTGAGGTTCCTGTTTGAGAATGAGTGTTGGAGTTCCGTTGTGATTTTCTGAGGATTTATCTACCTTCTGTCACGCGCCGGCGATTGCGTTCCCTGACACAGACTTGATCAGTCGATTTCAGTCAAGGAGAGTCAGCAACATGAGCGGCGAAGACCAAGTTTCCGTGGCGACGCCACACGAAGTCGAGAGCAATGAGGATGTCGACAACAAGGAATCATCAGCCCTGATGAGACTGTACTCCCATCCATGGACACAGTGAGTTGGCAGCAATCAAGTCATCCTTGACCAGCCCTAACTTGTGCTACAGGATTCTCCTAATTAGCTTCATCTGCTTCTGCATGCCAGGCGTAAGTATTTACAATAGATGTGGAGAGGAGTATATGCTGATTGCGTAGATGTTCAATGCGCTCTCAGGGCTGGGAGGCTCGGGTCAAGTCGACTCGACCGTCGCCGCCAACGCCAACGTCGCTCTCCTCTCAACCACCGCAGTAGCCGCCCTCTTCATCGTCGGCCCCATCTTCTCCTTCGTTGGTCCCAAGATCTGCTTCCTGATGGGCGGCTGGACCTATGCCTTATACAGCGGAAGTCTCCTCAGCTTCAACCGTAAGCCAACTGCTTCCCGGACCCGTCCAAAACAACTGCTGACCATCACAGACAACGCAAACGGCGCCTTCGTCATCGCCGCTGGCGCGGTCCTCGGCATCGGCTCCTCCTTCATCTGGATCGTTCAGGGCGCCATCATGACCACCTACGTCCACGAGTCCCAAAAGGGCCGCGCCATCGCCGTCTTCTGGATCATCTTCAACCTCGGCGGCGGCGTCGGCTCCCTCGCCGCCTTCGGCCTCAACTTCCACTCCACGACCGGCACCGTCAACGACGCCACGTACATTGCGCTAATGACCATCATGCTCGTTGGTTGGGTCCTGGGGCTCTTCATCTGCTCGCCGAAGCGCATCCGCCTGGCACAGCTGCATGCCGCCACCGAGACGGAGAAGCAAAGCCTGAAGGGCATGTTGGAGATGTCGGTCGCGACGCTGTGCAATTGGAGGGTGCTGTGCATGCTGCCGCTGTTCTTGTGCGCCAATGTGTTCTACTCGTACCAGCAGAACGATGTGAACGGTATGACGTTCAACATCAGGACGAGGTCGCTGAATGGAGCGCTGTACTGGTTCGCGCAGATGGTCGGCGGTCTCGTCATTGGTGTCCTTCTCGATCTGCCCATGCTTGAGCGACCCGGACGTGCTAGACTCGGCTGGGTTGTGTTATTCGTCACTGGCATGGCGATCTGGGGTGGCGGATACGCTTTCCAGAAATGGCAGGATGCTCGTCACGCTCAGGGTCTTATCCAGGACATCGACTACACGCAGGGCTCCCTCTCTACCGGACCGATCTTCCTCTACATCTTCTACGGCGCTTATGACTCTTTATGGCAGTCGTACTGCTACTGGCTCATGGGCACACAGTCCAACTCTCCTGGTAGGGCCGCTGTTCTCGTTGGTGCTTACAAGGCGTTCCAAGCGGCTGGAGGTGCGATGGCGTGGAGGATCAATGCTCAGCATGCGAGCGCCATGACGCAGCTTGCGATGAACTGGGGTTTGAGTATCGGATCTCTAATTCTTGCGTTGCCGACTGTGTTGACGGTCACGAAGAGCACGAGTGTTCTCGAGGAGGCCGGTGGGGAGGTTCCTCAGGAGAAGGCAGAGGAGAAGATGGTCGAGGATTCATGAACACAGCAACTCAACGAAGAAAACGAGCCACAAGGCAAAATCACAGCGGAGACAACTGTCCATAATTAAACGGGTTGCCAGATCATGAGTACACCTCATGACGCAACTCGAGAATCAGCTATATTATTTAGAGGTTACCTTTTGGTAGCCCGTTAGTGCTGTCCGCGTCAAATAGAGACGTAGATGGTGTAATTGAGAAATTTCCCGAGTCCAGGTCGTTGTATCCGAGTGGCTGCAGAGAAGCAGTTGATGGTTGTTGCCCGAAGGTTGAAGCCTCCTCGAGGCTGGAAAAGGCATAGTTGGCTGGGTCGGGCGGCAACTGAAGGCAAATACCGTCGAAGCCGCTGTCAATATAGGGCAACGACCCGAGTGCTTCTATCTGGCCATTGAATGCTGTATTATTGCTTGCCATCGACCTGCACTCTGCCGTTGAGTTGCTGTTACATGGCCTTACGTCCTCGTCTTCCCCGACGGTGAGAGTGCAGACATATCTGTTGTTTTCTCTGAGAAGAGCTGTGGGGTATGACTAAGAGCCTGGCTCAGGTCATAATATATTCAATTCTCGAGCAGTGTCCTTGGTTCCTCCAGTGGTCATATGGCTGGTACCAGTGAGTGTTGTTGGGGAACAGTATGGCCAGCGGTCATTTTTGTGTCTATTGCTTGACTGGTTGTGTGTTTCTAACTATGCACGCTGGCGAACCTCCAAGGGCATACCGTCTTTCCTGTCTTGGTCGATCTAGATTCGTTATTCAAGCATCCGGTGTAGGTATCGTAACATCTCTCAGCAAATCTGTTGCTTGGTAATATCTCCACACGCACCCCTAGCCCTCACGGTCCACTTGCTGCAGTCCGTCGCGCTCTTGCGGTCGATCGTAACAGTACAGCCATCGTAAATAGTGTCCGTGACCGGTCCTCCGTTATCGAAAGAGAATGGAAAAGGGCCCCAGACTGTTGAGGATGAGCCCTGAACAGTGGTTCTACTCCAGTGTTAAGTTTACGATCGATTTCGTCTCCAGGATCTCGGCGAACTTACACGCAAGCGTTGCAGGACAGAGCTCTGCTATGAAGAATGGAATCTACCGCTCTGACGTCATGACGAACTGTTACGGCCGCTGTCGCGGCGGCGACACAAGAGAAGAAAGTCAAGAACTGCATTTTTTCGATGAAAGTCGACGGGAGTACGATATCTGTACCAGTATGGTTTGCCAGACATGTCGTTTGATCTAATTACTTATACTAAATAATGACGGATCAACCCGCTCCTGTCAAAAGACGACGGATGAGCCCGCTCTCAAACACCTTACTTAGAGTTTAGACCCAATTTTGCCTATAAAGCGGTAATATGAGCGCGAACGATTCGCGCCCGCTCGGTTGCGGCCTTAACTATTAACTGCGGCTGGAACATACGCCAAGAAGGGCCCGACTGTGGCTGTTAAAGTCGGAGCACCCCTTGCCTATATAAAGGATGTCGGTGATACTAGGTAGATCACAAGATCAGTTGCGATTCATTTGAGACGGCACCTGCCGGGCATCAAAGGCAGAAGAGGCCTCAATGCAACAACCCCAAGTCCAGGCATACCCGCTGAGCCACGCAGACCATTAGGTAGATCACACATAGTTAAACTATAAGACAGAGAATGGACACCACTCGGTGTTACGGTCAGCTGTCCGCCAGGAGGGTCTGGTCACAGGACCTGGGGATGACGCTTTAGATCAGAGGTCGTATCGTAGTTCTGACTCCGTAGGCCGTAGGCTGCAGTATATTAGAAATCGGCGGCACCGAGTCATTGCTCATCTCAACATCCAACCCTCGTGTCTTCTCTCCTTCTGGCGCAGTGTTGTCAGCCACAACAGCCGCAGCAGTCGCTCCAGCAGCGGCAACCGCAATTCCCGCAACAATCTCAACTGACGGGCAGTAAGAGTTGGACTCATCACAACGTGATAAATAACGGTAGGATTTGGGTAATCATAATTGAAGCAGACCGGGGACATCGTTATCAAACAATCAATCAGGTGGACCATCTAGCGAGCTGCCCATTG
Source organism: Colletotrichum sp. SAR11_240 (assembly GCA_025328625.1). Lineage (NCBI taxonomy): Eukaryota > Fungi > Ascomycota > Sordariomycetes > Glomerellales > Glomerellaceae > Colletotrichum > Colletotrichum sp. SAR11_240. Next base: position 374,738 of record JAKMXA010000009.1, on the reverse strand, counting down.
ATGTCTCCAAGTCGCCATCGGACTTAGTACCGAACATGGCAGACAGAAACCAGGCGATTCATTATCTAATACAAAATGCAAAGATAAATGGCATCTATACAGTTCAGAGTAAGACACACCGCTTGCAACGCCTTATTGTTTGTCCATGCCGTCCACGTCGAAACGTGGCCCGGATGATAGAGACATCGATACGTACGCTGAGTCGTTATCGCTCAACGGAAAAGCGGGAAAATTCATTGCTGTGTTCTGTTGGACGGATGTTGAATTGCCGCCAAAGGCAATCGCCCCGAAGAAATCATCTGCTACCGGCTGCTCTTGGAATGCTTGTCCATCTGGTAGGCCAAACAGAAGACCATTGAAGTCGACCAGTTCTTCCTCCAGGTAGGGTGGAGGTCTTAGTGCTTCGAGCTGGCCACCGAACACCAAATGGTTGTCAGTAGATGAAGATGCCGTTCCTGCCACCAAAGTCGTGTGATCTTCATCGTGGCCTTGTTCGATTCCCATAGTTGAGTTGCTAGGCTCCGACACAAAGCTTTGGAACAGCGCCAGCTGAGCGTCCCTGACAATGTCAACGATTTGACTTTTCAGGTTCTCTTCCAGAGGTTCGAGGGCCTGATCGATCCGAATTTCCAGCTCCTGTCGAACTCTCCTGGGTAGCTCCCGCCGCAGGTATCTCTCATACCGATCGAAAGCGGATTCTGCTTCCCCAGTGCTTGCGTTACCTCCAAAGTCAAGATCTATCACGTTAGCCTACGAACTGACGCAGGAGCGGGGCAAACGTACAAGGACTTGGTATGTCCCATTTATCAGTATCGGGGAACAAGATGAGATACACATCCCGCCATTTGTCCGCTTCAGTGAGATGCTTGGTTCCCTTACTACGCTTTCGCAGCAGCTTCTCTTGGGTCGAGTTAAAACCTTCAAGCCGTGGCTTGTCCTTGATTTCACATCTCTCATCTGCGATAAGATGGCTGTCCCGAAGTGAAATGTTCTCAAATTGTCCATGGCAGCGTGGGCAGGTGATGGGCAAGGCGTGGCATCTGTAGATGTGTTCCCTGGGCTAGTGTTAGTCTGACCATACCGATCTTCATATCAGGAAAATGCTTACTTCACGCGGTGAACAGTGTTCCAACCTGGACCGGGACACGATCGCCACTTTGAAGTGCAATACCGTTGCGGGGTCTTCTTGAAGTAGGGACACGCAAGCCTCGCCGTTTCCCCATGTTCAGATGTTTCCAAGCGGGGTTTTTTCTGGCCATCGCCGCCTCCTGATGGCTCGTCATCCAGTGCATCTGGATGTCGTTTACTGTCTGTTCTGCCGACAGAGCTTGAATTGGAGGATGTAGTGCCATCCGATATTCGTCTCGAAGTTGGCCTCCAGTTGCTTCGACTGTAGTCATCAGGGATACGGTCAATCGGTGGAAATGGTAGGTTTGGGGACACCGCAAAATAGAAATACTGCATCAAACGTTCGAGGAGTATCTGTTTTGGTCTTTCCATGCAAATCGAGCCACTCTCATCCGATGAAGAGCTCGATGAAGAGCCTGATGAAGAGCCCGACTCAAACATACTGTCAGAGCTTTCATGGTAATCCGAACTGGAAGCAGCCTCTGATTGATGGGTTTTACTCAGAGAGCCTCTGTTGATCCCAGGGAGAGACCTTTGGTTCATTGGTGTTGAAGTCGTTTCCGGAGTCTGGGAGGAGCCACAAGCTTCAACAACTGATACGCCATGTTCTTCGGGGCTCTTTGCTGATGTTGATGGTGCCTCAGAGTATGAAACGTTTTCGGAGGTACTGAAGAGATCAAGCTGCAACCCTGAGTTTGTACCCGTCCGCGAAGCCTCGGAACGCTGCGGCTGGGTGATCCAAGGTTTGGATTCCACCAGAACCTTCTGCTTGTGACTGTCAGCTCTATTTTGGAGCAGAGATCACTCGGTAGACTCACATCTCGAGCAGTGGTTCCTCTATTCGCGTCTGCAGCATGTGCTTTCCCGGGGTTTTGGATGTCTTTGACTGGCGAAGGGAGAGTGAATCTTTCGGTGGCACTATCGTATACAAGGGAGAGCGGGACGTCGATGGCGTCAGACTGCTGCTGTGATATGCTTTGGGACAACGAATGATCGCCGACGTCGGGGAACGAAGATGCCGTGTCCCAAGTGTCGATAGTCCTGGAAAGGGACGGCGGAGACAGGTCAGTAAAGTTGGACAAACCCGAGGAAGCCAACGAGCCATTTCTTTCTGACTGAGACCAAAACCGAGGAGCCGGCGGTGACAGGTTGGTGTAGTAAGAAAAGTCCGAGGAAGCGAACGGAGAGTTCCCTTCTGACTGAGACCCCGACAGAGGAATAAGCGTGGATATTGGACGCCCTCCCAACGGCGAATGTAAAACCTCTAGACATTGAGTCTCGGGCCGTGAAGTCTGCCGTTGAAGCAGTGCCTCGTCAGGTCTGAGAAAGGACGACATATAATCTTTGATGCGATCTTTCTGCCTTCTCAATCTCCCACCTGCGTCTTGAACCGGGGCACTACATGGCTGAATGCTGAGAAAAGGGCTTCGAGTTCTCCGTGGCCGACAGCGGTCTACTAGGCCGTGAACTACCCCGATGGCTTCGTTCCTCTTGCCGCGCCAGCTGGAGGTAGACCGGCTTAGGGGAGATCCTCTAGAGTCGTCTGAAAAGGTTGAATCTCTGGCAGGATTCATGATGCGAGCATGAAAATCGGGTACCGTAGCCTGGAAATGCTGTTCTACTCCGTTAGCAAACGATCGAAAACCGCCGGATTTGCTTTGAAAATCGCTGGAATCCATTCAAAACCACAAAAGTTTCGTCTTTACCTTCAATTGTCTGAAATCGTCCGCAAGATAGGTTAATGGGTCGGTTGACAGAGGAGCAAGCAAGAATGAAGAGTAGACACAAGGGAATCAACTGTCCGGCTGTTGCTGGGCTTTTAAATACGATGAAGGGACCACGCCCGCAAAGCAAGCGTCTTGCGCGTCAATCGCTTACGCGTCTGCGCAGTTCTGATCTTGCAAGCTAGATACCTACGAAGATTGGCTGATTTCGAGACAGGAATGTGCAGCCTGCAGGAAACATAGTGGCCATGCAGCATCTTGGCAGCTAAGCCTCCCGAAGCCCGCCAGCTGAGGATAAGTATGGAAGTGACTTATTGATAGCTGGCGCCTAGTTGTTCGAGTAAACGAGAATCCGCAGTCTGCAGACAGGTTCACGAGAAGCCACCGCGAGAATTAGTATAAGCGCATAGACAGAAAATGCGTATAGTGAGGCAAACTTTTGAAAGTTCAACGGGGCACTTATTATCACGAACCGGTCACCTCCAGACGACGTATTACCATCTCGAGCAAGTTCAGTGGGGCTTATCGATAAAGACACGGACGCTTATCACCCCAAAAGGGCCTAGTGAGGGGCACCCCCACCAAAAATTTCATCTTCACCGACCAGGTCTGGCCATCTGGGTGCCAGTGACGTTCTCACCCTCATCAGCTCCAAGTACATTTGCGACAAGTCTCAGACCGCGGCCTTAAATTCACTGAGCCTATCACTCAGACGTTCATCAATTCGATACAGATTTCAAAAATGGGCAAGAAGAGAGAAAGAGAAGAGAAGCCTGCCGACGATGTCGCCGACAGAATGGACGAGGACTCCTCCGACGATGAGGTGAGAGATGTCATCGTTTCTTCCCGAAATAGAACTCACAAAAGCAGGACTTCGACGTCGTCAACGTCGATTTCGAGTGGTTCAACTTCGACCCAGAGGTCGACTTCCATGGGACCAAGACGCTGCTGCGCCAACTCCTCGATGTCGATGCGACGCTCTTCAACATCTCTGGCCTCGCCGACCTAATCTTGTCGCAACCCACCATCGGCTCAACTGTCAAGGTCGACAGCAAGGAGAACGACGCCTACGCTCTCATCACGGCGCTAAACATCAAGGAGCACAGCCAGAAGCCCGAGATGGCCGATCTGGCCAAGTACCTTATTCAGAAGGCGCAGACAAATGAGGCCCTGGCCCCTATCCCCAACCTCATCAACGGCGGCGCTCAGGTCGGCCTGATCCTCGGCGAGAGGCTCATCAACATGCCTTCCGAGATCGCGCCACCGATGTACCGCATGCTCGTTGATGAGATCGAGGCTGCTGTCGAGGACAAGGAGCCGTACGAGTTCACGCACTACCTGATCCTCTCCAAGACGTACCAGGAGATTGAGTCAACACTGACCGAGACGGAGAGGAAGGGCAAGAAGGCCAAGGCGGACGCCGCCATGTGGCACTTCCACCCCGAGGACGAGGTTTTCGTGAAGCACGCGACGGCACACGGCTCCTTCTCTTACACTAATGACGACCAAGCCGTCGCGGATAGCAAGCGCGCATTCCAGGAGATGGGCGTCAAGTCGCACGGTCACATGATCCTGATCGAGGCGAGCAAGTGGGAGGGCGCGGTCCAGGCGGTAGAGAAGTACATGAACCCCGGCCAATAGAGGGGATGAAAATAAAAGTCATGAATCATTTTGAGCATTTCATTTTAAAAGTCTACTCTACCGGCTCTAGTCTTTGCATCAGGTACTCTACCTCAACTTCCTTGGTCAGGGGTATCACGAAATCCTTGTACAGGGCGACCACGGAGTCGGCGTCAATCTTGGCCTGGTTCTCGGGACCCGCGCCGATGGACGGGTCGGTGCCGTAGGTGAGGCACTTGAGGCGCAGGCGCTCGAGGACCTTCTTCTCGACGGCGGCGTTGGTGATGGCGGCGCCGATGCCGTCGCGGTCCTCGGCCTTGATAAGCGCAGTGTACTTTTCCGGGTCCGACTGGAACTTGCTCTCGGCGACAAACTTTCCAAAGTGTATCCTGCGCGACAGGGCCTGCAGGCAGGCAATATCGCAGGTTGCCGAGGACCCGTAGTTCTCCTGGGACTCGCCGCGGTCCTCTCGGCCGAAATCGGGGCAGAGTGCGGGGAGGAAGGTATCCACATAGAACTTCTTGATCTTGTCGTTGACGTTGACGTCGTTGGGATGCAGGATGCGCGGGTAGTGCAGGGGCTTGAGGATCTGCTTCTGGAGGGCCTCCGGGAAGAAGGGGTACTCGTCGGGGGACTCGTAGCGGCGGATGATGGACTGCAGCTTCTCCTGCTCGCGCAGGTACCAGTCCATGAAGCTGAGCTCGCTGTTGGGGATATCCAATGCGCCGGGGACGTAGATGGTCTTGTTGAGGGCGAATTGGGCTCGTTCGATGAGGTGGAAGGTGATTGTGTCCTCGAGGCGGCTGGGTTACATTGTCAGTTGTTGCCGTAGATATTGTTTGTCGGGGAGTTTGGGTTGACATACATCAACTGGTACCGGATGCGGGACAGGTCCAGCGCCTTGGAGGGGTCCGATAAGTCGATAAGAGAGTCCATCTCGTCGTCAATTGACTGGAAACCAGAAGAGATATTGTAGACCGGGCCGTGAGAATTGTTCTGGCGCAAAATTGGCGGTTGGGGGTCTGGCTGGTGAGAGAAACGCATCCGGGCTGGTTATCGTCGAGTGACAAAATCTTGGGGTAAGATTTGCTTGGAGAGGAGCCAAGGCCGATGACGCCGGCGCAAAAGGGGAAAGGTGCCAACTGAGAAAAAAAAAAAAGATCTCATCTCAGCACTGCCTTCAGAGCGAACAAGGCTGTGCCAATCTCGTTGACGGGAAAAAGGACCTGCAGCACAGGCACAGGGGTCGCTTCCGGCGGGCACCAATCAGGACCCCCTGCGACATGTCAATTCCAGCAGCTGCTCGCTGTTCACTGCTCAGGAGGTCCCGTCCGGTCGCTGGAAGAAAGCCCGGACCATCCACGCCGCTCCAAGGACCAAAAGTGCGGGCGCTGCTACCTTCAGCGTCTTGAGCGTGTTTTTCGAGCCTTGTGGTCGCTACCTAATGGAAAAGCAGCTTAGCGGATTGGAGGCAGCCACGTCGGAAGCCCGCCCAGAGGTCGGAGTGTCCACCCGACCTCGAGGTGACCTGCTGGCTGGCCTTGGAACTGGCCCAGGTCCAGCTGAGGGGGCACGCCGCACCAGAGACGGGAGAGGTGCACCTGCTACGTGCAGGGAGCTCCTCGGGTTTTAGCGCCTTCGTCATTCGCGGGCGCACACACACTGGGACACACAACTGGGCCTGGGACGGTCACAACCGACCCCAACCGGGTCATTGCCGGGATCTTGTCTGGTGTGTGGATACGTAGTCGATTCTTGACCGAGACAACAAAACTTGACCTTGTCGAAAACCACCACCGACCCGGAGCTGTTTCCACAACTCTGCAACCTACACCATTTCTCCTCTCCCTCCGACCTCGACCTCATCCCCCTTGTGCCACCATTGTCGCGCGTATTGACCCGGAGAATACGTACGCATGGCCGCCTCGGATAAGGATAACGACCAGTATGGCTTCAACGACGATGCCGGAGACGACCAGTCGGTCCTGTCTGTAAGTCACGCTTGCCACTCGCGTGACCCCCCGGCGGCATCGACTTGGCCGGTATCGTGGCCTGATCCAGTGCTGATAATAATCCCCCTCAGACCCGTGGCATAGAAGCATTCGGGCGCAAGGTCACCACCACCGCGAGCCATTTGATCGGCCCTCTTTCCGAGCAGAGTGGCAACGGCCATGGTCATTACCATGGCGCCCTTGCCGAGGTCCACAAACAGCTGCGCCGCCCGAATGTCCAGCGCAGCATGTTCTCGATGGCGAAGACCACCCCGACCGACTTGGTGCGCTCAAAGCTCTCCAAGACGGAGATCCAGCATCGCGCTTTGACGTACCTTCCCGATGAGCTCCTGGCCAACATTCCCGAGGGCGACAACTCCTTTTCTCTGTTCCAGGGCTTCAAAGCTAGCTTCCCCGAATTGACGGAAGAGGGCAGGAAGCACCGGAGGCGGGTTTCGAGGGGCAGGAAGTTGCTGGACGAGACGGCACATACCCCCGGCACACCCCAGGAGCTGCAAAATCTGAAAAAGGACAAGGCGTCGATGATGCACGAGCTCGAAATGCTGGGCGTTCGGAAGAACATGGCCAGCAGCGAGATTCGTGACATTGACAACAAGATTGCGAACTTGCACGGCATGCGACGGATTATTCTGGACAGGCTAGCGAATCTGGAGCAGGAAGAGACAATGCTGGAACACGACCGTAGGTGGAATCGCGGACGGCTTGCGGTCTTCAACTAACCCGTCACAGTTATGGACACCGAAGCTCGATTAGAAGAAGCGCAAGAGCTCTTCGACGAAGCGGAATCAATTGCTATCAACACACCTACGAAGACTGAGGAGGACCTTGCCGGCGATCAGGATGAGTCCGGTTTCATGTCGCAATCCGTCTACGAGAAGCTACCGTCCGCATCCAACACCCCGGCATCAAAACAGAAGAAGAAGGTTGTTCGCCGAAAATCTATGCCGATATTGCACGAGCATTTTGAACCAGGCACCGCCATCAGGGAAATTCGCGCTCACCAGGACACTATTACGGCTCTCGACTTTGACGCACCCTTTGGAACTATGGTTACCTCGGCTATGGATGACTCGATAAAGGTTTGGGATCTCAACGCGGGACGCTGCATCGGTTTGCTAGAAGGTCACACTGCATCAGTCAGAACGCTGCAGGTCGAAGACAACTTCTTGGTGACCGGTGGTATGGACGCCACAATTCGTCTGTGGGATCTTAGCAAGGCTCACTACGACCCTCACGGCAGCCAATTCGACGATGATGAAGATGGAATCGCATTCGAGAACCCCGACGACAGCCCGGTTGAGCCTCCTGCGGGAAGCATGAGGGACTGTCCTCTTTACACCCTGCAATCACATGTTGACGAAATTACGGCCCTTCACTTCAGAAACGACATCCTTGTCTCCGGTTCAGCAGACAAAACTCTGCGCCAGTGGGACCTTGAAAACGGTCGTTGCGTGCAAACTCTCGATGTTATGTGGGCAGCAGCTCAAGCCTCTGCCAATTTCGGCAGCGACAGCTCTTGGAGGCAGACGAGTAGAGCGCCCGCGCAGACGGCCCACTTTATTGGGGCTTTGCAAGTGTTTGAGACAGCTCTGGCCTGTGGCACCGCCGATGGCATGGTTCGTCTATGGGATTTGCGAAGTGGCCAGGTTCACCGAAGCTTGGTGGGACACACTGGCCCGGTGACATGCTTGCAATTCGACGACGTTCATCTTGTTACCGGTAGCATGGACCGAAGCATTAGAGTAAGTTCCTCCACGATTGCAAAAGAGAGCCCGGCTAACCAGACCAGATATGGGATCTCCGTACAGGATCTATCTACGACGCGTACGCATACGATAACGCAGTCACCAGCATGATGTTTGACGAGAGGAGGATCGTCAGCGCGGCGGGCGAGGACGTCGTGAAAGTGTACGATAAGGTAGAGGGCCGGCAGTGGGAGTGCGGCGCCGGCATTGCGGAAGCAGACGACAACAAGACGCCTGCCGTTGTAGAACGTGTACGTGTTAAGGACGGGTACCTGGTCGAGGGCCGTCAAGACGGTATTGTAGGAGTATGGACGTGTTAGAGTATACAGAACCCCTTTCAGTACAGAGCGAATCAACGCAATACAACGAGATACGGCATTCACGAAGCTTGTGATAGAGTGTAAGACCAAAAGTCGCATGAAATGCATTTCAATTGACTTTTGCATAAGCAATTCTCCTTGATGTTTCGATCGATGAGTTGAGGGGTGTAATGCTGTTGGCTGACGGTTCGTCCCATCTGGCACGAGCTCACCAGCAGCTTCTTCAGACGGACCCGCTTGGCGCAACTCAAACCTGTTACATCTCACCATCAACACACTCACATCATACGCTGCTTCTCATCCACAAACTCACTTTTCACAACGAGCAAGGTATCATAACTTCCATCCGTTTATTGAATGGCTTCGTCGGCCCCAGAAATATGAAAACCCTCAGCAACCCCGCCCTCATCAAAGAATGCACAGACCTAGCCCTCGGGATGGCGTCCTCTCGCCCAGAGGACTTTGGCGCGGGTGACGACGAGACCTTGAAGACGGACGGCGTACACGCTCTCACCGAAGATCTTTTCGAGCGGTATAGCGAGCTCGCGCGTCGCACGCTGGCCCTGACCCGCTCGCCTGTCAACGAGGAAGCGGAGATGATCCGCCTGCTCGATGAGGAGCTCGCGAGGACGTATAAGCGGTTCTACGACTTTGTGTACGCGGAGCTGCCGTTTTGTTGGAGGGTGCTCTACACGGAGCTGAGCCTGATGAAGTTTGTCGTCCTGGTCACGACGGGCGCAGCAAGCGACGATGCGGCAGAGGAAGAGTTGCTGGATGAGCTGGTCGGGGTGCTGGACAAGGCTCTCATTCTCGCTGGCGGCGCAGGGAGGAGGAGGGGGCGGAGGGTGGTCGAGAAATTGCTTTCGTACCTCGATGCCCCGACACAGGCTGCGTCGCTGCCGGTGACGTTCCCGATGGCGAGGGTCTTCACGCCGCCTGTGACGAAGCCGATCGAGGCCGTGGAGGGCATGTCCATGGCAGGGTTGCAACGGTACCTCGACTCGGCGGGGGACCTCGGGCCGGAGCCACTGGTGCTCAAGGGGCTGCTGACGGAGTGGCCCGCCTTGTCGGCGCGGCCGTGGGACAGCCCGGCGTACCTGATGAGCAGGACGTGCGGCGGGCGGCGGCTGGTTCCCGTGGAGGTCGGACGGAGCTACGTCGACGAGGGGTGGACGCAGGAGCTCATCCCGTTCAAGGAATTACTGAGGCGGATTGCCGGCGAGAAGGGGAAGACGACGTACCTCGCGCAGCACGAGCTCTTCACGCAGCTCCCGCACCTGCAGAACGACATCCTCACGCCGGACCACTGCTTCACCGCCCCGCCGCCGCACCCGCTCGACCGCTCAAAGGACAAGCCAGAGCTGGCGCTGCCGCTGGTGAACGCGTGGTTCGGCCCGCCGGGGACCATCACGCCGCTGCACACGGACGGGTACCATAACCTGCTCTGCCAGGTCGTCGGGGCGAAGTACCTGCGGCTGTACGCGCCGCACGACTCCGAGGCGCTGTGCCCGCGGGGAGACGACGAAGTGGACATGTCGAATACGAGCGGGTTTGACGTCGGCGCCGTGGAGGGGTGGGACGAGGACGCGGAGGGGAGGGACGCGATTGAGCTGGAGGAGTTCCGGGGGCTGCGGCACTGGGACTGCGTGCTTGAGAAGGGGGACGTGTTGTATATCCCGATGGGATGGTGGCATTATGTGAGGAGTCTGAGTGTGAGTTTTAGTGTGAGTTTCTGGTGGAACGGGGATCACGTTGAGGCGGAAGGGTGAGGATTTGTTTGATGTTGAAATTCAAAGTGTCGAGGTAGATACCCCAGCATAAACGCTATGTACAACAACGCTGTCGATCCTATTTTTCGCTACCGTTCATAATCAAGAAGTTCATGAAAGATACCGCGCCTTTAGCTACCGCCCGTCTCGTCCGCATCTTGAGCGGCGACTTCAGCCGACCCCTGCGCCTGCCGTCTTGCCTTCGCGCCCGCCTTGAGCTTGTCCCATTTGTCGCGGTACTTCTCCAGCGTGCGGGCCATCGTCTTGTTCTCCTTCTCCAGGGCTTCCATGCGCTCTATCGCGAGCGCGAGCTGCTCTTCGAGATCCTTGTTGCGTGCTCGCAACACCGCGTCACCTGCGCCGCTGCCAGCCCCGCCGAGTCCCGATGGCGATGCTGGCGGGCGGAGGCGCATGCTCTCCGCGAGAGCCATGCTGGAGCTCTGAGCGCTGGCCTCGAAGGCGTGGAGGCGCTTGCTGAGCTTGTCGAGCGTGTCTTTCAGCCACTCGTTTTCGAGGCGATGTTCCTCGGCCCGGTCGCGTTCGGAGCGGGTCCTGCCGCCTCGGCGCTTCGCACCGGGGGAGACCGGGGCGGAAGGGGTCTCGCGCGCGTCGACGAAATCGTCCTCGTCGTCTTCGATGAGGCTGCCGACGCCGTGGAGGGAGGCCTCCATACGACGCTTTTCCTTGTCGGCAAAGTTGAGAATGTTGGCGTAGGAGACCGTGTGGCCGCTCGTGGGGACAACGTAGAAGGAGTCATTGGGGTTGTTTGCGGAGAGGGCGCGCAGGGTGTTACGGGAGTAGATCTTTGAGAGGTCGGGTTCGGCCGTGGTCGCAGGCGATTTGAGCCTGTTGCGCTTGACGGGCGCTGGCTCGGGGACTTCGACTGGTTCAGGGGCGGGAGACTCTTCGGAGATCAAGGGCAGGCCGGCGAAGGCCAAGGGGGCCGAGAGACGGTTAATGATGCTGCCAAAGGTATTGTAGAAGCGCGAGTATCCGTCGTCGCTGGCTGGAGAAGCGACCTCCTCCGTCTTCTTGGGCTCCTGGCGCTGCGGTTCGGCATGCGTCGGCGGTATCCAAGCTGGCTTTCCTGACTGGTCCAAGACGTTCTGCATCTTGGCCCTCGAACCCTCGCGCCTCGCCTGCCCCTCCATGTTGCCCGGCGCCTGGTCGTTCGTAACGCTGGGCGGAATAGGCTGGCTGCGGTTCCTGCCGCCCCTGATACCGCGCGCCGAAGCGAGGTTGCTCGCGATGGACGAGGTCATCTCGCGACTGGGGTAGCGACGAGGCTGCGTCAGGGACGGAGGGTGCTTGGCCGTCGCGGCCGGGCTGCCGGCGGTCTCTGACTTGGTTGGCGCATCGTCCGAGGCGGAGATGCTGGTCGTCTCGGAGGCCTGCGACTCTGTCTTCTCGTCGATGGTGTCGATATTGGAGGCCTGGCTTGTGCGGCGGTCGAGGGGGATCTTGAGGAGCTCAGAGAGATGTTTGTGGTGTTGTTCCAGCAACCTCAGGGTGCGCAGCGCTTCGAGGCTGGCTGTGGAACGAGCGGCGTTTGCGAATTCTCCCGCGGCGAGGGCATGTTCGTTGATTGCGACCGTAGTCTCGGACTGGTGCGTCGCGTTGGAGGCGGCTTTGGCATGGTCATGCGCCTAGATATCATGTTAGGACAGTTCATGGAGAGACATTATGATGCGAAGGGAATGAGGCTACCTTGACCAGCGGCGACTCGTCCATGATTGGAGCCGCGACGATGTGGGTTGCCGATTGCGGTTCTTGGGATGACGGGCAAACGTTTCGATCGGGCTTGTGTGAATACTTTTCTCGTAGCGTCGCATACACGGGACTCTAAGATCCGGAGGTCACGCGCCCGCCACGGAGCATCTAAAACGGTGGCAGGGAGGTCGTTCGGTGGAGGTGCCGATGGCGGGACAGCACTACTGCTCGGTGGGTGTTCAAGCAGACGGCGGGCTGGGATGTTGGGTGGTTGGCGGTTGCGGTCACGGAGGATTTCCCCAGAGTTTCGCTAAGAAGCTTCCACCTGTTCCCTCCCCGCTTGTTCTTTCTTGTGGTGGCAACCCCAACAGGTGCACTGCACTGAATGCTGCGAGTGCTGCGTGCAGGAGCGGCAAGTCATTGCCGTGTGGCCACAATGGGGGGCCTGGAGCGGTCGGTCAAGGGAAAGTACCTGAGCGCAACAGGTACAGTACGTAAGCAGGGCAGGTCGCTGCCAACCTATGACGAGCAGCAAGGTTCACCCTCCCCACGTCACCAGCAAGTCCAGAGTCAATTCTGCTGGTGACATTTTCATGATGCAGTTTTGAATCAGATTATGAGTTTTAGCCGAAAGCCATGCTGAAGCTAAGAGAGGCCGTCAATTTTCCACCGCGAGGCCGGCGCCTCCGGGGTTCGTAGTTTGACAGCGCAGGCGTCGTTATGCGTACCACTGCCTCGGTTCAACGTGTTCTCAATTGACATCTGTCGACTGTTCTGCTTGCTTCTTGGCCAGTAAAGCATTCAAAGTTAAACCCTGAGATATGCCTGTGCCACCGCTTGTCGCAGCAGACTGAACGTCGGGGAAAATCATTGTGGCTGATTTTGAATCAGCCCAGCGTAAGAGCCTCTGAAGTGACGGCAGTCGCGTGCCTCTGAGTTTAGCTAGAGACATGGCAGAGACAGGTACATGCCATGCGCCTCGCCGGGCGACGGAGGATGGAAGGATTGTAACATTGTCCAATGCCCGGGGGCGCGGCGTCCTGTCTGTCTTGTCACAGGAGGATCTGGCCTATCACAAGAGTCGCAGTGGCCTCCCCAAGACACTCTTCGCAACCTGCAGAGCCCCTGACGTCGTTATGGGTTCCTTAGCCAGCAGGTGATCCAAACGGGGAACCCAGCGGCCACAGCAGGCCCCGATCGGGCCAGCCATCGAAACCCTCTTGGGATTTTCCATCTGCCAGACTTGCATACATCGACCATTATCGACAGCAGGGACGAGGGATAACGTGGCGAGGTGGGATGAGCGTTGGGTGCATCGCCCCGAGGCTGCCGTGAGCCGCGGATGGCCGTCGAAGAATTATTGATGGGAACCTGGGACGACGAGGATGATGCTCCGCGAGATATCTGTGTGACAGCGTGCTGCCACCTACTTGCACGAATACCCGACCTAACATTCCGGCCTGTCCACTAATTAGGGTAAGTCGGCAGACCATGCAGGTGGGATGCGAGCGCACTCGGATAGAATGGAGTTCGCGAATGAGGTGAGATGCGATCCAGGCCAAGACGGAGGCGGTACATGATCTTGCTAAGGGGGTGAGAAAGCGGCGCTCCTCGAGAGATCCGACTCCAGAGGATCTAGCCAAGCGAGTGCGAGGGGGTTATGCTACCGAGATGGTGGAATCTGCGCAGCCGCACTCGCATTCTGGATGCCCCAAGCAAGCGAAAAGAAGCTATTAAAAACAAAAATAGCAGCAGCAACTTGGTATGGCTGGGTGGAGGGATGAATATTACCACCTGAGGGACCCATCGCAACATTGAAGTGGCGGTCGACGGCCCCAGATTCCCAATTCTTCAGGAGTCCAGGCCGCTCGTAATAATGGACCACTGCAGGTTGGAGTGCGCCCAGATGCACCAGAACACCAGATCGGACGGCGAATAACAATCGACATAATTCCGCCGGGTGCAACGGCATTGTGGCACAATAACATGCAGACGTCCGTCTCTGTAAGGTAGAATACTGCGTACATGGAGGTCGTAGGAATTGTGACCCACTAACAGGAACTTGTACCTGCCTCCAGACGGTGACCACTTATGCTGCTCCTCCCACTTTGGGCCAAGGCGATTCTCCCGTAAGGTAGGGGCCGTTTACCCCGGCCCAGCCCGCCCGTACGAGGCATTTGCCTTCGCCTTCAGTGACGATGACGCTCGCGCAAGGAGAGAGCGCTCCGGCTTGGGTTGGCCAAGCTTCCATTGTAGCCGTACCGTAATACCTCGAGGTGGTCTGCTGCAGCGTCCACGTCTAGACTGGGCAGGTCGCAAGCGAGCATACAAGGTGGGACCGGTCGTCTGGGCCACTGCCTTGCATTTGAACGAACCTGCCCGGGTCTCTTCCAAGGTCATTCATAGATGAAGCCGCCCGTTGCTTCTTTTTAGGAACTCGAGATCCAGAAATTGATCCATGGATCAGGAACCTTCTCGGCCGGAAACCTGAACAGCTCTGCCCTGCCTCACCCGTACCTTGCACTAATCGCCGCCTTCCTTGCACTGCAACATCACATCGAAACGGCAACCTCGAATCAAACACTTCAAACACCAAACAGGACAACCCGAACCCCTACCACATCGACCTTAATTTCGTTGCAATACCTTTATTTCCCTGTCGCCTCAGAGCATGATCTTCGAGCCCACTTGTCGGGTCCGGTGCGCGTATTGCTCCTGAGTCTGACAGCCTGTCAACTGACAACTTCGGGACCTGCCTGCCTGTGCTGGAGTCTCTGGACCGAACCCGCATACCCTCGTAAAGAGTACGACATTACGGTATTTACGAACCCGGAGCTGAGGAGGAGCAGTGAGGATCAGGACCCAGATATCCAGCCTGCCGGACCAGCCAGCCAACCACGATGGACAGCACTGGGGAGAGTGGAGGGGCGCTGTCGAAATTGCTGCCAAAATCCATCGCAGCCAAGCGCCGGCGCAGGAAGCAGGAAGCGCGAGAGGAAGACGCCGCAGCAGCAACTGCGCAACTGCTGCTGGGAGTTAAGGGAGAAGATGTTACGGCCCCGGCAGACACAAGTTCGCTCTCAGCACTCTCGGCGGCACCACCACTAAAAGACGACTATTACGACGACGACGTCAGCCAGTCGTCCCATAGACGCGACAGCGGCTCCTACGTCCACGACCACGGGCATGACACGGACAGCCTCGCAAGAGACGGCTCGACAGGCATTCCCGACCCAGACCGCGACTACAGGCACAGCTACGATCGCGACTACGAACCCAGTCCCAGCGGTGCCAGCACCAACTACGCCCGCGACGACGCCAGCATGGTGTCCCTCGAGACACCCGAGGAGAAGTGAGTAGTGTGTCTGTTTCTGTCCCGTTGCTTTGCTTGCTTCTTTTCGAGTTTCTTCACGAGTGTCAAGTCTCCAGATCTCGGGTCTCACTCTTGGCAGCCGTTGCTTGTCTGCACATCCAATTGCTTATTCCCCTCCTCCTTGTCGTTCTTATCCTCTTTCTCATCCTCTCGGCCCCCCAATGCCCATCTCCAATCTCCAATCTCCAATCCTAATATCCAATTCCCCCCTTCCCTGTCTGTCTGATGCAACTCCGTGCGCTGCGGCAGCTTCATGTGCTGTTCTGCACCGGACCCTTTTGCATCTGCATCCGGACGCACTGATGCCGCATTTCATCTGCCCGGCAAGGCCACGTCTCTCGCGTGGCGCATTCTAAAAAAGTCGTCGTGGGAGGCTCCATCGAGTGACGAGGCGGATTGCTACGCTGTTCCGCTCTGCTGAACGAACCTACTAACGGCGCGGCGCGGCCTGGCCTCCTCTCCTCGCGTTCCCTCGCTTTCACTCCTCCCCCCAGTCCACGTCCCCCCCCTAAGCTTTTAGGGGAATGGCAGGGGAGGAGAGTGGGAGAGTGGGAGTGTGATGAGGGGAGAGCATTCAGGGAGCGATCAGTCGGCAGGTTGGGGGGCGCATCCCGGCCTTGACAGTCTGACTGGCCCGGGGTTGGGGCTGGCCGCCGCCGCCGCGCCCTTTTCCATTGCTGGACTGGAGCATGGCTGGAGCTTGGTCTCAGCTCCTCATCCACTCTCTGCGGCAATCGCCGTATGACGCTGCCTGGGGGTCCCATCAGCACACAGCACCGAGTGCACCAGCACCAGCAGCGGCAAGTGAGGTGTGTGTACCAGGCCAGGCCAGTCCAGTCTCAGCAAATCGCTGTGTTCCTGACGAGTGTTCCATTTCCTTTTCAAGCGAGGGGCGGACACAGGGCCGTCCATGTTTCTCCTGCCTCCTCCGTTTCGCATCTTAACTGCTGCCTCCATCTATTACTTTACCTCGCATCTTACCTCGATCGAGGCTCCTCGTCCATAATTGCACCCAACTAACTTAACCTTCTCTTCCCCCCCTTCGCTAGATCCTCCCGTCCAAATGCTATCTCGACGCATCCTTCGCAAATAGGTTACTTGACAACTTCTTCCCCGATCGTTCAGGCAACTCACTTGCCTGAACCCCAAGCGCAGATACTGGACGAACAACTGTCAGAGATCGCCTCGGCGCGATCCACATCCAACAACTCAGCCAAGCGGACGCAATCGGCCGAATCCACAGATTCGTCCCTGCGCTCCAAACGCAGCTTTACCAGTCTTGTGCCCCCCAAGAAAAACACAACACGGTCACCTTCACCTGTCGGCCGCCTTAGGGGAGTTTTCAAGTCAAAAAAGACTCCAAGTGCCACCACTAGTCCCGAGAGGAGTGCGGGCGGTGACGACACTGACACCGACCGAGACATTGGACGCGGAGTAGCCTACCGAGGCCGAGCTGCAGCTTCAACATCTGACCTCACCACCACCACAAGGTCCTTTGACTTCACCGACGCGCCACCCGTCCCACCTTTGCCGATAGTACAAGCGCCACAACCAACTCCCGCAAACAAGACGAATGCATCCTCCCGTGTAACGACGACATCTCACTCTCCTGAGCGACGCCGCTCCAGAGCTTCCACGAACAACTCTGTCAAGATCGACACCAACGTCCCCTCGACCCCGCCCCAACCCGAGAAGGGCACTCCCGTCATCGTCAACACGCCGCCGACTCCGACCGACCGCAGCGCTCCCTCCGCACACTCCTCACCGGGGCCCGGTCCGCAGCCCGCCGTTGATGCAGCTGCGACCGCCTCAGGCAACACGAATGGTGGCTCCGCCCAGGGTAACATGATTGCTCACCGTAGGGGCAGATCAAACTCTGGTAGTATTGGGCCTAGCAAGCTCTCCAACATCACAAACGCTCCTTTGACACCCATCCCCGACGTAAACTCGGCCAGCAATCCAGGCACCCCCGCTCCAGGAGGCGGCTTTTTTTCCTCGGTATTCTCAGCCGCGCAGAACGCTGCGACCCAACTTAGCAGCGCAGTACAGAACACAGGCATCGGGCCAACTCCTCCTAAGAATAAGACGACCCAGAGACCTCCCGATATCAAGATCGAAGACCATCCCGAGGTCGAACCTCCCCTGCCGTCCCTTACAGGATCAGCCATGGAGAAGGAACCCGCCGTCAAGACCATGGGGTCTGGCGAGCTGAGCCTCAGCCAACTAGGAATAACAGATACAGGAAGCGTCGCCGGTACGCCCGTCACGTCGAAGTTCCCCGACACAACCGATTCTCGCTCTAGATCCGAATCAGCTCCCACCGATGCGGCTTACGTAGCTGCGACCCGAGACCTTGGACCGGACGACGGCCGACAGCCCTCTACGAGACCCCAATCCTTGCACGATCCGGGAAGCGGCGGCGACCGCACGCCGCCATCGAGCAGCATCAATGAAGACAGGAATTCGGGAATCCAACGGAGTGGAAGCATTCGAAGCGCCATTGGACGCCATCGTAAACGGGGAAGTTCCGCCGTGTCTGGAGGTACGGCAACTACAATTGGCGCTGCCATTGCTGCGGCTAACGCGTCTCTCGCTCATCCTCAAGCCAACGCAAGCGTCCCGAAACTCACCGGATTCGCCGTCGCAAGCAAGAAGCGCAACCGCGATTTCCACGCACTGTTCAAAAGCGTGCCCGATGACGATTACCTCATAGAAGATTACAGCTGTGCCTTGCAGCGCGAGATTTTGGCGCACGGCCGTCTATACGTATCCGAAGGTCACCTGTGCTTCAGCAGCAACATCCTCGGTTGGTCGACCACTCTCGTCATGAGCTTTGACGAGATCGTAAGCGTCGAGAAGCGGAGCACGGCCCTAGTTTTCAAGAACGGACTCATGATATCGACCTTGCATGCGAAACACATCTTTGCTAGTTTCACAAGTAGAGACTCCACCTATGACCTAATTGTCAACATCTGGAAACTTGGTCACCCGACCCTGAAGAGCTCTTTGAACGGAGTGCAGCTGGAGGGTACTGGCGGTGATAAAACGGAGAAGGTTGACGCGGATGTAGTGGCCCCGGAAGTAGAAGACGCGAGTCTGTCCGACGCAAGCGAGGAAGACAGCGAGTCAGGCGACGACGACGACGTCTACGATGAAGACGACGACAACGAAGACCTCCAGGAAGTAACACAGCCAACAGACATGAATCCCGAACCCGAGACAGAGAAGACCGTCTCACGGAAGGTGTCAGGTGCAGGCGGTGCTAATGGCGCGCTTTCCGATGTCGTTAAGGACGCTGTGGGTGTACCCAGCACCAACGATGACTTCCCTGGCCCAGCCACTCATGCGCCGACGGACTGCGGAGACTCAGGCACGCATTATGAGAAGGTTGTTGGTGATGATGTCATTCCCGCGCCCATCGGCAAGGTGTACAACCTGCTCTTCGGTCCAGCATCGGTCACTTGGATGTCCAAGTGGCTCACCGTTGAGGCCAAGTGCACTGAGTTGACGATGGAGGACAAGAAGGGTCTGACGCTGGAGAACAAGTCACGCTTCTTCAGTTACATCAAGCCTTTGAACGGAGCTATTGGTCCGAGGCAAACCAAGTGTCTTGTCACTGAGACCTTGGAGAGCCTGGATTTTGAGAAGTCGATCAACCTGAACGTTGTCACTCAAACACCCGACGTCCCCAGCGGCAACATCTTCAGTGTCAAGACGAAGTATTGCCTGTCTTGGGCCGAGAACAACTCCACTCGAGTCCAGACCAACTGCACCATCGAATGGACGGGCAAGAGTTGGTTGAAGGGTAAGTCTCTAGAGAAAATCTGAAACCACGAATGCTCAGCTAACAAACGTCAGGCCCAATTGAGAAGGGTGCGAACGAAGGTCAGACCGCTTACTGCAAAGATCTCTTTGCCAGTCTGAAGTCGGCCGTTTCGTCGAAGGCTCGCGCTGGAGGTGCAGCAGGTGGTGCTGCCAAGGGCAAGAAGCGGGGTAAGAAGGGCAAGGCTACAGGCTCATCGACAGATGTCGAAGACGAGCAAGTCCGTCCGAAGAATGTTCCCAAGAAGGATTGGGGACCGTTGGAGCCCGTCCGTAGCATCCTGGAGCCGATCCTCGATATCGTCAAGCCGCTTATAACAGGCAACATGATGTACGGCCTCCTGGTTGGACTTTTGGTGGCTACTTGGTTCGGCTTTGGGCTGCCAGGCAGACAACCGTCGAGCGACATGCGCATGTACGGCTATCCCGACCGCCTCGCCGCGTACGATGAGATGTGGAGGCGTGAGGAGAGTGAGCTGTGGGAGTGGCTTGAGGAGCGTGTCGGATTGGAGAGGTTACATGACCCCAACATCTCGACACGCAAGAGAGCGATGGAGCCCATCACGGTAGAGGAGAGGGTAAGAGAAGATCGCATGGATGAGAGGGAGATTGAGGAAGCGATCAAAGTAACGGAGGAGAAGCTAAAGGTGTTGAAGGGGGTCATGGACAAGAAGAAGACCACAGCCGGCTGAGGAAATACCCAGGAACGGGAGGCAAAAGTGCAGCAAGTCAGGTACCGACACTACACACCGTGTTATTCTTTTTTGTTATTATTGTAGCATATTCATTAGCGCCGCCAACGAGCAAACAGGGCTTGACTGGGATAGCATCTGCTGCGAATTCAATTTGTCTCATCACTCATCATCTGCATTATCTTTATATGATACTGGCTGACCTTCCGCGCTCGAGTGAACTCACAGCCAGACAGCAGTCACGTCAGTCCTACTTTCTTTCTTTAGGTTCCTTCCTCATGCACTCTGGGTTGAAAGTGCCTTCCGCGGCCGGCTTGCTCCTGCCTTGAGTTATTGAGACTTATTAGAGAGGAAGCAGCAACGGTTAATACGGGGCCAGGCTCCTTACCTAGTCCTGCCTTCCTCTTCTCATTTGAGCCAGCACCTACCTGCAGATTTTGCTGTTTACACCTAACCACCATGTGCGAAACGATCCTTGATTAACCCAGCACTAGGCAAGGCAGGTTGTCCAGACACAATACCTTTCTCCCCTGGACTTGTCCTCCCAAATCTGACCTTTCTCCTCTTTTCAATTTCATCAACTGCTTCCTGCTCCAGTATTTATCATCCTTTCAACATTTAACAACGCAATCTCGCCTTCGATTGGACACTTCCCTGCGTCCACCACTCAGTCAGTTACATACGTCTTAAGCCAAGGGACAGGGAGCTGCCACCACGACAGGCAGTAACCAGCCTGCACCCATGACCTCCCTCGGGGATGACGGATACGCGCGCACCATCGACCGACTGCGCGAGATTGGCGTGGCAGATCATGTTGCGCTGCCGCAGCTTGTCGTCGTCGGCGACCAGTCTTCTGGCAAGAGCTCCGTCCTCGAGAGCGTCACGGGCTTCGCCTTCCCTCGTGCACCAGAGCTCTGCACAAGATACGCGACACAGATCACCTGCCGCCGTGATGACTTCGAGAATGTGGTCATCAGCATTATTCCTGCCGCAAACTCCAGCAACGCCCGGAAGGAGAAGCTCTTGGGTTTTCGATGCTCGACCGGCAAGAGCAAAGTGAACCTGACCAATGCCTTCAGTGAGGTATGTGTCACGACAGCATCAGTTTTGGGATTTTCTGACACTTTCGAACACAGGCAAACAAGGTTATGGGAATTCGAGAGAAAGCCGTTTCCGGCTTTGGCGATGGAACAGCAACCTTCGCAGAAGACACGCTGAAAATCGAGATCAGTGGGCCTAATGTGAGTGTTTTTATCTCTAGAAACTCCCGAGCAAGACTGAATCTCCATACAGCAAAACCATCTGACCGTAATTGATGTGCCTGGCATCTTCAGAACGGCAACCTCTGGGTGGACCACGGACGAGGACATCGTCTTGGTCAAGAACATGGTCCAAAGCTATATGAAAAGCCCGAGAACCATTATTCTGGCTGTAGTCCCCTGCAATGTCGACATCGCCACCCAAGAGATTCTCACCATGGCACAAGCATTCGACCCTGAGGGTGTCCGCACGATGGGTGTTCTCACAAAGCCTGACCTTGCAACCGAGCGAGCAATGCAACAAATTGTCTGCGAGCTCGTTGAAGGAAAGCGATTCCCACTGCGTCTCGGATATTGCGTTGTGAAGAATCGCGGTTCAGACGACAACAAGTCGACATTGGGAGACAGAAACTCCTCTGAAAAGGCGTTCTTCTCTGTATCGCCCTGGGCGAGACTTCGATGCACCAAGAGAGTCGGCGTCGAATGCTTGAGTCTTCGCCTTCGCCATCTCCTGCGGGATGTCTCAAAGAAGGAATTCAAGAACGTTGCGGTTGAAGTCGAGCGTCAGCTCTGGACCACGAGCAAGGCATTGGAGGCGATGGGCCCGCCCAGAGACAGGCCTGAGAGTCAGCGGCGATACTTGGGACAGCTGAGCTCAGACTTCCAGGACGTTGTCCGTCGAGCCCGGGACGGCCACTACAGCGGGATGGAGATATTCGACAACAACCAACAGCTCCGCCTGATTACCAACGTCGTCGCTCTTCAGGAGACCTTCAACGACACCTTTGAGAAACGCGGCCATACCAGGCTCTTCGAGGGAACGCAGCGACAGCGAGTCTCTGGCACTCCACCTGTCCTGCAGATATTAGAGTCCTGTCAAGGAAGCGAGATGGAAGGCATTATGCAGGATTTGCATGGAATCTTGAAAGAGCTCAATTACGGATGTCCTGAGCCTCGCAAGGACTCTTTACTGATACAGATTGAGATCGCCTTCAGAAGGACCCGTGGACCCGAGCTTGGAACGGTAAGCTTGGCTCTATTTTGTGGTTCTTTCCTGCTTCGCCATTGCAAACGTCCCCCAACTTCCGCCGTATCATCTGACGGGGCATCTATGGATTCACTTTCTTGTATGACTTTGCTGCTGACGCGAACAACAGTTTGGGGGCTCTGTACTCGGCGAGGTCTTCAGAGAGCAAGCCAGAAGCTGGGCACCTTTGGTTCTTCAACATACAAGCCGAGCGATTGTGCTTGTTCACATGTTCATCACCCGACTGCTTGCTCTGAAGTTTCCTGACACCACCTTCCGCGCCAACATATTCAACCGACTTCTCAAAGAGAAGCTCAGAACGGCTTACCAACGTGCAATCAACCATGTCGAGTTTCTCATTGACGTCGAGTTGAACGGTCAGCCCTACACGTTGAACCACTACTTCAACAGCAATCTCCAAGCAGCCCAGGCTTCGAGGCTCAAGCAAACACTCCAGAAGGTCATCGGCAGCAAAGAGTCCAGCCTAGACGATACCCAAGAGTCAGGATGGTGGGTTACGGAAGAAATGCTTTCCAAGCTGACTCAAGATCGCTCGAACGCCGAACAGGTCCGCGTCGACATTCACGACATCCTATTCAGCTACTACAAGGTTGCGCGCAAGCGCTTTATGGATGTCATCTGCCAACAGGTTGTATTCCATTTTCTCCTCGATGCCAAAGATGGTCCTCTTCAGATCTTTTGCCCTGATCTTATCATGGGCCTCGAAGACAGCCAGCTGCGACTCATTGCAGGAGAAGATTCCAGCACCAGAGAAGCGCGCGAGAACCTTACCCAAAACATTGAAGTTCTGAGAACCGCGGCGGAGGAGTTGAGGAATGGTTCCTCATGAGCAGTTGCCGTTATACATGTTTTCGTGACACCTAGAAAGGATGTTTTACTTTGGCCAGAATGTACAGAGATGGGCGGTAGGATGACGAGGGACACCTGGATTTGCTGATGACGAACTTTGAGTATGGCTGGAAGCGAAGGGATACCAAGATGGAAGAAGACACTCTCAGTTAATAGTGTACGTGAAAAATGATGATTAGCTTGACAGAGGCATTCAGTTGCTGCAAAACGTAATGTCTTGCTTTTAACACGGAAGAAGTCTTGTTTCAGACAATCGATATCTCCTGGACCAGTGCATTGGAAATTAGTTCTTATTTTGTCATTTCTGTATTCTCTAAATGGAAATGCCCAGACCCTTAGCCATTCCGTGTAGCATCTCATACAAAGCCCACGCACCAGGGTCGGGCAACTCCTGGCCAGCCGCGTCGCCGACATACGTCGCGCGGCCAAACCTCGCCTTCAGATACCTCGTAGCCTCCGCCTTCTCAGCAGCGACCTTGACGGCAGTGGCAAAATCAGCTGTCGCAGCAAAGCTGTCGGTGAACGGGATCAGGACGTCCATGACGGTGCGGTCGCCTTCCCTCGCCGGGGTGTGGGACTTGAGCGACTCGACGGCCGTGGCCAGAGACTTGGCGTACAGCGCAGCTGATGGGGCGGCACCGGCTGCGGCGTTTGTCCTGAGAGATGAAGAGTACGCGGACAGGAGGATGCCGAGAATGGCGCCCAGGGTGCCGCCCATGTCGTCCACCGCGCCGATGGTGGACTCGAGGAAGGAGAGCAGGGAGCCGCTCTTTGCGACGCCGTTGTCAAGGTTGCGGAGGAGCGACTCGCAGAGACCCTTGACGGCCTCGCCGCAGTCGCCGTCGCCCATGACCATGTCCCACTCCGTCAGCTTCGGCTCGGCGGCGATGGCGCTCTCGCAGCCTGACCTGATGGACTTCTCGAGCAGGGCGGGGTCGACGTTGATCTGGACGTCGGACTTGGCTGAGGAGGCGTTCGCGTCGGTTTGGTTTACCGCAACGTTGTTGGCCTGCTTGGCGTCGGCGGAGGGGATGATGATGTTCGGCCACGAGACGGCCGTGGTCTTGCGGTCGAGCAGGCCCAGCAACTCCGCCGCTCCTGTGCTCGACTGTCTAGCCGCGGCCGAGATGTTGACCAGCGAGATGGAGAATCCGGGGGCGTTGAGCGACGTCTCGAACGCGCCGGTGAGCGTCCGGCAGGGCGTGATGTTCCATGTCGCCGCCAGCTGCGTCTGGACCTCGTCCGTCAGCGCGCCGAGCTCGAGGACCGAGAGGCCGCCGTAGTTGTTGATGAGCAGCGTGACCTCGTCGCCGGTCTCGAACTTTACGAACGCGCGCTCGGGGTCTGCCGGGTCGCACACGAGCTTCAGCATCTTGTCGACGAGGTCCTTCACGGACGGGAAGGGGGTCAGCAGCTGCTGAGCGGGCTCGTTGTGGATGCCGGCGCCGAGGGCGCAAGCGTCGGCTGCGAGGGACTGGAACTGTCTGCCGGGGACGTGGCAGTGGTCCAGGGCGGATCCTATTGAGACGGTTTGGTCGTTTACTGCTCTGCCAATGTCTACGCAGCGTTCGAAGGAGTACTTTTCGGCTGCTGCCGCAGATAGGATCTTCATGGCTGTGTAACTTGGTCAATATTCTGTCCTCTTACAGGCTTCAGTTCTCGCAACTTACTGAAAATGTGACCCGGCATTCCTCTCCTGCCTACCCTGCTGCTCCTACTCCTTCCAATCGAAACATCGTCTGTGGCGGGGAGAACAACGACATTGTCCGAAAGACCAGCAGCCTTTGCCCTCTCGGCGGCAAGACCAAAGTGCAGGCGGTCGCCGGTGTAGTTTGTGATGAGAAGAATCGTACCAGCGGTCGAGGGCGCCAGTCTCATGGCCTCGAGGACCTGTTTCGTGCTCGGCGACGCAAAGATGTCACCGCAGGCGACGGCCGAGAGAAGACCCTCGCCGACGAACCCACTCCACGCTGGCTCGTGACCGGAGCCGCCTCCGCCGATGATGCTCACCGCCGAAGGGTCATTCTGGGCGTTCGCGACGACGCGCTCGGCCTCGCTTAGGACGAGGTGAGGGTTCGCCGAGACGAGAGCACGGAGCGCTCTCGGGACGAGCGTGTTCGCCGCCGTGTCGGGGAAGTAGTGCTTGGTCGCCATCTTTTCGACAGGGGGGTATCTTTTGCGAGGAAGAGAGGAATTGGCCAAAAAAGCAGTCAGCTCTACGCCTTTCGCCGGAGATGGCTGCAACTCCTGGATATAAGGAGCACGCGCGTGTGCGCGGATATCGAAGTGCGTGTCATCGTTGCGAGGTCTCGCATTGCCATCCCACGATCCATCGGGAAGCAGTCCATCGAAGGCTTCAACGCGCCTCGAGCCATGCCATTTCTCTGCGAATTCCCATAACCGTTTGTCTCTGGAACGTCGCGTTTGCGGCTTGGATGGCTTAGTCCGCGGGTAATGACAGCCGAGTCAGGAAGTGGTCGCGAGACGCGGTCTGTGAATGTGGGAGGAAAGAAGGAATAGTTTTAGAGAGAAGTGCCCCCGAGCCGCGGTCACCCAAAAAGAAGAAAAGAGGAAGGCCCTTGTCCCCGCACCACGCGAGACTTCCAAGTTTTCTGCCTTTTCTGGGGATGGTTCGTTTTCCCCGCGCGCATTCCCGATCAGAGCCTTTCCAACCCTTGACAGACCCCACAGCCGAATTGAGACCACGACAGCAACCGGACAAGTGCCGACATGCCCATCTCGAAAACTTGGGGACGAACAGAGGAGGTCGGTCAAGATCCGCCGCCCTCCCACGGAAATAACCGCCATCCACCACCTCCAGTCTCTTGTTCTCTCCAGGTCACGAGTTGAGGGGCCCCGCTCCTCCGCCCCAGAACCCGGAGCCTCCACGTCGAGAATTCAGAAAGTCACCCAGCGTCGTGTACCTTACCCGCGACCTGACAACGTTGGACGCGGCGACTGAAACCGTAGATCCCCAAGTCTTGTTTCGTCAATCTCAAGCTCATCACCCGCTGAGAGCCGCGTCTCGCAGTCTTTATGCCGGCCACCTGCAGCTAACTACCTTACACTAGCGAGGGTTTCTGCACGCCTGCATTCTGCTGCTCTCCACGGTGCCTAGGTTGCCTGCATTACCGGGACACCACAAACCTGAGCGTGTCTTTCGGTCTGCCTGCTGGCCTGCCATGACCTCATGGACGGAAGACGGGATGCAGCCGTTCCTCCAAAGAAGCGCATCAGAAAGCCCCGCGGCCGCGGCCTGCGCACCAAGACGGGCTGGTAAGTTCAACTCATCCAGTCCCACCCTTTCCACCTCCCCGACCCCCCTCGGTCCGGGACCAACATGTTGATATCGGAACCTTAGCTTGACCTGCCGCGAGCGGCACAAGAAATGCGACGAAAAACAGCCGGTATGCGGCCCATGCAGCATCTCCTCCCGGAACTGTGTTTTCCCCCAGCTCTCTCAGGATGCCGCTGGCAGACAGGCGAGCCCATCTGTCTCCGTCGCCGAGCCCCCGCGGACGCGTTACCGCCGCGTCGTGGAGACTCAAACCCAGTCTCGCGTAGATGAGGCTACCCGCAACGACTCAGCGGCGGTGCCCGAGTCGGTGACCACACCCGCGTCACTCGTTACGCAGGTCACCGTCACCGCCGCCGCCGCCGCCCCTCCGGTCACCCAGCCGGCATCCGACTTCAACCCGACTCAGCCGCCGTACGTCACCCAGCCGCCCACCTCGGCGGGTCTCACCCTCGGAGACGTCAATGTGTACAGCTATTCCCCCGAGACGGTTGCGTCCGAGCTGTGGACCACTGACCTGGCCTCGACCCGATGGCTCGGTCTGCTCGCTACGGACGCCGCCCAAGCTGACAGCGGCTTCTCGCTGGCTCCCAGTCCTGCGCCGGAGGACGAGGACCAGCGACGCGCCGCGGCTCTGCATGGCCCGCCTGACGCGGGCAAACTCTCGTCTCGGCTGCGCGAGGTCTCGGACCCGGAGCGGAAGACTTGGCAAGCTGATCGGGCCATCACGCTGACCAACCACGAGGCCGTTCTCTTCCGGCATTTCACGGAGCGATCGTCGCGTTGGCTCGATTTCTTGGATCCTCACAAGCTCTTCTCCACTTATGCGGTGCGCTTAGCCCTGCGGAATGCAGGTCTCATGAATGCCATCTTGGCTCTGTCTGCCAAGCATCTCTCCAAGCTGGAGGGGGCGCTGTCGGGGTTGGCTCCGGCCGACGCGAGTCCTGCGCACGACTCCGGCGGGGAGTGGATACGGTACTACTATGAGACCCTCCGCTACGTCCAAGAGGCCCTGGCTTACACCAGCTACACAAATTCGGAAGAACTAAACGCCACGGCTCTCATCATCTCGGCGTATGAGATGCTGGACGAGTCTGATGGCAGAGGCAACTGGCAAAGACACCTCAAGGGCGTCTTCTGGATCCAGCGGTCCCAGGATGTCAACGGCTGCTCTGGTGGTCTGCGACAAGCCGTCTGGTGGGCCTGGCTTCGGCAAGATATTTGGGCGGCCTTTCGTGAGAAAAGACGCTGTTTGAGTTTCTGGGCGCCGTATAAAGACTATTCTGAACTAGACCAGCACGAGCTGGCCCACATGGCCATCTACTTGCTGTCGCAGGCTGTGAACTTCTGCGCAGACTCTCGTATGGCCGAGACCTCACTGTCGGATGCAGCAGCAAGCAGAGTTCGCGCTGGCAACGAGCTGCTCGCGAACTTGGAGCGATGGAGGGCATATCTGGGCAGCGAGTTCAAACCGCTTCCAACATCAACGGACCATTGCGACGTCTTTGCCCCCCTCTGGGTGCACCCGCCTCAGTTCGGCGTGGCCTTGCAAGCCTACTGCTTCGCGCGGATACTCATCCTTCTCCACAGCCCAATGCCATCTGGGTTCAACGGATTTCTGAAAATGCAGAGGTCCCTTTCCGAGGCCGTCGACATGATTTGCGGCATAGCCATGGAGCTGAAAGACGAAGGCTGCCAGGTTCTGTCCGCGCAGTGTCTTTACGGTGCGGGACTCTGCGTCCAAGAACCAGTCAAGAGAGAAAAGATTCTTTCCTTGATGGAGCAGAGCGAAGAGAGGGTCGGCTGGACGCCAATGGCAACCTGGCGAGACGACCTCAGACAGGCGTGGATAGACGCTGACGTGAAGAGCCCAGATGCTACCCGTTGACGAATTGACGACGCATCATGCCGTGTAACAACATATACCCATGTCTATTTGGTATCATGATTTCTCTATTATTGTTTTCGTGTTTCCAACAGCAAAAGCAAATACAAAAGTTCAGACTGATCATGCCTTGCCTGCAGATTTGCACACATCCATCTGCCACTCCGTCAGCTTCTGCGCCTCCTTAACACCCTCCTCCATCAGTGTCGTCAGGCTGAGCGTGGGCGCGTTCTTCTTGAGGTGGACGAGGTAGTCGTCCAGAACCAGCTTGTTAACGTTGACCTTTGACACGCCGCCGCGGATGCACTGCTGCATCAGGTCCTCGGGGAAGTCGTTCGTTCCGTGGAGCACGATGCGCACTCTTCCGGCCGCCTTGGCGCGAATCTTCTCTAGCCTGCATTTCGACTTTTGTTAGCCACCGGAACCCCAAAAATGGAACCAAATACGGCAGCGAAGAGCCAGTCTCACCTGTCAAACTCCAAAACGGGACCTCTGGCACCGTACTCGCCGTGGACGTTGCCAAAAGCAGGCGCTAAAAAGTCGATCCCCGTCGCCACAAAGTCCTCCACCTGCTCCTCCGTCGTCAAAGCACCCTCCAGATCCGCGGTATCAGCAATACCGTCCTCGCCTCCCTCGATACGTCCCGGCTCCGCCTCCGTGGCGATACCGCGCGCGTGGCAGTATGCCACGAGCTCCTTCGTCTTGGCCAGGTTCTCCTCCATTTCGTAGTGGCTCATGTCGACCATAATGGAGTCGAAGGGCAGGTTATCCGCGGCGTGGCGGATCATGGCCTCGTCCTGGGCGTGGTCGAGATGGATCGCGACGGGGACGGAGGCGGCCTTGGCGGCGAGCGCTGCGGCGCGCACGAGGAGGCCGTCGGAGAAGGTGATGGCCCAGGGGAAGACCTGGATGATGAGCGGGCTGCGCTTCGCCTCGGCGGCGCGGATGAAGGAGAGGATGTTCTCGATGTTGTAGGCGATGGGCGCGACGACGCCGTACTGGCCCTCCTCGGCCGCCTTGAGGATCTGGTAGGTCTTGTTCTTGGTCGGGTCCCACGCCATTGTTGCGGTTGTATATGCTGGTGATTAGGAATGTGTTACTGTGTAAGCCGTGGCGTGAGGGAGATCGATTGACAAGACGATCGAGGGCGGTTGAAAACGGTATTCACACGTAGCACGATCGAAGAAGCATCAAAACCGCTTTCTAATATTGGGTATATTACTGGCGGTTCCCATAAAGGGCACCTTTAACCACCGGACCTTTCCCATCTGGAGCTCCAAGCTACCCCTCCATCCGATCTGACCCCGCGACGACTTCCCCCCCGCGTCGCGTCTCCCTCTTTGTCATGGGCCATGGATGTGGCTTGAATCCTCCAAGCTGAATCGCGGGGGTGTGTTAGCTGGGAGGCACGACACGCGGTCACCGCACCCGCATCCGCCCCACCGGGCCGCGATGCGCGGACTCCTGATCCCTGTCCCGACAAGGTGGGTAGCATTCTGCACCGGGACATCATCAATGGCGCTTCGTGACGAGCATCGTGCATGTTGGAGGTGTGCATCCCAGAGAGGGCGTATACCGCGTATGTCGCCATAAAGATGCGCGAGCGTAGAGAAGGGCTGTCAGAAAAGGCCAAAAAGCCTAGTCCTGACAAACTGATCTGAACAGAGCAGCCTGCCAACCCCCAACCACCCTTTCTACTCTATCCCATAAACAAACCCCCTGTCAAAATGCCCGGTCTGCGCATTGCCCTCGGCGGCGACGAAGCCGGCTTCAACTACAAGGCCACCATCACGGCCGACCTGAACAAGGACCCGCGCGTGGCCTCCGTCGTCGACGTCGGCCCGAGCTCCGAGTCCGACAAGACGGCCTACTCGACGTACGCCATCACGGCCGCCGAGAAGGTCGCCAGCGGCGAGGTCGACCGCGCCATCCTCATCTGCGGCACCGGCCTCGGCGTCGCCATCTCGGCCAACAAGGTGCCGGGCGTCCGCGCCGTGACGGCGCACGACAGCTTCTCCGTCGAGCGGGCCATCAAGAGCAACAACGCGCAGGTGCTGTGCCTGGGACAGCGAGTTATCGGCATCGAGCTCGCGAGGAGGCTGGTGAGCGAGTGGCTTGGTTACGAGTTTGACCCTGTGAGTTTGCCTCCCTTTTTCTGGCACATAATGAAATATGATTTTAACAAAGGAAAGAACTCGGCTTCTGCGGCCAAGGTCAAGGTCATTGATGATTATGACGCGAAGACTACGTCGGAGGGATTCAAGGTGTCGGCTGCTGCTTAGAGGTTCTTGGGCAACAAAAGTTTAGAAATGAAGTAATGAAACAAATTCTGTCAAAGTTCAATCCTCCAATTTTCTGTGGTCATAGGTATTGCCATGATTCTCAAGAGACCACCTTGACCGCGCCTCTGAAACTGTGAAGATGATGCCCTTATTCTCATGTTGAACATCCAAGTAGAGGATTGAAATGAAATCCAGCGCAAGATAGAAGAAAGGTACGATCAGGCGGGCAAACTTCTCGTTTCTCAGCTTGTTCAACCTGTCATCATGTCGAAAAATTTAGGTACGATCCAATTTACTTCACAACTTTCGCTATTTTACTCATATTAAGGGCTTGATGCTTTTCAACTCGATTATACGTAATAGGTGTTGCTGTGGAAGTGAAAAACCTCATCACAATGCCCATTAACGATCTCGATCCTTCGTAACAAGGATGGGTCGGTAAGTCTCGTGATGAAAATAATGCATCTATATCGTCAAACTATTAGAACCTTTCTCCGGTTTCTTAGCCAAGTTCCTAGCGAAGCACATGAAGCCATGCTGTTGACCCATACGGGATATCAGCAGCCGGTATCTCCGAGCACCCCTAGTGTACTTCTAAGGTGCATATGATGTTCCGTGCCTGGCAGATGACTTGAACAACCGAGGTTATGCCCTGGTCAAGTTGCCCAGAGACTATGCCAACTCTGGACCTCCGTACGACCGGTTGCTCCAGCCACACGTCCTCGCGTTCCTCATTCGATATGCTACGAGCTACCCCGGGCCTTCCTGGCGGACTATCTTATGCAGCTCCTCGTCTATACCGGGATACCACGCGGAAATGAAGCTGGTAGCGAGGGTAATAGTGTAACATCCGGCTGCTCGGCTTGTTCGTAGCTGCATGCGCTGTGCGCCGTGGCCATGGACATGGAACGTGAAGACTTTGACCCCCCCTGCTTCATGGAGATAAATATTGATGGTTTTGATAACATAATATCAATGTGGCGTGAGTTTTCTTAAGCATCATCAAATTGAAGCTAGCATCAAACATGATCATCGTGGAGTCTGGACTACACCTCTTGACATGAAATACCAATTTGCTATGGATTCCCTCATTACAGTCTTAGCTGCGCCGTTGGACCTCACTTAGAATCCAAGAGCTTCTACACCATGAACCTAGTCTGTCTGGCTTGGGAGGCGATCTCATGAAATAAATGAATGTGGCTCGAAATTGAAACACACGAAGAAGGTAGGTTCGTCCAAGGAAAAACTCAAAGTTTTGAAAGTTAAGGGCACTCTCAAAGTTCACCACTCATGGCACGGTTGCAAAGCAGCGGCCAAGAACAGACTAGGGGTCATGATGTTGTTGTGATTTAACGAAAAATATCATTGAGTCTATTGCTTCATGTCTACGTTGAAATTTTATGCCGTCCCGCCCAAGGAAATTGGTATCACATGTTTCCCACTTTTCTTTTTCTTTTACCAAGCGCCAACAATACCCGCAATAGGGATATCAATACCAGTGGTGTAAGTAGCCGTCTCGCTCAACAGGTACACGTAGGCACCTCCCAGCTCCTGGGGCAGAGCCAGGCGGGGCATACCGCCGTAGTACTTCATCTTGGTGTCCCAGTCGGGAGAGGTCTCGACGTAGTAGGTCAGAGCCGTCTTGACGAAGCCGGGGGAGATGGAGTTGACACGGATGCCGTGCTGAGCCCACTCCATGGCCAGGGTGTGCGTCATGTTGCGGATAGCACCCTTGGTGGCACCGTAAGGCGCAGAGGGGGCGGCCTATTCGTATTCCGTCAGTTACTTGTTCGTCACTTTGGGCGAGTTTGTGGAAGGTTACTCACGCGGTTGGGTCTGTAGGAAGTCATGGAGGCAGTGAAGACGATGCTGCCCTTGCAGCCGAGTCTGATGAACGTCCTCGCGGCGGCGGTGGCGCAGTTCCAGGAGCCGGTGACGTTGAGCTTGAAGAGGAAGTCAAACTGCTCAGGGGTGAAGTCCAGAGCGGGCTGGTGCTTGGTGGCGCCGGCGTTGGCGACCATGCCGTCGAAGCGGCCCTTGGCATCGACGATGGCGTTGATGGCGCTCTCGACGCTCTTGTAGTCGGTGACATCGGCCTTCTGGAAGTCGAGCTTGCCGGGGAAGCGCTTGCTCAGGGCGGCGAAGTCATCGCCAGGGGAGGAGATGTCCAAGCTGTAGACGGCAGCGGCGTCGTTGACGAGGCAGACCTCGGCGATACCCAGACCGATACCCTGGTTGGCACCAGAGACTTTCGGACATGTTAGTTTCTCTCTCGGATTCGTGTCTCTTCAGAGCGGCAAACTCACTAGCGATGACCTTGTCCTTCAGGGAGATCTTGAAGTCATGGCCCTCCTGGGGAATGGTGCTGAGGAACTGAGGGGCCTCGCCGTTGCCGTTCTGAGCCATTGTGTATGTAATTAAGGGATTTGTCTTTGACTAAGTGGTGTAGAAGAACGTTCAAACGAAGTAAAATCGGACTTGTATATCTGTTGTATATTGGTCCGTTGAAGAAGAAATAATTGTATGTGTGTACAAAACAAGCTGGATCTGAGACTGTAGCTGTGGCTTCAAACATCACGGGAAACTTTTCCGCGTCCTTAAGTATGCAGTCGGGGGTTCCTGGAGGTTGTCCGTAATCCGCAGTCGGCGGCTACGCCCGTGGGGGCCCCATCTCCCCCATCTCCGTGCATGATGCAGGACCCGAAGCCGTGATGGCCCGCGACGCGCGATTCAAGACGGCGGGGAAAAGAGAGAGAAAAAGAGATACCTCACCAGCGTTCCGCATTAGTTGCTGCAATGCCCTTTCCCAATGACGCACCGGCTGCATTGAAGTCGTGGTGGTCAGCTGAGAGGTGCGGCGTTGGTTTCTGTGTAACAGCCGCCTCTCCAAGCAAGATCCATGTCAATGCAGAAGTGAAGCCCGCGAGCCGCGGTCAACTCCCGCATCACCACTTAGCCGCGGTGTTGAACGTCCACGAGACGCGGCTCTGCGCCAACTCCACGCCCTTTTGATCTAGCGCACCTCAGCCCTTCAGCTCAACCCGGGATAGGCAAAGGGGGAAAATGACTCTTGTCCACGCCGGCTTCACGACCCAATTTTCCACAACCATCCTCGACACGCGGTCAAGCAAGCATTCACACCTCGTGCCATCCCCAAAACCTTGCCCAAAAAACCTGCCGTTACGACAGGACCATGACCCGGGACTCCTCCCCGGACCCCGCAAGATTCCGGAAGTTCATCTCAACCCCAGTTTCCCCCAGACTGGGGGAAGTTTACGGGAGAAATTCTACCAATTACGCCAAGCCTGCCGCCTCTGCACACCGGAAATGCTCGACTCGGGTTGTGGTGGTTCGATCAGCGCGCATAACCCAGGCATAACACTTGTCCGCACTCCATATTAATGGATGTGTGACCAATGTGCAGAGTAAGCCACACGCACATTAGCTGGGGAATGAGTGAACACGACGTAGGTACAGAGAGACAGAGACTCGTTTGTTTGTGACCAAGGCAGCAACCTCGTCGTTACGACCGCTCCTTGTATCCGACGGCGCGCGCGCGCCCACACTACTACCTACACACACGCACACACGCTCACCGTACGTAATACGGCACCTCGGCCGAGCCACGAGGAGCAACTCTCTCTCAACCTCCAGACCACACACCGCAACACGTCTACTTAAGAACCTTTGAGTTGCCCCAATTGGCTCTTGCTTTCCAGTCCCCTGGTTCTTCGTTGACAGGTTGAACAACCCTTCTTATTTTTCCTTGTTCTAGTCGGGTCTTGCAAGTTGGTTCTCCTTCCTCAGACAATTGCAACAAGTCTGCGATTCATCTACCGGTCTCGACATCGCTGTCTGTCTCTTCTTCCGCCAAAAGCAGTTTGCCCATCATGGACAAGAACGATATGACTAGCGACCAGCATGAACATGCCATCGGGAAGGACGTCGATCTGCCCGCCGTCGACTATGTCCCGGGCAGCGACGAGGAGAAGAAGCTTGTGAGGAAGATTGACATGGTAAGACAGCATCGAGACATTTGGTGATAACACAACGTTGACCCTAAGCAGTATCTCCTCCCTTTGATGTGGCTCATGTACCTTCTTTCCTACATGGACAGAACCAAGTAAGTTGCCATCCGACTCTGTGACCTTGCCTTCCGTGATGTCACCTCAAGGCTAACCCCTATTCCCCCAATCTTCAGCATCGGCAACGCCAAGATCGCCGGCATGGACAAAGACCTTGGCCTCGACTCTGGCAAATACTCGATCGCACTCATCGTCTTCTTCATCGGATACGTCCTCTTCGAAGTCCCCTCCAACATGCTCCTCACCCGCACCCGTCCCAGTCTCTACCTCCCCGGCATCATGGCGGTGTGGGGCTCGGTCACCATCGGAATGGCCTTCTGCCCAACCTACGAGGCCCTCGTGGGTTTCCGTGTTGTCATGGGTTGTAAGTAAAAACCATCATCCCACGTTTGCATTCTTGCCTTTTCTCACAGCTCCGCAAAGGCCTTGAGTCCGGTTTTGCTCCCGGTGTCCTGCTCCTCCTGTCCTCCTGGTACAAGAAGGAGGAACAGTCCAAGCGATTCGCCGTCTACATCTCTGCCGCAATTCTCTCCGGCGCGTTCGGCGGTCTCCTCGCTGGTTCCATCACGAGCGGTCTGCACGAGGTACACGGCATCGCGGGATGGCGCTGGCTGTTCGTCGTCGAGGGTGCCGCCACCGTCGGCGCCGCCGGCATCGCCTTCTTCGTCCTCCCCGATTTCCCCGCCAACACCTCTAAGCTCAAGTTCAACGAGAGGGAGCGCGCCCTGGCTATCCGCAGACTCCAGAGCGATGAGCAGGCCCTGCGCGGCGAAGAGGAGCCCATTCTCGGCCACTGGGCCGCCTTCAAGCTTGCCATGGTCAGCTGGAAGACTTGGCTCTTTGTCGTTGGTTACATGGTAAGCCCTAATCATCATCACTCTTCGTATTTATCAACGCCGGCAAACTGACACAAACCCCCATCGCAGGCCATCGTCGGTTCCTCCACCCTGTCCTACTTCTACCCCACCCTCGTCAGCGGTCTCGGCTACACCTCGACCGCCGCCCAGTACATGACGATCCCCATCTTCGGCGTCGCCTTCGTCTGCACAGCCATCACCGGATACTTCGCCGACCAGCACAGCAAGTGGCGCGGCCTGATCCTCGGCGCCTGGATGGCCGTCGCCATGATCTGCTCCATCATCATCTGTGTCGTCTACAACTTCACGGCCCGCTACGCCCTCCTGGTCATCATGGCTTCCGGTCTGTGGGCCTCCAACGGTCTGGCCCTGTCGTACGCCTCCGTCAGTTTCGGCGACATGGCCAACGAGACTCGCGCCATCTCCCTTGCGTTCGTCAACGCCATGGGTAACCTTGCCCAGATCTACGGCGCTTACCTCTTCCCCTCGAGCGACGCTCCCAAGTACCTCATGGGCTTTGGTGTCATTAGCGGATTGTGCTTCACTGGTGTGGCATCGTACGTTGCCCTCCACATCTTCTTGAGGAAGAAGAACCCCCAGTACTAGGGGCAGAATGTATGTGTAAATACCACAGTAGGAAAGGGGAAAGGGAAAAAACATCCATATTGGTTGGATGATTCGTTGTTGTTATTTAGGTTGATACCCAATCACACATGCGGCCATTGAGTATGGCTAGATCGATTAACACCTTGCTGCTACTATAACTTTGACATGTTCCTCTGGATGTCTCCAGTTTATTGGAGCTGGCCTGTATTAGTCGTTGAACTGTCATCCGACACTGCTCT
The DNA here is from genome assembly GCA_025328625.1 of Colletotrichum sp. SAR11_240. Taxonomy (NCBI): domain Eukaryota; kingdom Fungi; phylum Ascomycota; class Sordariomycetes; order Glomerellales; family Glomerellaceae; genus Colletotrichum; species Colletotrichum sp. SAR11_240. The sequence goes on along the minus strand of JAKMXA010000009.1, from coordinate 338,418 downwards.
GACAAGAAAGTGTCCGCCACCTAAGCAGAGCGCGGTATGCAGTATGAACTGGAAGAAGTGCCTGCTCTATTGATCATGATTTTCGCTTACAACAAGTACATACTTTGCTGCTTCGTCAAATTTTCGCATTTTAGATATCTGGTGGAAGATGAGCATGTCTCGCTGCAGGGAGGAGTACTGTTACAACGCGAGATCGCTCCTTGGGTACCTAGCTCAAAGTTCGAGATGTTTCTCTAATCGTCAAAGACGTGCTTTGCACGCGATGTTCACGGCCAACAGGCAGACAAACACCTTGGCTCTTGCCAGTCTCGAAGATTCGCTCCTTCTTTCACTAAACATCCTTTCTACGATTGTCTCCGATTCTTCCATCTTGACCCCTCCGTACCTACTTCGTCGCTATATTCAGCCTCTTCCAGATTTTAAAGAAGGATTTATCCAATATCAAACTTGGTCACCAACTTGGAAACATCCTCCTGTTGATCCTTCTCTGATCGCGCGTCATTGCCAACAACCTTTTTTTGACAAGTCTCATCACAGCCATGGCCTTCCAAGCAGACATCTCTGCCACAGAGCAGCCCAACGAGCTCACGATACTCGCCTCCTACGACGACCTAACCGACCACGAAAAGCGAAGTTGCGACCCCATCATCACCCACATCCTCACTCTCAACCGGACAGGCAAGGTCCTTGACGATGCAATTCGCGCAGCCTTCTGGGAAGCCGTCTTCCATCGCTGGACCACGTCTCCTGCCGCACACAACTACCTCCCTCGCCCTCGTCCTCAACAAGATAATGGCACTCCAGTCGCGACCCTTAGCCGTGACGTACCTTCCCAAGAAGGTTCAAAAAAACATGTCATCGCCGGACATGAGCCACCACCTGCATCCTCGGTTCCAAAAGAGCGTCGCCAGGGTGCGACTGTCTGGCTGCAGCCCCTTCCCAACTTCGTCGCGAATCGGATCAAGGAGTACAGGTGGACAGACAGCAACAACAAGAACATCGGCGGGGCGAAGGCAATTACACTTACAGATAAAACGTTGCAAGAGGCCAAAGTCGAGGCGATCATCAAACGCGACCAGAAGGAACTCGACAGGGTGGGCCGCCTTAACATCGAAGTGGCCGTCTACTACGCCCGGGAGCAGCTCCTTGGCCATCTCAAGCTGAATCGTCGCGACGGAAGTCGAAAGGGTCACAAACGCTGCAAGGCTTGCAAGACGCGCAAGGTGTCGGGCGTGAAAGAGTTTCAAGAGATCCGCCTCTGCGGGGACTTTATTGCGGCTCACCAAGATCTCTCGGCTGGGTACTTTGCGCACGAGAAGCAGCCTCTTGTCGGCCCATCATTCATGTAGTCGTCTCAGCAGAACAGGGAAAGGGGTCTGCTGGGTACATATCGAGGAGGTTGGAAAGGAGACACAAGCCTAACGTTGGCGTTGGCTTTGGTGTGGGCAATAGATATCATCTTGAAAACAGTTCCGGCTTTTCATCTCAAGAGCTCCGCGATGCCAGTGATTACTTGCCACTGATTCTTCAATAACTCCGTCTAATGATTTACATCGCTGTCTGGGCGCGCCCAAGCTGGGGAAAGCATGTCATGACATTTGCCACCGGCTGCGATCAAAAATCAGGTAGCCCACCAATGGCTATCTTACAACTCCGAAACCTTCTTACCATTGACAGAATGCTCATCTTCAACACACTGATCCTTGAAGCCTCCCATGCCCACGAGTGCGTCCCCGACGCATTTGGGGCTAGTTTTCGCCGGCACTATCGCCGAAAAGAACCAGGACGCACCCACCTCCTTCGGCCTAGGCTCAGGGAATTTGGTGTTGAATCTGTAGTAATCGTTATAGAACCACTGAAACGTCGAGTCAAGAATACCGGTGTCGCCGCTACACTTGATAATCGCTGAGGAGAGTTTGTCTCCGTCAGATGCAAGCTTGTCATCGCGGAATCCGCCGCCACGAATAAACACCTTGAGCTTCTTCGGATCTTGGAACCAAGTGAAGCTACACGAGTTCCAGACCCAATCCTGCTGGACCTTCTGGATCCTTTCCTTGTCAAGGGCCACGCCGGGTGCGGCATACGCTGGGTCCTGCTTCTCCATGGCCAGCGGCTCACGCGTGCTGCAGTTCGTGTGGACGAAGATAGTGATGCCATCCGGTACCTCCTTGCCGCTGGTTTTGTCTTTGATGTTCCAGAGCTGGTCGACGCAGTAGTTTATTTTGTGGTTAGCACCGTCTTTCTTGGACGTGCTGCAGGACGTTCCTGTTTTCCAAACGGACTCAGATAATGTTCCGCTGGGAGAAGACACGTTTTAGTCTTAAAAGATACTAAGATGCTCGCTCAAAAGACTGACCATGTGATCTTCTTGACGGGAATGAAAGTGAAGTAGCCGCACTGGCCCTCTTTCATGTCGAGAGACCAGGTTTGGCCCTGCGCATAAAACTCCAAATCACTCTTCGAACCGTACCCACCAGATATTCCAACCTCTAGAGCCTGGTCTAGGTTGGATCCGGACTTCTTCCAACTGCCGAGTGGCACCGTATCGTTCGTGGTGAGGTTGCAGGCCAGGGGGTAATGGCATTTCGTGTAAGCAAAAGGCTGCTCGCGACTCCATTCGAAGTAGGTGCCTAGCAAATTGAAATCTCTGTTACTGGATAGTTTCAATGATTGCAACATTCATCATTGGAAACAAACTTACGAATTTGGCAGAAGCTCATGCATTTAACCTGGGTGCCTTTCCCGTTATATACCTTGTCCCAACTTTGACAAGAACCGTCGGATTGCAACTTGAGCGTGGGCTTGCAGTCGGCATCCCCATACTGCCTATAGAGATCAGCAGGTTTGTCCCTATCTTCGCACGGACTTGAGGCACGCTTTTCGAGAAAAGAGGTTTTGTTGGTTAGAAATGCCGCGCGCTCTTCTGGCCTGATGGTCCATAAGGGAGGGTCGGATGGGTCCCAGTCGAACTTCACGGATGCCGCCTGAGCTTGTGTATCGGGTGTCCTTGGCGAAGGGAGAACTGTGATGAAGAATAATATACAGGAGCAAATGATTACCTTCAAGACAACACCTTTTGAAGTGATGGTAGCCTCGTAAAGGGTTGCTTGAAGACTAGCCGCTACCATTTCCGATGTTTATCAACAGGATCAACAGGACGTTGGACGAACGCACGACTTGATCGCAAATCGGGCATGGCTGGAAGCTTTGATACTTATACCCGTAACACGGACAAATTAAGGGTGAGTAGATGCCGTCATTTCATATTTCAAGAGCAGAACCAAAGGCCAAGACTAAGAAACATGTGTACTCTTCCTAGCAACTGCATGATCGATCGCCCGACTTTTGGGGTACATGCTGCAGTAGAACTAATTTTGGGACTGAGTGGAAGCAAGGGGCTAATGTGCACGTCCGACTGAGAAATCGACACAGATCCAGTGACGTTGCATCGTCGTAGTTCCCAACAGCAAGTCATCATTGGCGAGGTGTAAGGCGGGGTTTGCGCTTTTTCTTTTGTTAGATGCCAAGCCACGGTAAGCATGTGCTAGATCAAGATACATGCAGCCGAGATGCAGAGCTGGAATCAGGGCAGAGTGTTGGAAACTTGTATATTTTGGTGTGTTACCGGGAAAGCTTGATGAAGGCGGAGGGCAGTCGCTGTGTTTGTCTTGACTGGTGGTACAACAAGAATGTTGTGCCATACACGTGGACGTTGTTTTCTTTGAAAGTCATCTTACTGGCACAATCCTACGTCTAGAATCTCTTTCATTTGATCTGAGGGATGTATATAAGAAATCATCAGATCCATGCATCTACCGTTGGCAAGACCGGATAGCAGACCATCATGACGGGGTGCGTCATTCAGTATCATTGAGGATGGCCAGTTGCACTTTCAGCCTCTCGTATCATCATGACATTGAACTTCATGATATCTTTGAATAGAGCAGGCTTTTCTCATTGCCAGTGTCTGCCGCTAGGCTTGGGACGGGAGTCGGGGTTGTCCCGTGCTCGGGTTCGGTGCCGGACATGGGTCCAGCCGTTGGGCCTGCCGATCGCCCTGTGCCGGCCAAGTCTGGATCCACATGAAGTTGGAGAAATCTTCATCGATAGGAGGATGAATCGTTGCCCCTTGATTCTCTGTGATATCCAAATTCCGAGATTTTCTTTATTGTACAAGGATGTAGCCGGCATATCGGATGCATGATGAGCGATGGCAATAAAGATTGCGCGGTGTCGACACGAAGTTGCGTTCTTAACTACCTTTTCTGTAAACTTAGACGCGTTCTTGAGCACTACTTTCGGTTTAGCGCATGCCAAGACTGGAACTGCGAAGGGTTACTTGATCTTCACCATGGCCCCTGCTTGCACCCCCGACTTATCAGATTGCGACCCCTCTTTCGACGTTCTATGCTACGGCAGCAATGAGAAAATGAGTAAACAATCTCTTCAATATCCGGCTTGGCCAACGCTAGGGTCTACTACGCCTAGCGAGGCCGGAAACTGAAAGGGGAAGCCAATCTACATATTTATATATCACATCCGAGACTGCCATCCTCTTCTTCCATCAACTTGAGCAATCGTTGCGTTTCTCGATACCGTCGTCGTTATGATTTGGTCTCGAATCAACTTCATTGCCCTCTTCGGCTTGGTTGGCCTCGCGAAGGCAGATACTACCTTTTTAAACGAGTCGACTGCCGTTCCCAAGTTCCACCTCACCCTGACGCCGAGTTTGGTCAAAGATGACTATCGCCTTCACGGGAAAATCGTTTTTAGCAGGGCATGTGGTAGCAACGAGACGCTGGTAGTATTGCCCAAGACCATCGCAAGCGTAGCATCTGCGCAATACGGTGCCAGTGGCTTGACAGCATCCGACAAGGAAGGTTCCCTGCCTCTAGACTTCCAGGAGGTAGCTCAAGGTCCCTTCGGATTGCCAACTCAACAATGGACACCAAAAAGAGCCACAGAAGGCCCGGTATCGATCGAGTTCACGGCAAAGCCTGCTTCCGTCAACGTTAGTGCTCTTCCGGGGCCTCATTTCGATATCAGGAACGCCACCGGCGGTCTCACTGGCTCGATGTGGGCCCTGGTACCAGTCCCGAACCCTCTGTCGGGCGACGACTACAACATCACCGTCTCTTGGAATATCTCATCCGAGCAGGGCGCTGCATACACCTGGTCCGACGGCGTAGGACCCCACAGCCACAACTTCGTTGGGCCTGTGACACGGCTGACACAGACGTATTTCATCGTCGGTGATGTGAAGGCCTATCCAAGCATGCCGACCGGCCCTGACGGCAAATTTGGGATTTACTGGCTTGAGAAGACGCCTTTCGACATCGATCAAGTCGGGCAGTACCTCCAAAGCTTGCTGTCATACTCGACCAAATTCTGGCAAGACAACTCCACGGGCCCATACCGCGTTTTCATTCGCATCAACGAAGAACAGCGTGCCGGGTCCGTCGGTACAGGCGCTGGTGGAACTGCCTTGCTGCGATCCTTCTTATTTGGATACAACCGGGACGCCGGGCTGGCGCAGGACAGAGTCATCACGCTGTTAGCGCATGAGATGACACACAACTGGACCCCATGGTCCAGCGGAACCAATGCCGAACAGTCTCGGTATAACGAAGGAGGGGCCGAGTTCTGGTCGTTGAGGCTTCTTTGGCGCGCCGGCATGCTTACTACGGACCAATATCTCAACGAGATGAATACCAGAGCGGTCGACTATTACACCAATCCAACAGTGAATTTCACCGACGAGAAAGCCCAGGAGGTTGCTTGGGAGATTCGCGACGCCCAACGAATTCCATATGGCCGAGGCATGCTTCACTTCGCCAACATCGATGCTCAGATGAGAGTCAGATATAACGGAACTCAGAAGCTCGACAATCTTGCGATCCCCTTCTTGCATACTTGCCAGCAAAGCGGAAATTGTGGCGCAGAGGAATGGTTCCCCTTACTCAAGTCATCTTTGGGACAGGAGGCCGTCGATGATTGGAACAAAGTATCTTCAGGACAACCACTTATGAAGCCTATCGAGGGTAGCTTGGGCCCTTGTTTCGAGGTCGCGCAGAATGGAACCAGCCCTGTGGTCTATGTCTGGAAAGTCAGAGAGGGATTGAACACTTCTAATCCAGACTGCTTGATATAGTGAATATTTGGTTATGAGGTCTGGGAAGCTTGGTTTAGTCGCAACAATGGTGTATTTTCACCTTGCCCAGCGTCTTTATCTTATCTTGCGTGTTCGTGCTCCTTCCATTGCGGGTGAATTTGAACAGAGGTGTGCAGCCTTGTTCACCTTCAGGTTGAACACCATTCACCTCTCTTAATTTTCTTTAGACGAGGAAGGAGCAGATATTCCACGTGCTTAAATAATTTCTCTTTCGCGCACAAACCTCAAAGAAAATTTCCTCCTCCACCCTTACATCACGACCACACACACGGGACCAAATCTTCAACCTCGACCTTAACCAAGAAGTTCATCGTTACTGTCCCTGGCCGTCGCCGTCCTGGCTCGTCTCTGTCCCTGGCCGTCGTCGTCCTGGTTCGTCTCTGTCTCCGGGTCATCTCTTCAGTCTCCCCGGCCCTCAGACATCTCTGCTTAAGTCTCGTGTTGAGCACCAAGTTCCTCTCCCCTCACCACCCCTGTTGTGCGCTCTCTCGTGGGTTACCTCAGTTCTATTCATAACACATCAGTACCTAACAAGAACCAGGCAAGCATAATGGCTGTCTTCTCCCGCCCCAGCGATCTCTCAAAGCCCCAGCAGAAGGGCTGTGATGACCTTCTTGCTGTCTTGGCCCAGAAGAATCACCCATTCGACCCCCCGGCAACCAATGGCCTCCGTCAAACTCTCTGGCAGAAAGTGTTCTCTGACGGCTGGACCACTGATTCACCCAACCCGGGCCCTGCTCTCCTCCGCAAACGCACTAGTGAGGAGACGGCTCTCTACATCGGCACTCTGAATGAAGACGTGCCTATCAAGGCTAAGGAGAACGCCATCCCGCTTCACCGCCGCGCCCGCCAACCGGTTATGTTCAAGGCGTCGTTCCAGTTCGGAGGTAAGCTGGCATTCTTCTGGGTTGACTCCCAATTCCAGAAGATCCCGGCGGACTCCGTCGATATCGACGGCGACCTGGGCTATGAGGATATCAGGGGCATGGTGGCAGCTCACTACGATGCCAACGAGACCGATCGCGTCGGCGGTTGGAACTGGGAGAAAGTGGTGCATTGGGCTCGCCATCGCACCACCTCTCTCGCTCGCCGCACCAACGCCGGCGTCGGAATAATCGGCGTCCGCCCGACACCTCTTCCTGACGTTCAGGAGGACCCCGAGGAGCTGCAGACGGTCCGCTTAGTCGAGGAGTATATGCGTCGGGAGAAGGAGGAGAAGGGGGACGACAGTGATTAAAATGGGCACGTCTGGTTGGCTCTTCTCTTGGCTTTCGTTTGGCTTGGTCCTTGGTTCGATCGTATTCCATCTAGATACCCTACGCCGCTTGGCTTCGAATACGAACATCATCATGAAAACTCTCAAATTTCTCAGATAAATGTCTTCGCGTTTCCGTGATTCAAAAATTTCAACACGTCATAGTAGCCTCAGTTGCTGTTTCTATCGGCATACGGAAACCGGGCGGTAGACTCTCGATGAAGGGAGGCACGCAGGCACCATATCCCCGAATTTAATTACTTCGACATATACTATTCACTATTTTCAAATCCCTACCAGAATGGAGGAAGCAAGATTCCGGATGAAAAGAGTTCACCTAACAAGATTCACCGGCTCAAATTCTGTACTAATTGATGGAATCTCGGGAATATATAAGTCGAGATCCATCGCTATCCAACATGCTCTTTGTTTCTCTTCCTGTATCATCTGAGACAGTCGATAGACACTAGACGTACTCCCACTAACGACAAACCCCAGACCGCAATCCAGCACCAAGAGGAAATCTTGTAACCAAGCACAATGCCTTTAGGACGCCGGCTTTCCTGGAGCGGAGAGTTCCCCGAGGACTTCCGCTTTCTTCGCATCGGCAGGAGAAATTCGACAGCGAATCCTCGCAACAACCGTGGCTGCCAGAGAGTAACCACGTACAAGTCGTTTGATGATGTTCCTACCAGAGAGATCACGGCCTGCCGCGATGTATGGGAGAAACTCGGAGAGACCCTCGGACCCCAATTCGAGTTTGAGCCTGTCGACATCAACGGTCTCTGGGACCTGGTTTTCGAAAATGGTTGGACGACTGCCGACTCCGTCGGCAAGCGTCCCGAGCCTGCTCCTCGTGACGATTCAAAGTTGATCGTCCATGTTGGAAAGTGGATGACAGACCTTCCTAAGGCTTCGGTACGTACGTTATCTTATCCTCTCGCCATATCGATCTAACTTCCGGGATAGGACGACGTGCCCGACATTGAGGCACGTCGTAAGTGGCGCGCCGCCTACGTCAAATACATGTGCACCTCTGATGACCACATATTTGGCTCAACATTCACCTTCTGCGACAGGCACGGCCAGGAGGGTCCTCAATCAGCCATTCACTTCCTTGGTGAAAACTCCAACTACTTTGGCAGGGCCGTCGCGAGATTTGAGCAACACGAGATGGACCGCCTCAAGACCTTCAATGAGGATCTTGCCGTGTACATCGTGAGACGCCGGTTGCAGCTGTGGAGCCAAGATGGATTCAAGCACCCTTACGCAGATCCTCACGGTCGCGACGATGAGGAGCTCCAATTCTATATCTCCGATCCGCAGGACATGCAAGCCTTCAGGGAGATGGCTCGTCCTATGGCAATTCTCCATATGATGGCCGAGGCGTTGACGGAATACAACGAGCAGAAAATTGAAGATCGTCGGGAAAGAAGGAGATATTGATGGGAATAATGATGATAAAGTTTTCGGGGGATTTTGTACCACTATCCGAGGTTGAGGGCGACAGCTGTATTGCAATTTGCGACACCTCACAAGGAGATTTCGGGGTTTGATCACCCGGCAAGTCTAGTTAATACACATCTATCAAATGAAGCGCAAGCATGACTGGAGACGTATTTGACGCAATTGTTCCCGCTTAGGTACGGAAAAGAATTCGCCAGGAGATTGCGGTCTAAGAAAGGTGCGCCGTGAACTTGGTTCGTGTGAAGGTGAAGCAAATCGTCCCATCTCCACCCCAAACAAGTTTCCGCAACTCCAACTCTGAGCTGGCCGAGAATGGCGCTAACCCGATATGGGCATTATTCTGAGAAAACTGAAGCAACAGGGATTCCGTGTAGTCGACCTCTTCCCCGGTCCATCTTATCTCCCCAACATGGACACACATGTAACTTATCTTTGGTTCCAGGCAGCCCCATGTGAAGCAGCTGGCTGCTGGACAACCCTTCACATAGCTAAACTCAAAAACGGCAATATCCTGAGATTCTAGGGTACATGCGTGTCATGGATGACCTAGGTCGTCTTCAGATGTATTCAGGTGGTCGATATAAAGACTCTTCGTGAGACGGCCAGAACTTTTGCGTAACCAAGACTTCATATTTTACTGTCCCCATAATGCCGTCAGCCGATATACCCAACACTACACAACCCTTGGCGCGCTACGACGCCACCGACCCCTCAACCACACCCGAGAAGTTGGTCGAGATCATCAACCGTGATGGTGGTGTTATTGTCGAGAAGCTTGTCACCCGCGAACTCGCGGAGTCCATAAAAAAGGATCTGAAGCCTTACTTCGATGAAGATATCCCTGATAAATATGGCTTCTTTCCACCTACAACCCAGAGAGCCTCCGGACTGCTAGCAATCTCGGATAATTGCATCGAACTCGCCTGCAACAAACTTTACACTGATGTTGCAAATCTCATGGTTTCTTCGTCTTACACTTTCTGGAGGGGTGACCACCAGAAGACCGTGAGCGGGAAGCCTATCATCTCCTCGACCGTCGGCTTCCGAGTCAACCCGGGTGGCAAGCGTCAGGTTTTGCACCGCGACGATAAGTAAGTTTAAGGAGGGGGGTCGTTAGGTTGAGATGACCAGCTCACAAGTATCCAGCGACTATCATCCTCACGATAAGAAGTTGCCCGTGATGATTGGTTGCGTGACTGCGTTGACCAAGACGACGGCCGCGAATGGTGCTACTGTGATCATTCCCGGGTCTCATCTTTGGGGACCTGAGCGGCGGCCGTTTGATGATGAAACTGTTCCTGCGGAGCTTGAGCCCGGTGATGCGTGCATCTTTCTAGGGAACACTTATCATGCGGGCGGTGGCAATATTACCAAGTGCGTTCTCTTGTCGGCCATTTCCTTGAAGAAAGCCATCCAGGTTTAAATCGCTGACATTCGCAGGGATGAGTACCGAGAAACGGTGGGAATATTTCTATGTCAGCCAACGTTGCGTCCGGCTGAGAATCAATTCCTCATGGTACCGTTGGAGAAAGTGAGGAAGATGAAGCCCCAGGCCCAGAGACTTCTTGGATATGGGTTGTGTGAACCAGGTGTGGGCTTCATGAAGTACCAGGATCCGATGAGAGTGTTGTTTGGGGTTGAGGATGAAGAGACTGTCGACTTTTGAACTTCTTATTGCATATAGTGGCCACTATTTTCATATGTAGGATAGGAGAAGGATAGGAGTGACGGATACAACTAGTTGATGCTCAAACGACGAGGATCCTCTTTCCGGACGCTTCTCTTGCCCGGGCAAGCGGTCGCCAATCGGCATCTGAACCAGCCCAGAATTCTCTTAGGAAGTTGACCGCATCTCTGTAATGATTGAATCGAGTAGCCTGATGAATCGCGGTGAACAAAGATAGTATCGTTTTCTGTTGTTCTTTGCTTCCATGACATGCTGTTCCAGCAATGAAAGTTGGCCAAGCAAGATTCTGTACGAATGCCGTTTGATCCTCAAATCCTGTGAGCTGATCAAAGAGATTGTTGCATGCTGTTGTTCGCTCAGAGCCGTCTTCATGTACACATTCCAGACATTGAAACGAGTACACCAGTCCTGCGTTGTGATAAACCTCTACCAGACGAACGAAGTCGCGGGTCATCCTTGACCCATTGAGGCCGAGCCGGCCGGCTGCCATCAAGGTGGACCCTCGAGCTTGCTCGAACTCAGATCGGATCATATTCGTGGTTCGCGAATGCGGCGGGAATTCACTGGAGGAACCGGCCTCGACAACCTCAACCGAGGCGAGTGTAACTCGGTGTAGGAAAGTGAGATACCTCGAGAAGAGCAAAGAGTCCGATCCCGGTACGGGCTTGATTGCGTTGTTAATCAAAGATCGATCAAATGAAGTGCTTGCCGTCGTCACATCGTCGATGGCGAGCTGATTACGAAGAAAGGAGAAGAGTTGTCGTTCTTCAATAGCGCTTGAGCTGTTGAATAGGTTGACGATGGTGCGGGCAGCTTTTCTGTGCTCGTCGGCTACCTCGGGACAGCATCGGTCGTAATTGGTCATGATAAGGATGGCCGCAAGCATCCACTCAGCATCAATAGCATCGGAATGATCGTCTAGCTCCAACCCTTTCATGAGCTTATCCGTCATTTGCTCGGCCCGAAGTTTGATCAGTTGCAGGCACTTATCCCGGGCATCCTCCGCCATCGCTGCGATGGCTTTGTTCGAGCAGCTCATAGAACCGTGCTGAGCCACGAATGCCAGGATAGCAAAGCCGATGGCAGGCTGGTGTTCGGCGAGAGGGATGACTTGTTTCCGGTAGTCGTTCTCTTCAGAGTCCAACCAAACCATGAAGCCGGCTAGGTTTCGACGGTAATACTCCATGAACCTTGCGCCCGTAGCGAAAGATTCCGTGCTCGGCGAAGCGACCAATTCGAATATTGTCAACCCTGATTTAGGTACCAACGCCTGAATACTCGGGATATTAGTTACCAGTTCAGCAACTTGTGGAGGATTATCTGAGGCTGCCGGCATTTGTGGAGACCCCGGAGGGGAAGCCCGGGTTGGAACCGGTCGGCCTCGAAGATGGCCCCTCGCTGCAACGCCGTTGATCCATCGAAGCGGGCGAGTGTAGCCTGGGCATTCTAAGCCTTTCTTGTAGCATTTATGGCAAGTTGGCTTCTGAAGATCGCAACGAATCCGACGTCGCTCACATGTCGCACAGCCTGAAGGGCGATCAGTCTCTGATGCTTGATGGTCGATAGGAAGTGGTTTTGACGCGCACACCTTTGTCAAATTTCAGCTGTGCGCCTGGGTCCTTCCGGACGTCCTGCCTTCCGCGTCCTGACATCCCGATACATGCATGCTGACCGTGCTGGTTGATGATATGGTAGGTAGCCGGCTCTCCGGGATCTGTGATGTATGAGAAACTTTCTTGGTGCGGGGCCGTGGCCCAGTGTCCCTATCAAGCTTTCCGCACAATCGTCCGGTCTCCACTCGGCTTCCGGCCCGGCTGACTCGTTACGGCGGTGGTTGGAGACTGTCTAAGCATGACTTATCACTATCTAGACCAGTTTGGACTCTTCTGACTACGTGAAGGTTCGAAAATAAGCCCGTCTTATTCTTTGCTATCGTAACTTCGGTCCTTCGGACTTATCGTCTACCTCTACCATTGGCGCATGTGGCCTGCGCTTCCGCGGGGGTCAGTATTACTAGCCCGGGCGGCTTTGGTCGGTTCTGCAACTGCGCGAATCATTTTAGCTTCATTTCATTGTTGCCTAATCTTACCTGCCTCACGTTTCTCATCAACTCCAGAAGTTTATCTTTTCGCCAGGCTTCACACGCGGGGCTTTGCGGCACAAGCACTCCACCAAGCAACGGCACAGCTTGACGCATCATCCTCACCTTGAGGTGATATCTCTGCACGATGGAGCAAGAATGCATCAAGAAAGTCACTATCTCGCCGCACTGGCTTTCTAATGAGAGCTCCTTTTGGTATCGCCGGTATCTGTCTTCGGGGCAATTCGAGTTCGTCCTCGTGGATTGCATTAACAAAACACGCCGACCAGCTTTTGACCATGAGAAAGCCGCAGCTGGTTTGAAGCAGAAGGTATCTCCCCGAGATCAAGACATAGACCATAGCTCATTACCATTCACTTGGATTGATGTCACACCTGACGGATCATCGATCCACTTCTTCTTTGAGGGGAAGAGATGGGCCTTTGGCAGCGATGGCAAACTTGAAGAACTGGAGGGCCCCTTCGATCAACCCCGGACCCAGTTCCTTGCCAAGGAGCGTCCTTCCAAGTCTACGAAGCAGATCGTGACCGTCAACTTTGTCAACCATACCGAAGGAACTGTGTCATCGTACTGGATCGACTTCAACGACAAGCCCAAATTATATCACAAAATTGGACAAGGGCAGACCCATGAGCAGCAGACATTCTCGGGCCATGTTTGGAAATTGGTAAATGATGAGACGAAAGAATTGAAGGCGATCTACGTTGCTCCTGAGGAATCTGAAGATGTTGTCGTCATCGAAGAGAGCACTATGGAAGAGATGAAGTTCAAGAACGATGGACCAAAAGGAGACACGAATGACGACGATGAAACGGACACAAATGGATCGGCAACTCTGGATGAGAAAGAAGAACCTCAAAGCAAAAGTCAAGTCTTTGTTCGAGACCACCATGTGTGGTTTCGCGATGCTTCCGGGAAGGAGTCGCAGATGTCCTCCAATGGCACCGAAGAAAACCCGTTCGACAAGGCAAGAATCATTCAATCGCCCGCTGGGGACTTTGCTGTCGTCTGGCAGTATACCCCGGAAGAAGAACATGTGCTCCACCTTCGGGAGTCAACTCCATCAGATCAACTTGAGCCGAAGGTGCGGACTGTCCAGTACTTGAAGCCGGGCGATCGCGTTAGAGTCGACCGGCCTCGATTGTTCAGTTTGAAGTCCAAGGAAGAGATCAAAACCAGTGATGATCTGTTCCAGAATCCATACAGTATTGAACATATTGGTTGGAACGATGACGGCACAGAGTACCGCTTCATTTTCAACGAACGCGGCCACCAGCATCTTCGCCTGTTAGGTATGCGTACTACGGGAGAGGTCAGATGCTTGATTGAGGAGGAGAGCGATACCTTCATCGACTACTCAAGCAAGTCCTACCACCGATTAATTGCGGGGACGGAGGAGATGCTTTGGATGAGCGAGCGTGACGGTTACAATCATTTGTACCTGTTCGACTTGAAAGATGGAAAGCAGAAGAACCAAGTTACGAAGGGGAGCTGGAACGTTCGCTCTGTCGTTCAAATTGATGAAACCAGCCGTCAAGTGTGGTTGAAAGGATATGGGATGATTGCGAATCAAGATCCGTATCACGCTCATTTGGCTTGCATTCGTCTTGACGGAACTGGCTTCCAGGTGCTTACTGAAGGTGACGGCACTCATGAGTGGACATTCTCTCCGAACAGCAAATTCTTCGTCGACAACTGGTCGCGCGTTGACTGTACCCCGCAATCCGTCCTCAGAAGTCTGCAAACTGGAGAAGAGCTCCTTTCCCTTGAGGGAAAAGTCGAGGACACTCAAAAGCTACTTGCGGATGGTTGGGCAGCCCCAGAAAGATTCATGGCTCCAGGACGGGATGGCGAGACCGCGATATATGGATTCATCATCCGTCCTTCCAATTTCGACGCTGCAAAGAAGTATCCAATCCTTGAAGATATCTATGCCGGACCTCATGACTTTCATACACCCAAGGCTTTCTCGGTTCTAGCCAAGCAACGGCAATGGGCAGACCAAGGGTATGTGGTGGTTCTCCTAGATGGTATGGGAACGAATTGGCGATCGAAGAAGTTCCATGACGTTTGCTACAAGAATCTCAAAGATGCCGGACTCGCTGATCGTATCGCATGGATCAAGGCTGCAGCGGAGACGCGCCCGTGGATGAACACCTCAAAGGTTGCTGTCACAGGAGGCTCAGCGGGAGGTCAAAACGCCGTCGCCGCGCTCATTCATCACAGCGATTTCTACAAAGTTGCAATCGCTGATTCTGGATGTCACGATAACCGTATGGACAAGATATGGTGGAACGAGCAGTGGATGGGTTTTCCTGTTGATAAGTCTTACGAAGACTCGTCAAATGTGGTTCATGCGGAGAAGTTGCAGGGTGCTTTGATGCTGATCGTGGGCGAGCTCGATGATAATGTTGATCCCGCTTCGACCTTCCAGCTAATCAAAGCTCTGAATGATGCGGACAAAGACTACGAGTTCGTGTTCATCCCTGGCGGTGAACATTGTGGTGGGCGAGCGAAATTTGCGCTGAGGCGACAGGAACGCTTCCTCCGGCACCATCTTCTTGGGTAAACTCAATCAGAAATACCTGCATCTCAAGTGTTAATGAGAAGTTATTTTTTCTCCGTGGCTATAGTCAAGCTGTGTTCTTTCAACTTCCTCAAGTCGTGTACTTAAAGCCCTTGTACTCTTTATCAGTCAAGTCTAGCCAATCCTGCGAGGCAGCGACTTGTTCATTTGCCTCCGCATCTCTGCGACGATTACTCATGGCACAAAGAGCACCATATGCAAGGACACAAATCATGGCCACCACGTAGCACACAATCATTGCAATAGTGCCACCTGTATAGGCTGGTGCTTGCTCTTGGCGAAAGGTCTGAGGTCCCACAATGTTGCCAGCTGCCCAAGCCACATAAAACCAGGCATAGAGTGTGACTTTCTTTGTATGTCCGGCGATGTTTGCCTGGTACACAGAGACCAATGTGACATAAGGCGCCCAATATGTGTACAGGATGCTGAAGGAGATTAGCACCGTGTACCAAGTATTCTCGGGGGCACTGAACTTACTAAAGACCAATGAGCTGACCAGCGAGGTTGTCGCGGGGGAGGTTGTAGCACAACAACGCGCCAAAAAGGGGAAGTAGGATTGAGCCTGCTACAATCGGAGTCCGATACTTGCGGGTTGTTGACGCGATATAAGACAGAACAATACCGGAAATGGTACTCATCGCACCCGGTGGCATAGCTAGTAGGGAGGTCTGAAGAGGGTTGAAGCCCAGTCCAGAGATGATAAGTGTGTTGAATGTAGTCAAGCCACCATTTGGAACTTGGAGCGCAATAATGGCGAACCAAATCAACCAAGTTTTGACATCTGCAAAAGCCTCCTTTACCTGTGCAGGCTTGAAAACCTTGTTCTCGATGCCAGTGTTGTCAGACGCCTTTCGTTGGATGATGATGTACCTCTCTCGAGGACTCAGTCTCTTCGCCTCAAGCGGGTTGCTGGGGAGGAAGAAGAAAATGACGGCAGACCACGCAATGGTGACACAGCCGACGAGAAGGAAGACTATCTTCCACTTCGCATAGGATCCGTTGTAGTAGCCGATCACCCATGCCACAAAGCCGTTTATGATGGGAGCCACAACGTTGAGAATGATGCTATTGCGGCGCGGCTGCTCTTCTGGACGATACCACATGGATGTGATCAGAGTGACCGCAGGGATAAGCAACGCCTCAAAGCCGCCTAAAAGAAAACGGCACGCAAAAAGGGCACCGAAGCTTTGGCAAGCAGCCATTGAACAGGCAAGAACGCCCCAGCATAGAACAGCGAACGAGAAGTAGACCACAGCTGATAATCTAGCCAACACTTCATGTCAATATGTGAACTATTAGCTCTGCGCATGAACTAATCGTACCTCTGAATGAAGTAGGCTGACGGGCCCATGAATAGAAGGCCCCCAAAGAATGGGGCCGAGCCGACCCATGAGTACTGCTCGCCAGTAAGGTTGAGATCTTGGCGGATGCCGTAGATGGCGGCGGCTGAGATTGCGGTCTTGTCAAGGCCAGAAAGCGTTGCGCAGACAAAAAGCTTTCATCGGTCAGTAGGATGAAAGTAAACCACCGCAGGTATGGGCAACTCACGATCGGAACAATCATCCAGTCAACCTTCCGGATTAAACGCTTCTCTTCTTCAGGAGTCCAGCTTCTGTCAAATTCTTCGCCATAGTCGGCCAGAATCTGGGCAGCGATATCGACATCTTTGCCTTGGCCGTTCTCCAGAGCCTTTACCGCTGGCTTGGCTGCCGGGGTCTGCTCATCAACATTGGAAGGAACCTCATTTTCAGAGGTGCTTTCATCCTTGGGATTGCCCATCATTGGCCCACTCGTCAAATTTCAGGTGGCAGAATATCAAAACCGTCTTGAAAGGATGTTCTAGGCGAGAACACTGGGACGGAACTGGTGTAACACGCAGAGGCCGTGGTTGTGTTTTATGCGCTGTAGATCATCTGCTGAATCTCAAAGACTCAACATTACAATACACCGACTGCGATATCAGTCCTGACTATCAAGCCACAAGCATTTGAACTCGGCGCCGGCCTGATAACATGAATGGCGAATGATACTGCCTCGCCTTTGTGGAGTTTCACACGGGCGCATAAGCCAGAAAAGCACCAGCAATCGGCAACTTAACCGAATCAATCGAGTCTTGGCTTCTGATCAGAGTCTGGGGAAGGAGGTTGGCCGCGATAAGCCAAGACTGCCTATCTTATCGTTGGCCGCGGTGATCGCGCGGCCAATTCCATCTCGGCCAACACCCGCCGCACGCTATGCAGAGATCGCGCGCAAGGTTCTTGGTGGAACCGTGGAGAAATGATGGCACATCGTTCCCCAGGACTGTTGAGCATCAGACCATATGTAGTCAAATTTAGGCTAGAATAAAAGACGAATTCAGCGACCCGGAGCCTGAGCCATCTGAGAGATCAATTGTCGTCGTAGTAACATCAACTATCTCTCACCCTCATCATGATTGCCAAAGAGGAGCCTACTGTGCAAGTCAACAGGAAGGGGGGTCCCCTCTACCCTGACTACCTCCGTAAGATATTTCTATCTTCAAGGTTATCGACAGAACACACTAACATCATCTGTCAGCGCACTATGACCCTCTCGAGCAGGTTGAGCCTGTCGGGGCTTTCGAGCATGATGACCCCGGTCACCGCGCCGACCCGAAGATGCCCAACCTGATTAGCGAAGGTGTCGAGTCCATCGAACTATCTCCCCATTGCGGCACCGAGCTGCGAAATGTCCAGATTGTGCGTGTAGTTGTCTCCAACCTCTTAGACATTGACTTACCAGAATTCAGTCTGAGCTGTCCAACGCTGGCTTAGATGAGCTCGCTCTCCTGTGCGCCCAAAGGGGATGCCTTGTCTTTCGGGACCAGGACTTCACCGATCTAGGCTTTGAGAGACAAAAGGAGATCGCATCCTACTTTGGCCCACTCCACAAGCATGGCTGGATGCCGCACCCAAAGAACGGCCCTGAAGAGTTTGTCATTGTCTACGACAGCAAGGAGGACCTGCGCATCCGCAAGTCGTGGTCTCGCAAGAGCCCCGTCCAGTTCCACGTCGACCAGTCTCCCGAAAGTCAGCCTCCAGGAGCCACCTTCTTCTGCATGCTGGAATCCCCTCCAGGGGCTGGTGGCGACACCATAATTTCCAGCGTAAGATTAAAAAACCAACGACTCTTGAAAATAAGACTAAATTTCGAGACAGACCGTCCAAGCTTTTAACCGACTTTCTCCATCCTTCCGTAAGCGTCTTGAAGGCCTCCAGGCTATCCATACAACTGCGAAGCCTATTGAGCGCGAGATTCGCGATAATGGTGATGCAGCCGTGCTTCGTCGGCCTATCACCAAGTCGGTCCACCCAGTTGTGACCGTTCACCCGGTTACCGGGCAGAAGAACCTTTTTGTCAACTCGTCTTACACTCAGCGCATCGTTGGCTGGGATGACGAGGAGTCGGACTACCTTCTGAAATTTCTGTTTGACCACATCAACCGTGGTCATGACTTCTGCTGTCGCGTCCGGTATGAGCCAGGCACTGTTGTCATTTGGGATCAGCGTGTCACCCAGCACTCCCAGACACTGGATTACCAAGCTGGGTCCCGCAGACATGCTTTCAGACTAACACCTCTTGCCAATGTGCCGATTCCGAGCAAGGTTGAGGAGGATGATGGGGAGTGCCAAAAGGATGAGGGAAGAATGCTGCTCAATCTGTGTTAATCACACCGAACAGTGGTGAAAAGTCTTTGACATACGTTGTCTACGTATTTAAGTCACTCTCGTCTGGATTTGAGATTTCACATCAATAAGTAGGCTTCGTTAAGGTATACAAATAGCCAACCATAGTTATCTCCTGAACTTGTTACGACAAAACATTTGCCTCAGAGGCCAGTAATCTCCCAAGCATTGTCTCAACCCTCAGTAGCCCCAAATTAGCCAGCCCCTTCGCGCCGGCGGCCCCTGTTGCAGATGCCCGAGTCGCGCTTCTCCACCTCGTGATCCATGCTCGAAGCTCTCTGTCCTCGTCATCAAACCCAAGGTCTCCCTCATCGCCAACGCTGAAACGAACCGCATTAGATGATGATGTGATATGCAACAAGTGCACCATGAATGACCCGCCGATGGCAAAGTTTTGTCGACTCCAGCTGTGCCAGAACCCATTCCACTGCGACCCGGTCATATTTTCCAGCATCTCTACAAACTCCTTGACGCAAAGAATTGAGCCTTTGATCACTGCTTTTGCAGCGGTGAACAGTCCTTCAGCCTCATTGGGAGATTGCAGCGCCATTGCAGGCCAGCGATCAAGGGGTCGGAGTAAAGCGCGGAACAGTGTCATGTGGGTAATAATGTAGCACAGGTAAACTGCACCGGTACCGTACATCTCGTCTTCGACGTCTTGCGTTGGTGTTCTAGCATCATGACCTGCCGATACCTGTGTTTTTCCTATGAGTGTTCGGTATCCTGGGGAAAGACTATCACGCCATTCCTTCAATCTTGCACGAGAAGAACGAGCCAGGTCTAAAGAGAGTGGCAGATCATGCGCTGTTCTCCCGATACCGCGAGTCGTGTAATATGTTTGTTGGATATCTGACATGATGCAAGTCATCCGCACTAGCTCGCAGAGCTGTGCTTTCATGTGTGCCGACGAAGAAATGGTGTCGTCCACATCTTCTAGCCTGAGGTCTGGGACGTCAAAGTCGTCTTGATGGATATGGCTAGGCATTCCTCTTGTTAGAGAAACCCACTTCTCCATGGTCCACGTAGCCCACCATAATCGCTTTCGAAGCCTGCGTTCCCAAAGTGGTACAGACTCCCAACAAGAAGGGTCTTGATGTAGTGCAATGGTTTGTGCTACTGCGACTGCACTCGAGATAAGTGACCAAGAGAAAGCGGTGTCCGAGAGATAGGGATTGGTGGGGAGTCTCTGCTGAAATAAGAGGCAGGCCTGCAATGTTGCTAGAGAAGGGGCATGAAACTGCTGAGAGATATCCAGCCAACACAGACGGTACAACCGTTGACTTGAAGGTGGATGCAGAAGTAGGCCGTAGAGGCTTTCATCATGCATGATGAATGGCAGTGCTGATGCGCATAATGCCGCTAGCAGTCCCAAAGACATGTTGCTGAGCTCCTCGGGACCTGATGGAAGTTGCTGAATGGCAACGATGGGAAAGCATGGATCCACGAAGCGGGTATAGAGCTGTATCAGGCGCCATGTTGTCTGGGGATCAACAATGCTCCAAAGTTCTGCCCAAGCACCATCAATGACGGAACTTTCGACCTTGGGCTCGGCATTCGCTAAGAGTTCCTGGTCTGTGATGCCAAATATGACAGGACTCTTCTGTGAGGCATCCTGTTTCAAGCGTCTATATTGCAGACCGCTCAATCTGGGCCGAGCAACATCGTGGTCATCATATTGCTCGCGGTTGAGGAGGTGAATATCGGCTGCTCCGGTGGGGCCTATGAAGAAGCTGAAAGCCCCGGGTATTGCTTCAAGGGATCGGTGTAAAGGTCGGTTTTCGGTCAATGTAACGGGGTGATCTGATGTCCCTTTTTGTGATTCCCGTGCCTGAGAGAGGCCATGATTCGACTGCGGGGAGGCTTGAGAAGAGTCATTATCGCGTGAGGAGGTCTGAGAAGGCGTCTCGGTTCCAGCTGAGGCCACACGATTACCCGCAAGAAATAGGGGATCATGAAGTTGTTCAATGTCGCCGCCCAGGAGATCATTCTCTGTCAGGTTGAAGAAGCCCGGGATGGGAAAGTCCTGGTGGGCATGTTCCCAGAAGCTGTCCATCAGTTCAGTCAGTTTGTTTGTGAGTCCAACTTTGAAGCTTACTTTGAAGGCGATACCGCCGCCTCAACAGGCGATGACACTCTCTTCCTTTTCCTTTCTCCCGGACCTTGAACAAACGTACACGATAAGCTACGAGTGGAGCACCGATGACATGGTGGGCCTTTCGGCATGTCGCAGACAACCTTTCTCTTCCGGCAGCAGTCACATGGTCGTGACTTTCGTGACTTGTAGAAGCGGCCAACTGGCGGCGGACGCGCAGGGGTTGATGGCTGGGTTTGTTCCATCCTGTCGGGTTAGGCTAGATGCCGAAGATCAGAGAAGCGGCCAACACTTTGAACGAAAGAGCCCGGAAACCGAGCATTGAAGGCCGAACGGGCATTCCGGATAGGATTTCAAGCAGCAGTCATAGTTTGGTCTCTGAGGAACGATAACAATGATAAAGTCCGTGGGAATTCGATAGGAAGGATTCCATCTTGATAAGCTTATCTACGTAGGCTCGGCCAGTCACGGCCGCTCCTTTTTCTTAGCGACAAAACAACGCCTAAATGACTTGCCCCTCATTCGCCAGAAGCACCCCAAGAATTGATGCGTCAAGCCCCCTGCCGGGATCATGAAGCCTGGTGTTCCACTCCTGTTAGTGCAACTGACGGAGAAAGATAGGCGCTTGGGCTTCTGCTACAGCGTCGCCTCCAATTGCAGCAGCTTCTGCAAGTAGGGGTCTGCAAACATGCTGTCGGCAAGGTCATCGGACATTGAGGGCAATGGACGCCGGGACACAGGACTGTATCCGAATTGCTGGTTCAGTAGTTTCTTCATTCCATGTATCTGAGAAATTGTCAGTATCTTGCTGAGTTTGAGGTGCTGCTTGAGGCCGCCAGTGACTCGGACTCACCCCCATCTTGAGCTGCACACGGTCGGCCAGCGAGATCAGCTGCTGCAACTCCAGTGCTTCCTTCGCCGTATCGTGCGATTGGCAAAGGTCCCACAGCTTAACGCATGCTTTCTGTGAAATGTGAGAGATGTTTCGTTGTTAAAATATCTCGTCATTCGGTCGACTTACAGGAGCAAAATTGGGCAATCCGCTGATAGCGCCCCCAGCGCCCACCGCTACTGAGGGCAGAAGGAAGTCGATGAAGCCGTCTATGGCAGTGAAATCCAGGTCTTTCGTTCGCCTGGGATATTTTGCTTTGAAATCCGGGTCACTCGCCTCTGCCAAAATGCGAGTGAGTTTCCCCACGTTTGCACAGGTAAGCTTGATGCCGCATATGTTTGGTGATCCTTTGATGATGTCTACAACGAGGTCGCTATCCATGTCGACCCCGCCCGAGACAGCAGGAAAGTTGTAAATAATGCTGTGAGCGAAGACATGTCAGCGCTTTTGTATCCCAAAGCAAATCGGCAATGTCTCACATTGGCAATTCCGATGCTTCTGCAATATCAACGAAGAAGCTCTTGATAGAGTCCCGATTGGCGGTTAAAGTTCCGGCATAGTATCCCGGCGGGATCACCATACCATAATCGGCACCTGCTTCGGCGGCATCCCGAGCAAGCTTGATCGATTCCCGGGTACTGGCGCCCCCAACGCCGGCAACGATGGGCACATCTGAACACCCGATGCGATCAAGGGTTTCTCTTGCAGTCCTTATCAATTTGATTCTCTCTTCTCGATCCTTGAGGAATATTCGGGTCAGTTCAGCGACAAGTTTCAGTTGAACGCTCTCGGGGACCAACCAGATGCACCGCCTCGCCTGCACTGCCCGAGATGACTGGTATCGTGCCCGCCTGTGCTATGACTGCTTTCTGTCAGCAATCCGAGCTAGAAACTGGATTGATAAAATGTTTGGCCGTACATTTGAGGTGGTCCACAAAGCTTTCTAGATCTGTTTACGTGTGAGTTCTCCCACAACATGTCCCCTCTACGAGGAGCGCACCTAGATCCTCGTTCTGCTTGAAGAAGCAAGGGAGTGGCGTGTAGATACCTCTCGGTAGCGGCCTCATGTTTCCGAAAGATGGTCAAAATGAGTAAAACTGTCTATTAAATGGCTCGATTTCAATGCATAATGCTAATACCTCGATACAAATTATAAGAAAGAGTGCCGTTCCTCGGGACCTTGAGCCGGCGTCGACCGGCGCGGCGGACCGGCCCCACTTCAACGAAGAGTGCGGCCAACGATAAGATACCTACCATTAGTAGCGCTCGAGATATATCGTACGATAGGTAATTGTGCTACTTGTCGTATGGACATCAACGAGTACAACAGCTCGATCCTTAGTCTATCATTGATGCGATCGATCAATAGAGGACAAACAAAAAGAACATAACAATGAACTGTTCTAACCATGCATGTATGTCGAGACGAAAGCTAATAAGACAAGTAATATGCAAACTCAAGAAAAAATATAGGAACGGGCTGAATGATTCGCTAAGAAACACAGCATGCAGGAGAAGAGAGAAGTCAAGTCAACCCCCAGTCCTTGGAGTTTATCGCTTAACACCGGCGCACCCGGATCAGCACCTCTTTCGTCGGGTCCGGGAGGACGTTTGTCGCAAACTCAATGTTCTTGAATCGTGGTTCGCCCTCCGGGTTCTTGATCTCGTAGTTGAGGAGGAATTCAGCAAACATCAGCTTGATCTCAACGTCGGACAAGAACCGTCCAGGGCATGCGTGTCTTCCAAAGCCCCAGCCCAGCTCAGTGCGGGTGACACTGACAAAAGAGTGTTTGTGTTCCGAGCCTTCCTCCTGGCGATCGCGATATGAATGCATTCCATCAAACTTCTCGGGGTTAGGATAGATCTCAGGGTCGTAGTTGATGGCGCTGGTTGGGAGCTCCATCTTTGTCCCGGCAGGAATGTAGGTGCCGTCCTTCAGAGTCAAGGGCTTCGTTGCCATTCTTTGAAATGTGGCTAAACTCCGTCAGTACATCTGAATATAGTGACTGCGTATAGGCGAAATCGAAGCCAGAAGACTTACTCATGTCTGGTGCGCTCATACGAAGACTCTCCTTCATCCAGCTGTCAAGCTTCTTCATCTCGGCCAGGGATTGTTTTGTGAAAACACCGCCTGACTTCTCAAGTACCTCCACCACTTCCATTCGAAGCTCCTCGGCCCGGTCTGGCTGAACAGCCAGGTCGTACAACACCTGAGTGATGGTCGATGACGTGGTGTGGATACTGGCAACAGCTAGTGTCATCTGAAGAATGAGTTGAAGCTCGAGATCATCGGCCTTGGAGGCGTGTGCCCCGCTAGTAAGGTGATCTAGCATTGTGGGTGGGTTCTCCAAAGGTGCACCTCCTAGCGCCTTCTTCCTGGCCAGGGATTTGGCAATGATCTCGCGACCTCCTGCTAGCTGCTGCTCCTTCTCCAGACGCTGAGGCAGGAAGTAGGCAACAACTGGCCGGAGAATAGGCGGCCAGGACTTCAAGGCTGATCCGTATTCTATGGCGGTATGAACGAATGATGTTGAGAGTTTGAGCCATGTCGGATTACGGGCAGCTTCTTCGCTGTGCATGATTCTCGCCGACATAATTGCTACCATCTCAAGAAGAGCTTCGCTGAGGTTTTTTGGGGTCCATTCTGCTTGTCATGTGAGTGGCTTTCCTAGGGTCATGGCGGTTTGAGACGGCATACCTGCGTGCAGACCAACAAGTTTTGGAAGGTGTTCCTGAATCAAGCCATGAAAGACGGGAACGTAGGCTCCTGTGGATTTGATCAGCTTAGCTTCAAAATTAAGGTTACGAAGAAGGTTTACCAAGGGTAGGGTTCATTTTAGCCAGAATCTGGTGGGCGCCCCACGCCTCAACTCCTCCGACACTGGTGTAAGGCAAGAGCGCGTCCTGAGAAGCCGGTAAGTCTATGTCTCCTGCTTTGAGACAAGGGGTTACTAACATTGTCAATTGAAGCCTTGAAGCTCAGGGCTGGATGGCTTTTCAATTCATCAAGATACTGGAGCGGAAGCACGATTTTGGTTCCTATCAAAGTCAACGCAAAGTCACCGGACGATTGTTCACCCTGGAAATCTTACCATCCATGGTTTCCAACCCATAAGGCTTGTTTTTGAACTGATTGATTGTCAGCATCTGAGTCTGTCACTAACCTTTCATCTAGGCCCGTCCCATCTTACCCGCTCGTAAAACTTGTCAAGGAGCTGTTTTGATAAAGGAGCGTATGCGCGCCTTCTTGCAATCGGGTCAGACATTTCCTCCGCCAAAGGTATCGGAACTTTCAATCTCCTCGTGGTGAGCTGCGTCAGAATTCCAAGAAGACATGATGCGACGATGAGCCAAGTGATTGTCGAAATAAGATGGTCCCAAGTGAGGAGTGACGTGTCGAGGTGAATCGTTGTAGGAAGTAGAGATTCCATGGCGCTGCTGAAGTACAGGCTGAAAGATGCGCAATCCGAACTTTTCGTACTATGGGCGCAGGAGATTTAAAGGTTGGTCGATAAATATCAAAAGAAGTATAGGGTTCGTCTGGCTTTAGGTTGTCTGAGCTTTGGTGATTTTTCTGATGAACTACAAATCCTAAAAAAACAATATTCACCAAGGCGTGATTGCATATATATGTTTCCAAGACGCATGAACACATTGCCACAAATCAACAGTTTGGACGACTATTCGGAGAACTGAATCTTGGAGCGGACGATGGCGACCAGCTCGACCGGACTCTGGGCAAGTACCGAGTCCTCCAGGCCAAGCCACCTGCCATATCATGCACGGGTGGCCATAGCCACTACCAGACAATATCATTGGTGACTAGATGGACTGAGTACTCGGTGTCTCAGCTTGTTGTGTTTCTGGACTTAGGGGAGCCGGTGGGAGAACGTAGGTCTTGGGTCAACTAGTGGGCCCTGCTCCGAGTTGTGGACATAAACATGGCTAAGCTCTTCATCCTTCAAATGATCCGCTGAGTGAACATGATCGGAATTGAGATACCACAGCTACTATTCGCTGGTCAATGCCCTACAGACCACTAACAGCTCTCGCCGCGCACTCGCTGTTTCTGGCTCGCGACGGGTATGCGCAAGTTCCTAGTGACCTGTACGCTTACTGTTCAGGGGAGGCACGAGCAGAATGTGATCCATCATACCGCGATTGAAACAGTGGTATTTGTGGATCTAGCAGTGCTAAAGTGCCGCATACATTGTACGCCCTGTTGCCTATTCGTTGAATATCCAGTTTGGGGGCGAAGCCCAATGGAGACAATACGTCACCAATATCACCCCACGGCCTGCCGCCCAGCTTCTCGGCATTTCCCTTAATTCCGCAACTTGGTCTCCAAGTTCGAAATCTAGCACCATCACCGAACTCTTAGGCAAAATGGCTCCACGTGTTTCAGAAGCAACCAAGGCGGACCGAGACAACATCTACGTCCGTTCAGCGTTCAATTACGTTGATGCGATCAACAAGGCAATTCCAGAGCTGAATCAGACCTCGCTCGAGCGGGTGCGGTGAGTTCTTTTCATTTCTTTGTCCGAAAGCTCCCACCAGGATTTCTCCGGGCGACTCGCGCAACTATCCATCGTTCGTTGCTTAATTCTGATGGGAACAGAGACTGCATGAGCAAACAAGCAGTTGTAGAACTAGCACCCTCAAGCATGATTCCACCGGGAAAGGAAGACAGCATCAACAGCGCTGACGAACATGTTGCTTTTATCGGACTGATGCGTGGCCTGATCAAAGAGGCCAATGTGTGTCCTTTCTGTGTCTCCTATGGAGCTTCATCCTAACATCCTCTGCCAGAGGCGGGAGATAGTTTTCTTGTTGTTGGTGCTGACCAGGTAGCAGATAGAAATCTTTGACTGGGTCTACGCCGCTGGCCCTCGTGTGATATTGCAGGCCAAAGCGAATGGCCGGTCTCACCATGACCAACCATATGTCAACGATCTCGTCTTCTTCATGGACTTCGTTGACGTCAACGATGCTGCTGTCGACGAGTTTACTGAATTCCACAAGCAGGAAAAGCATCAGGACCGAGCCGGGCTGCCCAAATTGACTTTCATACGTGAATACGTCGACTCAGCATTTTTCAAGGGCTATATGGATGAAGAACTGAAGCGCGCGAAAAGCAACTCCACATAGCTACCAATAGGACCAAACAATGGCTAGAACGGGCTGCAAAAGGGGCCAGAATAAAAGACTTCCCATGTTTGTTGGGCCAACTCAGCCACAAGCATCGTGAATAATGTGACGTTCATTTTGAGCCCTCTTGTCCATCAATGTTTGGACAGGTTCATGACTAGAGTCCCCGGGATGTAACTCCAATTGATCGACGCTGCCACGGGAAGTCTGTTACCCACTCAACGCCGTAGTCATTAATATCCGGCCGTGTTTCTCCCCCGGTCGAATAGTCGATCTAATCTAGAGTTTCGGGACTTTGCAGGTGCCAAGGCGCCGAGTGTCCGCCTCCCACCGGACGAATACAATACGGGCGATATTCAAGTGTCTTCGGAGCTCGGTGCTTGCGGGGCCCGGATGCCCAGAGGCTCTAGATACCCCTGTTCAGGTGGCTGACGTACATGTGTGGCTGTCTGAGACTGGAAAGACGAAACTATTGTGGTTGCCAAGATAAGACTCTTGGCATAGCCTGCAGTAAACAGAGAACGATGACTCGCCCTAGTCAATGATGGACGCGTGAAGCGGTGTGGGCTTGGGTGGTTGTGATGAAGCGGACATCCGTTTGTCCGAATGTCCGCACTCTCAAACGCAAGCTTCCAAAAGAGTCTCTGCTCGACTCGATGTTTCTATATTAAAAGATAAAATCTTCTTCAAAAAGCTGAACAGTTCCTTTCCAGTTTCTCCGAGAAGTCTTCTCTTTGGTGCGTAGAAATCATCCCTAGCCTAGAGCGCGCAACTCGTCTTTCCCTTCTACACTCTGCGCTGCCGTATGTAGACCCATCTTCACTCATTTTAATGGCAAATATGTACTCAATGCTCGCCTCGATAGAGTATTTCCAACGTTTATTCACTTGAAGGGGTGTTCAACGTAGTGATCATCCGGTGTGTCTTCACTGACTTACCCCATACTGTATGTGACTAAGCGTAACGTGCGCCTACGTGGAGTTGAAATTCCCCCGCAAAATTTGGTCAAACTCTCGCGTAAGATTTTCTTTCTATCCATGCAATCAGTGGACCGAACCAGCGCAGATTGATGGGAAATCTATCATCCCGCTAAAACCGTCTCCATCAAGTTTGCGGGGGACGAGATTCGCATATTCTTGTACGTAACATTATCAGCGACAACCACGAATGCCGGCTTGGCCCCCGAAAAGCTTGGCCAAGATTCTAGCCATATCCAGACAGCTTGATGCAACCTGCTGACCCTTATCGAGGGATATGCGCTTACTGGGCCCAAGAGAGCAGCATCCTGTCGACGCAATGGCCAATTATCCTTCCCCCGGGCCGGTATCTTCAGGGGTTTCGGCCAGCTAGTGGCGATACCGGTATCAATAAGGAGCTCTCCCCCGCGAAATAGTCGCACCATCGCACCATTGGCATGCTGGCCGCCGCCGGGCACCTCACTTTCCCTGAGCTAACAGCGCCGACGGCGACATATGGCAGACATAGAAGCCTGGTTGCCGATATGATCCGTTACGTAGAGACTATATCCGAAGTTGACATTATCTTGAGCTAAGACAGCACCGGGCCGGTGCAGGTGTTCCGAATGTCTAACGACGCAGGTCCATCTGTTATTGCTTCTGCCAATTTCTCCCGCAACTCCCCTTTGGAATCACCGAGTTCTTGGCGTACAGCCGATTCCCAGCAAGAGCCGACAATGGATCGCCAAAAGAAATCGCAAGGCGACGACGCCGCCATCGACAAGGCAATCACTTCGCGATCGGTCGACCAGCAGGATGTGCCGATCAACGCGTCCGGACACGTCCAGGAGCTCGAGCGGAACTTCAGCCTCCTTTCACTCGCCGGAGTCGGCCTCGTCGTCGGCAACGTCTGGCCCGCCATCGGGGGCTCCATCCTCGTCGCAATTTTCAATGGCGGCCCGCCCGGTGTCCTTTACGAGTTCATTGCCGTTTCCGTTTGCTACTGGACCGTCGCCGCCAGTATCGCCGAGCTCTCGAGCGCTATTCCTTCGTCCGCCGGTGTGTATCACTGGGCTTCCGTCACGCCTGGCCCGAGATGGGGACGCGTCGTCGGGTTCTTCGCCGGTTGGTGGAACTATCTCGCTTGGATTCTCGGCGCCGCGAGTATGGCGTCCATCTTCGGCAACACGGTCGTGCAGATGTACGCGCTCAACCATGACGGATTTGAGGCGAAGTCATGGCACGTCTTCATCGTTTACATAATCGCTACGTGGCTTGCGTGTGCTGTGGTCTGCCTCGCCAACAGCGCTCTGCCTCGGATCAACGACTTCGGCGTGTTTGCAATCATTGCTGGCTTCTTCATCACGATTGTGACCGTAGCGGTCATGCCTGGCCGGGACGGGCGTCCGCCGCATGCATCCTCTTCCTTTGTCTGGACCGAGTGGACCGCCGACATCGGATATCCGGACGGTTTCGTGTTTCTTGCCGGCATGCTCAACGGCGCCTTCAGTGTCGGCGCCGTTGACGCGACGACCCATTTGGCGGAAGAGATCCCGAATCCCCAGCGCAACGTCCCCATCGCCCTCGGCTTGCAGATGAGTATCGGCTTCACAACTGGCCTCTGTTACTTGGTTGCCATCATGTATGCAATCAACGATTACGATGCTCTGTTCAGCTCCCCTTACCCTATCGCGGAAATCTACCGGCAAGCGACTGGATCTGCTGCCGGCGCTACCGGCTTGCTCGCTCTTGTCCTCATCTGCATCGGTCTTACTTTGATGGGACTCTACATCACTTGTGGCCGCACACTCTGGGCACTTGCGCGTGACGGTGCGAGTCCACGAGCTGACCTCATGGGCCACGTTAGCCCTCGGCTTGGAATGCCGATGTGGTCTACGGTCTCTTCGGCATTACTGGTCACTGTTCTAGGTGCCATTTATGTCGGCAGTACCACTGCTTTCAACGCCTTCGTCGGCAGCTTCATTCTTCTCTCCAGCAGCTCCTACCTCGCAGCTATTCTTCCCAATCTCCTGGCAGGAAGAAAGCGGGTGGCTTACGGGCCTTTCCATATGCGCGGATGGGTCGGCTTCTTCATCAACGGTGTTGCATGCACGTACATGCTGGTATGGTTCGTCATCTACAGTTTCCCTTCCACTCTTCCGACCAATGCTCAAACCATGAACTACGCCTGTTTGATTTGGGGTGGCCTCACAATCTTTGTTGGTCTTTGGTGGCTAGTTGGTGCCAGGAAGGGCTACCAAGGCCCAACAACGACTGGTGGTGTTGTCACAGAAGCACAAGTGGGTACTACTGCTTGAGGCACGGCTGAGGAGAATGTAGAGGTCGTTCCGTAGCCTTTAGGGCAGCAATATAGAAGCTAAGGCAAAACTTTGGACATGTAACTTGAAGGATAAATGTTGCTGTCTCTGCTGTGAAATGAAACAGACGCTGAAGAGAAATTTCGCGACCCTGTGTCTTGATCCATTGGACTTCTCACCGGCTTCATGTGGACCTCCTTTTCCCCTCGATGGTCCAAGTGCCACCTCCAACCCTAATGAGGCTTACGCATCGAATCGGAACGCCTCCTTTCTTCTCTCATTCTCCTCCGATGTCACACCTGCAATGGCCTTGACTGCCTCCCCCTTCATGACCTGGGCGACTGTCTTCTGGCCACTTGCGAGCTGCTTGTTGTATCGAAGGAGAATGAACCGCAAGACAAGGGCCGTGCATATAGCGAGAAAAGCACCGCTAGCGTTAACACTCATGGCCAGTACGTGATGAGGCGCGTCGGAGTCTGGGTAAAGATAAGAGGTCCAGACCTGAAAGAAACCGCGTTAGTATACTGTTTAGGAGGCTGAAAGCGGGGTTCTAAGCTTACTTGACTGGTATTCGCAAGAGCATTGACAATGGCTACGGCAGAGGCCCGCTTGATGCGAGGTCTGATCATGGTCTTCTGTACCCAAGCCAGCAACACTGCGTTCGTACCGTATGCGCCAATGGTCATGCAGAACATGGAAAAGTATCTGGGCGCCGTGCTCAAAGTTGTGGCAGCGATGATGTATCCCATGATAGCAATGCACATCGGCCAAATGATGTGAAAGCTTGCATTGTGAGTTCGGTCGGCCGAGTAGTTGTTGGCGATGGAGACGCAGAGAGAAACGAGGTAGGGCGGCGCAGTCAGAAGAAGAGTTTTGACGCGACCATACCCAAGAGTGTCGACGATATCGGGGAAGAAGTTTCCAACCGCAGAGCAGACCTAAAGAACCCAGTCAATACTTTGAACTCATGATTCAGGACTTCAAAGGGGTATATTTTTACCTGGATGCAGATGAAAAGGAAGGTAAAGAGGTAAACTCTCCAATCCATCAGGGCAAGCTTGAAGCCGTACGACCATGGCTCATCGTCTTCATCAACCTGTCCAGCGTCTTTGACTAGACGCCACTCAGCAACAGCGCGCTCCTTGGGAGTCAGCCAGGATGTGGTTGACGGCCAATCCGGGAGCAGCCAGATGGCAAAGACACCAACGAAGATGGTGACGCACCCTGAATCAATTAGCAATTTTAGTCTGAAAAATTGGTAGGCAAAATACACGATACTTACCCTCAATGATGAACAGCCACCGCCATGATTCGAGACCTTTGGCGCCGTCGAGAGAATGTTGAATTCCCGCACCAATCAGACCGGAGAAGGCACTTCCCAGTTGACTGCCGGAGAACAAGATAGCTCCGCGGGAGCCCATTTCATCTCTCTTATACCATGATGAGATCAAGAATAGCGCACCAGCTGTGGAGAGAGTCAGTTCCGAGATTACTGAGGCCACTAACACCGGATTAGGACCACTCACGAAGAAAGGCTGCCTCCACGATTCCCAAGAAGAAACGAATGGCATAGAGTCCTGAAAGATTGGTGACGGCACCGGTAGCTGCGGACATGCCACCCCACACAACGACACAAGCGGGAATGAAGAGGGATGGTCGAATCTGGGTAAGGTAGATGTTCGAGGGGATTTGCATGAGGATATAACCGACGAACAAGATCGAAACCGCCGTCTCGTACTGAGTATCGTCGAGTCTCAGACTATCCTTGATACCAGCGACTTTGGCTGCGGCAATGTTTTTCTGTGGAAGAGAAGCTGTTAGCGGTCGCTATGGCCGACAGGCGTCACTTCGGGAGTCTTAACATACTCTATCGAGATAATTCAAGATGAAGATGATCCACACGACAGTGAGAAGACGGAAGTCAAGCTTCCGTTTCAGCTTCTTCTCAACTTCAGCTATCTCCTCTTCGCTCATGGCCTGAGCCTCTGCCATGCGGTTTGGTTCTTGGGTCTCCTTGAGCTGGATGGAAGCGGCATCTCCATCGTCTCCAGTGAACGCCGACGTTTCGCCGGGCACGGGAGACTTGATGTCCTGGTTGCCGGTTGCTGCCATGTTGAAGAAGAATACAGGTTAATTTGCCAAAAAAAATCCTTTCGTGTTCGTGAAAAGATGTAGAGAATTTCAACACGCAGGACAAAGTTCGCTCTTGATGTCAGGCCAGCTGCTGAATTGTCGGCGAGGAGTGAGGCTCGGGGGCTTGAGGCTCGAAGTGGTTCTTGCCAAGTACAACTAAGCTTTTTATATATGGACGAGCCCAGACTCGCCAAGAGCTCTTTAGACGAATGTCAAAATGCCATCCAATGGGATAAATTTGGGTGGCAAGCACCACATTGGAGACGAGGCATGGGAGGCTCTCGTAGTACTCGGGATAATGCCGTAAGAGGTTCGAGCTTAGATGTGGAACCAACCAGCAGTAAATGTTACAGTGATAGCCATAACTGGCATCAAGGTTTCATCTGTTTCTAAACATTCATACAAACGGACCGTTTTCATGTCAAGGGTAGCATTAGGCTGTACCAAATTTCGACAAGCCAAAGCCTCTATGTAGTCCTACTATCTTCCTACGTAAGAAGCCACGATATGGCACAAAACTCAAGGCTTGCAGGTCTACGGCTATCAAGGAACAGCGATATATGGTGAATAGTCAATGACCTATAGCCGAGGTTCCCCGCGTGAAGCTAGAGCCTAGTTTGCCCCAAGATGGCGGAGATTAATCAATAGCTTCATCACTTTCGCGGGGGAGACACGGCTGTTCTACCCGATTGATCAAAAGCCTCTCTTGAGTCTGGGGACGTGGAGACTCCCAAGCTTGGGGGCCGGACATTTGCTGCAGGCTGCCCTGCAAAAGTCACAGACGAGACTCCATCACGACGACCCGTAATGGAGCCAAAAGCACATTGCGCCACTTATCAGAAACTAGCTCCACAAGGGTCTATTCTTATGAACGGCCAATGATAGTGATAATTGTGGTTGTTGATGTGGAGGATAGCAGCACACGTTCAATGATCATGTCGATACGTGGGTGTTTCGTCCCTACACCAGGTCTCGGCTTACAGCCGGTGCATCGGCTTTCGCCCGGCAGCCATAAAAGGCCAGCCACAACGGACAGAAAGTATGGACTCAACGCCTGGCCCCCTCTATCAAGTGCCCAAAATATCTAAGGGATGGAACGACCTGCTTCAATGAGTATGAAGACTGCATTCACCCATGCTCGCATTGCTTGGAAATGCATGTCTGGTGCGATTAACCAGCGCGAAACATCCCGAAAGGCTTCACGTGTCATAGAACATTGGTTATAACCATGCAACTGGGATTGGTTCCATTGGAGGAATAAATGTTCATGAGAACCCATGCTTCAGAGTCCGCGACAGATCATCTCACTTAGCTACAGCTGCATTGCGCAACCTCAGTTAATTGGCTCCGAAATGATCAGCTTCATTGTCTCCCTGTCGTGAACATACTACAATGATTAAATACACACATCAAGTAAATCTTCCAATCAGGTTGTTGAAGACGAATTGTAAACTGTCACATTCAGCGAAGTTTGTATGGGGTCTGCTAGGAACTGCTTGCTAACACATTTCGAACGCAGGGGGAGGATCATCATCAGATAGCACTTGGACTTCTAATTGACCCTTTCTAAGCTTCCAGCTTTTCAAACATACCATTCATGAGGTATCCTTCACGTCTTGTTGATCTGGGCCACTGTCGGTTCGCCAGAGTTCGCTGAGGTTGCTGCAAATTTAGATGTGTATGCCACGTTTGAATGTGTACGCCACGTTTGAATGTTTTGCTTTGATTCAATCGGAAGACTAGGGGAAAATCGAGGCATTCAGACCTCGACATAGCACATCCAGGGTGTGAGCATGGGATTTCAGTGCTTTCAGAGAACCTCCGAGGAAATTGGATCGTTCGGGCCCCACCCTCCGCTTCGGGTCGGCCCAGAAGTCCAATCGGGCTCCACCGTGTCCCCGACTACACCGGTCCCATCGGAGGAAAGCACCGACGGTAGGCAGCCCGTGATTATTCTGGAATGAGCGAAGAACGCCATGCAAGGAAGCGCAATGGCTCGGCGCGAAGTCAGGTGACGGGTATCAACGGCCTCGTGATTGCCGCTCGTGCCACGTCGTCCATTTGACAACGCATCAACACAGTAGTTCGGACGAGAACGCTCAACAAATCCATGCTTTGACTTCCCTAGGTTTCAGCGATGTTTCCGGGGCAAATCCATTTAGGTTCAGCCATGTGGAACTAGTAGAATGAGGGGCAGCACAACGGCCAAACGATAGTCCGGATGTACTATGTCGACTAAATTGGCCTAAAATACATCATTGACTTGCGGGCGTCTCGGCCAATTGACTCTCGCCCTGTCATCCCTTCCCCCCAACACTCACCCCGGATCGCCCAACACCACCACACTGGAAGATCACTCTCATCCGTGTTAGCGCCAGACATCTCCAAAATGAGAGGCAAGGGCACTTCTTCAGCAGTCATTTCTCTTACCGACGGTTATTACAACCTTGGATCATTCGGTCGAGTTGTCAGCAGTACCAGCAAAGATGCCCAGCTCTGGGCCAGTCGCGGCCTAACGTGGGCGTACGCATTCAACCACGACGAATCTGCACGATGTTTCGAACGGGCTATCAACTATGACCCTTTTTGCGCGATGGCGTATTGGGGACTCGCCTTCGTCCTCGGCCCCAACTACAACAAACCTTGGAAGGTGTTTGACGGCGAGGACCTGGCTATCACGACGAAGCGGGCTCATCATACCATCATGCAGGCGAAGGCTCATTCTGCTAATGCATCGCTCGTCGAAGTCGCTCTCATCGATGCGCTGATCTGCCGATACCCTCAAGAAAAGCCCTTAGAGGACTGCTCGAAGTGGAACGTGGACTACGCCCTTGCGATGGATGAAGTGCTCAAAGCTTTTCCCCACGATCTGGACGTGGTCGCCCTCTGGGTGGATGCCACGATGAATGTTACCCCTTGGAAGCTGTGGGACTACAAGACAGGAAAGCCCACTCCTGGAGCCAGAACTCTCGAGATCAAAGACGTGATGGACCGTACCTTCAAGCTTGAGGGTTCCCTCCGACATCCCGGCCTTCTCCATCTGTATATTCACTTGATGGAGATGTCACCCACCCCGGAAGCAGCGCTCACAATTGCAGATAACCTGCGTGGTCTCGTCCCGGACGCGGGACACTTGGAGCATATGCCCACTCACTTGGACATTCTCTGCGGGCAATATCGGCGCGCTATCGCCTCAAACTCGGACGCTATTCGCGCCGACTCCAAATACCTCGCAAAAGAAGGCCCACTCAACTTCTATACGCTCTATCGATCCCACGATTACCACTTTAGGCTGTACGCCGCTATGCTTTGTGGGCAATCGAGAGTCGCGCTGCAGACGATCGAAGAGCTCGAGTCGACGATTTCCGAGGACCTTTTGCGAGTTAGATCACCACCAATGGCCGACTGGCTTGAAGGCTTCCTGGGTATGCGGATGCACGCACTCATTCGTTTTGGAAAATGGGATGACATCCTTCGCCTCAAGCTTCCAAACGATCCTAAGCTCTACTGCACAACAGTTGCTATGACTCACTACGCCAAAGGAGTTGCCCTTGCTGCGACGGGACGGGTTGGGGAAGCCGAGCAGGAGCGTCTGTTGTTCCTGGAAGCTCTGAAGCTTGTTCCGATCTCGCGGACGGTTTTCAACAACACTTGCCAAGAGACCCTCGCTATCGCGGAGGCAATGCTCGACGGCGAGCTAGCGTACCGAAAGGGAGACTATGATGCAGCCTTCGCGCACCTGCGGAACTCCGTGGCGAGGGACGACGCTCTGCCATACGACGAGCCCTGGGGCTGGATGCAGCCAGCACGCCACGCGCTCGGGGCTTTGCTTCTGGAGCAAGGCCGCGTTGAAGAGGCAGCCTCTGTCTACAGCGCTGACCTTGGAATTGATGAGACATTGCCGCGTGCGCAGAGACACCCAAACAACGTGTGGGCGCTCCATGGCTTCTATGAGTGTCTTATGAAGCTGGGTCGGAAGGATGAGGCCATGATTTTGAAGCCTCAGTTGAACTTGGCTCTGGCTGTGGCAGATGTGCCAATCAAATCGTCGTGCTTCTGCAGACAGAAGACGGTTGATTGACAAATACGGATACTGAGCCCGCCATCCCAGCGGAAACTCAGTGACACCATGATCCATGCCAGGTTATAACATTAGTTGCAACAGGCATGTCAGATATCGAAGGCGGCAAGTGACCAAGCAGAGATTGAAACATGAATAAGAGGTTCAGGGGTTTGAACATAAAAGGATCTGCATTCACTCAAGACATCTGGTAAGAATGGACATAGCGTTACAGAGTATTTAGTCGAATTACATCGTGCATTTTCAATTACAAAAACAGGACTGCGTCCTAATGGATATACCTAAAGTTGGGATGAAGATGTCCCAGGATAGCAACCTCGTCCTCTGGCAACCGTAGTCGATAATCACGGTCGCCTCGTTCGCGCCTTTTGTTCTCCCATGTCTGGTAAGCTACCAGACTCAGAGATGCAACGATCACTGAAGCCGCCGTAGCCGTGTTCAGACTGTTGCCGGTTCGGTATCCCGTCTTGGCATCCGTGTTAATGTAGCTCCATGTAGCCGCAATGGAACCTGTTAGGCAAGCATCGTTAGCTTAGGTCACAGAAAGTAGCAGCATGCCAGGCCGAGACACTCACCAATGTTTGATATTCCAGAAACCGCTGCATTTGCGACGTTGCGCACTGTGTCTGGAGCGGCGTTGGCCAACGACCAGCTTATCACCAAGACTCCAAACCCGTATCCCCCCGCCGTGTTGATGAAAATGGCAGCGTAGCGAGCCTGCACGTTCTTCGAAGCCAACCAGATAGAGTAACCAATGACATTCAATGTCGCACAGCCAACAATTGCATAGCCGTGCTTCCGCGTCTTCATCGTGATGTGTGCCAGGCAAAGCGCGAAGACCATACCTACCAAGGGCGGCGGGACTGACAGTAATTGAATCCCAACGGTAGAGCGGTCAGGGTAGTTGAGTCTCAGGATCGTGACAGTGAAGATTGAGAGGCCTTGAACGGTAACCTGGTTGCAGGTATACATCCATGTGCACACGAGGACATTGACATTCAAAATACCACGCTTGATGAGCTTCCAGCTGATGCGCTCTTTGTGTTCCCGGATAGCAGGCTGGTCGTGGAAGATACGTGCCATCGCCAGAGCACGCTCGTCTTCGTTGAAGATGCGCGTCTTTGACGGGTCGGCTGGAAATAGGTACAGCGATAAGAAGCCAACACCTATGGTGATGATACTAAGGCCATATTGTCAGCAAGAGCGTGGCGTATGGGAGTTCAATGGACAAACCCTTCGACCAAGAAAATGTTTCTCCATGAGTAAGAAGAGCCGATTCGTCCCAGAGATAATAACCCGGATGCCAAAAGACCTCCAAAGGCCGACGCTAGTCCTGCGGCTCCAAGCATGAAGAATGATACTCGGGTGGTCACCTCATTGCGCCGGTAGTATCGTGACACAACATATGACAGCCCCGGGAATTGGAAGGCTTCTGTGATTCCGAGAAGGAGTCGAATCGCGAAGAAGCTCGCTTCATTGTGAATGAAAGCGGTTGCGAGAGTCACGACACCAAAGGCTATACAGCTCAGAGGCAGCACAATGTTGCCGAATCTCTTGACGCTTAGCGAGGCGGGGATGTCGGCAAAGAAGTAGATGCCGTAGTACAAACAGGCGCCGATGTTGAAGCCGTAAGTACCCAACCCTAGGTCCGCTTCCATTCCTGCAACCTTTGCATTGCCAAGGTTCGTTCGATCAAGGAAGGTGAAGAAATACAAGACAAATATCATTGGCAGGACGCGAAAGTCCACACGGCGGAGGAGCTTTGCTTCAGCAGCAGGATCGATGACATAGTTGTGAGCTGCCTCTGGGTCGACATGTGTGCC
This sequence comes from Colletotrichum sp. SAR11_240, assembly GCA_025328625.1. Lineage (NCBI taxonomy): Eukaryota > Fungi > Ascomycota > Sordariomycetes > Glomerellales > Glomerellaceae > Colletotrichum > Colletotrichum sp. SAR11_240. The sequence goes on along the minus strand of JAKMXA010000009.1, from coordinate 300,002 downwards.
CGAAGGAGTAGTGATTGAGACGATATCTGCGTCGGTCTTCATGTTGGATTCCGACATTGTGGTTGGACATGAAATGATAGTCGTACGTTGCGTGAGCGAGTCATAGCATGGTGGCCATCAAAGCCGCTTTTCAATGCTTCGTACATGATGGGCTTATCAAAAGCCAGGTCGAGTGCAATACCCGCTTTGCCGCTACACCATGAGATGTGTGTCTCTGCTGGAATGGAACACACCGTACAGAATCGGATAATGGAGGTATGGCTGTACTGGCGATACGACCCAGGTCTCATCAGCCGCTCGGGCGGGGTAAGCCACCTACTCGAGGGATACCAAGCTGCAGGAGCAACCTTGAAGACACTATGCCAGCTTCAATCGCCATACAGGAGGAACAATAGGCTATCACTTAGCGTCCACGCCCGACTTATCGGTGCAATGTGCTTGCACAACGGTTACACAGCAGCTGCGTGCTGATAGTGACTGGATGGGGGCAAGGGGGGCACTGCGCGTTTCCTAGGTTCACGGGATCTTCATTCGCTGAGAAACTGCCAAGGTTCTGAGGGATGCACTTGCAGATCAGGGCGAGGTGAGATATGGGGAATATGTGATGTTCTCCAGTGGCACGGCCTCAAGGGCAATACTTCTGTCAATACCCCAAGTCCCCAGCACCTCTGAACTGCCCGGCACGTCTTGGTCGATTCAGAGGTAGGCTCTGGAGGACTTTGTCGGTTCTGATTTTTCATGCGACGTTCTGCAACGCCGAATGTGGTGGTGGCATTTCACAAGCCGCAAGCGATCGGGTTCAAGCAACAAAAGATACCGATAATTGATCGGTTTTGGAAGCGATCACATATGCTTCACATGGGTGCTATCAAGCGGCTAATGCACCTTGCATCTTTTCCGATTCCTTATCAGAATAGGATCTCGGAAGGTTGGTGATAGGAACAATTGTCTTGGCCAACCCCGCATCTCAGCTTTCGGAATGCAACACCAACCACACTACACTTCCAACGGAGTGAGGAGAGAGACGTAGAGTTTCTTACACCCACTTAGAAGCAGGCATTAAGTTACGTGATCATTGACGACGTGTTGAACACCCTGCCACCTGTCAGCATTCCTCAATCGCTCTGATAGGACCTGAATAGATGACGGAAACAAGCACCTATCTAGATGAGCCGTGTCTCTCTGTCCACGTAAATTCTATGTAGTTTATTGTTGAAAGCCGCTTGCAAGTATCTGTCTTAATTGTTCCGCGTTTTCCGCGTCGGAATCCTTTTACTCCGCTTGATGTATCAATGGCGGAGGCAAACCGACAAACATGCTTTCCGCCTAGCCTTTTCCTCGGCCCCAGTCAACGTTGAGGGCGTATTCCGCAGTCATGCGTTAACGATGTAACGAATGCGCAGTAGTGTTGGTATTGAAGCACCGCTGATTGGTGGCAATAGAGTCAAGGTCAGTAAGACGCAATTTTGCTGACCCCCAAATGAAGGGGCCTTACCATAGGCTAAAACCACACGTAGCAACAGCTTACATCTCGGTTGTTTCTCAACTTCAATTGACAGTGAAAGCTTTCGGCGCCGATAGTTAGCAACTGAACATTGCCCACCTTTGACAAAAATGACGGCTGATATGTGAGTGCACCTGGGACCAGAGAGATGGGCCGGCTGGCCAGCACAATGAAAAGCATCAAAGCTCCCGTATTGGAAAAAAACGATTCTACTTGAGCAATGATATGGTCAATAAAGTCTCTTCTTCAAATGATGCTGATGGATTCTCTAGAGAAACGTACTCTGCTTCGTTCGCCTTCTTCGAGGGCCTCTACGAGGTAAGGTGGTCTTGATTTGTCAACGGAGAGTGTAGATCAACGATGAGGTCGGGAAATCTTGGTCTCATCTTGGGCGGAAGCAACTTCAAAGAAAGTGGCTGATTCCTCTTAGGCAGGCGTTTCCCATGTATTCGTCAACCTCGGCTCAGATCACCCAGCTATCATGGAGGCTTTGGCACATGGCGCACAACTGAAGGGGGTTAAGTTCCCCAGAGTCATCACTTGTCCTCACGAGGTGAGATATCCATACCAACGTTCTTAATTGTAAACGTAGTGAATCATTCCACAATCCTGCTAACGTATTTCTCAGATGGTTGCGATGTCAATGGCTGATGGGTTCGCTCGTGTGACTGGAAAGCCGCAATGCGTTCTGGTTCACGTAGACGTGGGAACTCAGATGCTTGGGTGTGCGGTTCACAATGCGTCGGTTGCACGGTGCCCTGTCTTCATTTTCGCGGGCCTATCTCCGTTCACACTTGAAGGAGAGCTACGCGGATCCCGGACCGAGTATATCCATTGGCTCCAAGATGCTCCCGACCAACGACAGATCGTCTCACAGTACTGTCGGTATACGGGTGAATTTAAAACCGGCAGGAACATCAAGCAAGTTCTCAATCGAGCACTGCAGTTTGCAACCAGCGATCCGAAGGGACCTGTCTACGTAGTAGGCGCACGGGAAGTCATGGAGGAAGAAATCGCTCCTTACAGCCTCGACCAGACGGCTTGGAAGCCGGTAGCCCCGACAGCCTTACCCACAGAAGCTTTGGATTTGATCATATCGACGTTGGCTAATGCTAAAAGGCCTTTGATCATTGTGGGGTATACGGGACGTAATCACGCGACAGTGAGAGAACTAACCTGCCTGGCCGAAAGCATCCCAGGAATACGCGTTCTCGACGCCTTGGGGAGCGATGTTTGCTTCCCTTACTCTCATCGGGCCTCACTTGGTGTTCGCATAGGTCGTGACGCAAGCATCGCGGAAGCCGATGCTATACTTGTCATTGATTGCGACGTGCCTTGGATTCCGACCCAATGCAAAGTTCGAGACGATGCCAAAGTCATCCACATCGACGTTGATCCCTTGAAGCAAAACATGCCGTTGCACTACATCCCAGCATTTCGGCGCTACCAGGCAGACTCTGAAACAGCACTACGACAATTGAACAGCTACGTAGCTCAAGACATAACTTACTCTCAGCTTTCGCACCTTCCATCACATGAGGATCGACGGTCTCAGCTTGAGGAGGCCCACAACATTCGAATGAGGCAACTTGACGCTCTGGCAGAACCACCGGAAGACGAATCGCAGTATCCCACAACGTCATATCTCGTCTCCCAACTGCGTAATATTTGTCCTGAGGAGACCGTATGGTGCATTGAGGCCGTCACGAACGCCCCGAAGATTTATGATCAGCTCAGGGTCGATAGACCCGGCCATCTCATCAACTGTGGTGGTGGCGGACTGGGTTGGTCTGGTGGAGCGACTCTCGGCGTAAAGCTGGCCCTTGATTTCATTGGAAAGGAGAGCGGAGGGACGAATTTCGTCTGCGAAATTGTTGGAGATGGCACGTATTTGTTTGGCTGCCCAGGAACGGTTTATTGGGTGGCTCGCAGGTACAATCTCCCTACGCTGACGATCGTGTTGAGCAACAAAGGTAAGTTATCACGACTTCATTCTTCGTCTAGCTTCAAGACTATCGAGGTCTTCTGGTTTTGGTCCCTGGAGACGATGACGAGGCCATCGGTGATGAAACATGAACTAATAAATATACTGCAGGCTGGAACGCCCCTCGCAACTCGCTGCAGCTGGTGCACCCTTCTGGCTACGGAGCTGCTTCATCAAACGAGGACTTGAACATCTCGTTCTCACCGACGCCAGACTACTCTGGTATTGCGAAGGCAGCATCAGGGGGCCAAGCTTGGGCCGGGGTGGCGAGCAGTGTTCAAGACTTGGGAGAGATGATTCCCGCGGCAGTTGAAGCTGTGAAGAGTGGTATATCGGCTATTTTGGAAGTCCGTTTGAACGGATCCTGGTAGTAATTTTCAGGCATAACTCGCCTTGAGCCCTTACTTGTAGGGAGCCTTTTATGGTTGTAAAATTTGGTCAACAAAAGGCTTGTCATGCAGGTCATTTCACCTATGAGAATTAACACTTTCGCGAAGGAGAACACCGCTCACTGGCAGGAGCTTTTCAGTCTGGTAGATCAAAGTATGTATTTGAACGTTGCAACAGACTCAAGACACACCAGAATGCGCCCGGTCTCTATCAGTACCACATTTGTTAGTAATATCACAGCCATCTTCCGGACTATTGGCTAATTTCGGGGCACCGATCCGGAGCGCTCCCGGTAAGCGGGGTACGGACATGGACCCATTTGCTGACAACTTCAGCAAGCACGCCTGAAATCTCAACTGGAAAAGCACTTCCGTATCCTTGGCCTGTTGTTTGTTTGTTAACCGTATGGGCCCATCGGTGGCTTAGCATCACACAAACACATCACACCGAGGTTACCAACGACAAAGAGGAACTTAGGAAGCGGCACAGTCCGTTCCACTGATAAACACAATCGGTCAGTACTCTGCATGTCCATTACTGATTGGCCTGCGAATGAAGAGCAGGGGACCGTAGGAACGTTCCGTTTCCGATTCCGGTTTTCAATATCACTGATAAGATTAGTCGAACACCAAGCCGTTAGCTCATATGCAAGTGTCCTCACTGATCGAGTGTGCTGCATCATTGCGGGACCCCTTTGGCCATGTGCTGCACCAGTCTAAAAGTGGGTGGTCGCAATCAAAGCACCTTTTCAGACCAATTAGGTATGAATATGGAGAATTGTCATCGGAGTTAAGAATACTTAGGCGCAATGAATCACATAACTATGTCGTCGAGAGGTGAATAGCGTCTAGGCCTTGCTGCGCTCTACCTGTTGCATCAGATACCCCGTCATCTAGTGCATCGGCTAGCCCCATCTGCAGACTGCAAGTCTGGGTTCCAGATAACAGTGGCCCGGGATCTTTCAATGGTCGCCATGTCGCAGCATTACGAGTGTCGAATGCAAGGCAGATGGGGTACAGAAATCAAGTTTACTGGTCAACGCAGAAGATATCATGGTTGTGAAGTTTTCTCTTAGTGAACGAATACGCGTGTAACGGTCGGTGTCAATTCCCAAAAAGCGGCAATTGTACTTTCTTGGAGGTGATAGAGAGTATGTCTCAGCTGTATCACACCCTTAGCTGCTCTTTGTAGCATTCGCTTGACTCTTGGGCCGACTTCAAGTCTCCAACATGGATGTTATCCGCCTCGTGGTGCTGGTTGCGCCACCCCCGCAAAGCTCGACACCCACTCCATGCTGTCTGTTATCTTCAAATATCCCCATTCTCCACAATAGTTCTACTTCGATTCAATGAATAAGTAGTGTTTGGGCTTTCTGCGCAACAGGCGCGTCTGGTGCTGCAATCCGAACACTCGGCGGCATATGCTGACTATCATGTACGACATTCGCTCCACCAACGCAGACAATCATGCAGCCGGCAACAAGCGTCGCGGCCCTCAAAATAAGCCTGAACCGATGAAGAAGAGAGCACCGTACGCGACTCGGGCTTGCGATGCCTGCCGGCGACGAAAGGGTCGGTGCTCTGGAGATATTCCTTGCTCATATTGCATCTCTCGTTCTCTCGAATGCGACGGCTTATCGTACTCGGATATGGAAGTCAATGTGCCAGCGAGACGACGAAGCTTGGTAACTCCCGAACCTTCAATAGCCTCAAGAGAGTCGAACGCACCAAGCAGCTCGTCAGCTGCAGGGCCAGGCAGGCGGCCACAGCCATCAGACGCGTTTGACAGTCAACAACAGGATTATGGATCTTTCTCCGAGACAAGGTGAATAAATTTGAAATGCATTCGCAGCTTGTCATACGTGGTATGCTGATTTAGTCCTACAGCATGCTCACTTCTCTTGGCGAACTCGTTAGCAAGCTTCAAGAACAGATTGGCAACCTGTCATCGCGCGTGGAGTCGGTCGAGAAGCACAACACCCCTACCCACGGCTTCAACACAATTTTAGACCAACCTCATCAGATCGACAAAGCAAAATCTCCGAGCCATGGCTCAGACATCCAAGCCTCAGAAGGGGAGTCTTCCCCAAGGCAGCGTCTCGCACGTCAAACGATCAGTCGCAGGCATTACTGCGGGCCAACATCGCCAGACTATAGTTTGAATGTGGCCCAGATGCGCATGAAGCAAGGTAGCTTCAGCCACCAGTCTAGCCGACCATATCTCCCTAGTATAGAGGACTCTCAGTCAGATGATGGAGAGTCAGAGAATGGCTCGGGATATAATTTCCATGATGGTCCTTCTGGTCAAGATTCTGGCGGCTCTCTAAAGAGGCTGATTGGGTTTACACGACATCTCACAAAGCGCCGAGCTACGCAGCTAATTTCTACCTATCAAGAGGTTTTCGGCGACTTCCATCCCATCCTAGACACCCAGAATCTCGTCAGCCAGCTTGACATGCTCTACCAACTCAATGCTCACACGTACGCAACCGACTTTTCCACGAACTCAGGTTTCAGCGACGTTATCGACGAATCTTCGGTCCTGATCATCAACCTCGTACTCTCCATTGCGCTTTGTGCTGAGCCAACTCAACATCCAAGTATTGACGTGCCCGAGGAGATTTACTCCTATTGTCGGCAAAACATTGAAGCACGACTAATGTCCTCTGTACCTCATGTGAATAATGCAGTAATTGCGATTCTAGTGGTGAGCCGGGAGCCCCTTCTATTTGACTTAACCTTGGTAAGGCACTTTGGCTGACATGTCCTGTCAACAGGGAACTTATCAATTTTTCCGAGACGATGCACGAACGGCGTGGAGAATGTGTGGAACAGCAGGCAACATACTCCTTGAGCTTGGACTTCATAGCCGTGATGTTCCTGAGCACATCCTAGGATCTGAACGCGAGCGAGTACATGTTGTTGCTGTCATATGCACAACGATCGTCTTAGACAGGCAGTGGAGCGCGGCTACAGGGTTGCCAACCCATTTTCAAGAGTCGCATTTCCACCAAGCTATGAAGTCGTCCGTTGAATCTCCATATCTCCGAGCAATGGTGGCATTTATGGCACTGAGCGACAAGTTTACGTCACCGGTTGCTCGCAGTGCCGCAACAGGTCAGCCGTACGATGAAGATGAGACTTTCGACATCCTTAATTTCCAGATTGAGCAGTGGAGAAAGAATTCTGTGGGAAACTTTGACCTCAGACAGCACGAGGTATTCGTCATGACCCCAATCCGCCGCATACCATCTTGGGCAGTCCTTCTCAACCTAAGAGCCAATGCGGCCCACAGCATGCTTCTCCGCCCCTTTTTCTTCACCAACAAGCCTACACCTGGCAGCAGAAAGAACATCGAGTCCGCCTTAAGGCTTTCAGCCGAGTCGATCAGCATCTTGTCGAAGCTGGACAAGGCCACGGATGTCTACCGAAAACAGCAGCCTTTTTACGTCCACCTGCTCGTTAGCGCATGTGCTCTCATGTCCCTCGTGATTGCCCACGTCGCTCAGAATCATAGCACTCTAGCCCCTGACTTACCCGAGAGCTTCTCTGATACCGTGAGCAAGAGTTTCAGGAAGGCTCTCAAGTTGGCAAAGGCATACAACGGCGCATCACGAGCATCTCGCAAGCTATGGAAGAGATTATTACTCATGCGTGAACCTTTGATGCAGCTTAAAATTGTTTGCGATGACGAAGAGCGGCCTATGCGAGTACCAAAACGAGGCGCAAATCCGAACGGCTCATCCTGGGCAGCAAATCTCGGCAGCGTGCAGACTAGGGTCATCAAGCAGTTTGGACAGAGCTTGCATGACCCATTTTGCTTAGCGAGTTCGACGACAGAGCCGAGAGTAGCAGAAGGCGGACTGACGAAAAACGACATCAATATCGAAGGCAACGACGCAAGCAGCCTTTACCCACCATTCTCTGGCGACTTCATGCAAGATTTGCCGTTTCTTCCCGGTTCAGTAGATGCAGCCAACCCCGGCTTTGATGAAACTATTGCTAGTCCAGCGGCTGTATTTGGAGGGACTGGATCAATTTTCTGCGATTGGCCGCTTGTGGACAGTCAGACATTCTTCTCGGAGGGAGAGCTTTTGTATGAGGAATGAATTGTCCGGCGTCTAATGCTTTGTCCCAGCAACTTCTCTAGTCTTTTCGAAATCCATCCCATCTTTCAAAACTATCGATGTGGAAGCCCAGTGAGTCTAGCATCCGACCGACACTCTGGTCAATGATATCCTCCAAGGTCTTCGGTCGCGTATAAAACGCAGGCACGGGTGGGAAAATTACAGCCCCGGCTCGTCGAAGAAACAACATGTTGTCGAGATGGATATCGTTCAGTGGCGTTTCTCGCACAACAAGCGTCAGCCGCCGGCCTTCTTTGAGTGTAACATCCGCGGCGCGGGATATCAGGTCGTCTCCAAACCCAGCTCGTACAGCTGCCAGTGTCTTCATGCTGCATGGCACGATGATCATGCCATCATGTTGAAACGATCCAGACGCAATCGGTGCCGACATGTCCCGCGCAGTGTAGTTGGTATGCGCTAGACCGCGAATCTGGTTCTCGCTGAGGGGCGTCTCGTATTTCAATGTCGCGAGCGCCCACTTGCTCATGATTAAGTGTGTCTCGACACCAATCTCACGCAGTATTTGAAGCAGGCGGATTGCAAATGGCGTGCCAGTGGCGCCGGTGATACCAACGACCAGTCGCTTCGGTCGCGGTTGTACGCATCGAATGTGGTCTTCGTTGGTTTGTGTGAGTTGGGACGTGGAGCCATTATTGCGGTGGGTTAGGCGCGCAGCAAACGATAAAGAACGGATGTCCTTCTTCTTCTCTCCTTGGTTGACTTTTAGCTGACGACGAGCTGTTGAGAGAAAGTATCGTGAAGATCCGTGGGGTGGTGTAGGCAAATTAGGTACTCGTAACGACGTAAAAGGCTTGAATGTCCTCAAATCTACCCGGGCAAATCGCTGAGGCATTATGATAGTTGTCTCTGCTAGGCTGAAAAGCAGAAATGAGTGATAACTTTACTGTTCAACATGGACGAACTGAGTGACACTGTACGCCGGGTACGAACCGTCATTATTTCCAGCTCTGGCCTACCTAAGTATCCATGTTAACCACCTCATTCCACAACTTTCAAGCATTCAAGCAGCTAGAGCATGAGATTGAGCTTGTAGCACGAAGCTCGGTAAGGCATGCACGATAGGCTATCTCACAGCTATACGAGGTGGTGGCGACCATTCCTATTCCGCGGAATGGCTTAGGAACACTGCAGGAACGTTCCGTGTTCCCTGTTCGGCCACTCCAGAACTCCGGAAAACCTAGCATTAGCTGCCGCGTCGACGCGCACCACTGATCATGAAACAGCTTGCGCCCGTCAATCGCCATGGTTATCAAAGTTGATAGGCTCTCTGATGACGCATGGATGATCATTGTGTAACAGCCCTCTAAACCACCAGCCCATACATGACACCAAAGGAACTGGCCCCCGGACCAATTCGAAGTCTTTGTCTCGGACTCTTCTTTCTCCCAACCGCAACAATCATGACCTCCAGAACAACCCTATATCGTTCTTCAACGGCCGCCGGTAGGCTTAGAAAAGTCTACCAGCGGCCCTTCGCAGCAGCTCAACATTTCAAGTGCAACTACTCGCACTCATCGGCCGACACACAGTGTCAAGAACCTGACGCCATTGAAGCTCAGTTGGACTTCAGAAAGTTTCTCGACATTCTTCGCTACGATAACGACCTTGCCGAGATCAATGACGAGGTTGACCCGCACTTAGAGGTGGGCGCCATCGTACGTAGAGTCAGTGAGGTCAACGATAAAGCGCCATTGTTCAACAACGTCAAGGGCACCCGCAATGGATTGTGGCGCATGTTTGGAAATGCTGCTAGTCTACGACGAGATGAAGTCGAGAGATTCGGACGTGTTGCCAGAAACCTGGGTTTACCACCCAAGTCGAGCTGGAAAGAAATCTCAGACCGATTCATGTCTTGGAAGAAGGCGGCTCCGTTGCCGCCAAAAGTCCTCCAGACTGGTCCATGCAAGCAGAACAAGATGTTTGGCGATGAGATCAACCTGGAAGATTTGCCGGCGCCATACCTTCACGAAGGTGACGGCGGCAAGTACTTGCAAACGTACGGAATTCATGTTTTACAAACACCAGACAAGTCTTGGACCAACTGGTCAATCTTTCGCGGCATGGTGCATGATCAGAAGCATCTGGTTTGTCTCGTCGGCAGTGGGCAGCACAACTCCATCATCCGCGACAAATGGATCGAGAATGGGAGCAACGAGATGCCCTGGGCACTTGCCTTGGGGGTCCCTCCCATCGCTAGCATTGTTGCGTCAATGCCCGTTCCAGAAGGTGTATCTGAGAGTGAATACATTGGAGCCGTGACTGGGAAACCCCTCGATATGGTCAAGTGTGAGCTGAGTGACTTGCTGGTCCCCGCAAACAGCGAAGTCGTCCTCGAGGGCACCATGTCGTTTACTAAGAAAGGGCCGGAAGGTCCGTTCGGTGATTACCTAGCCTTAGTCTTCGATAATGAGCAGAAGATGGGGCCCTTGTTCCGAGTTGAGGCAATCACCTACAGAGATAACCCAATCCTTCCCATATCCTGCCCGGGAAATATTGTAGACGAGTCTGTGAGTTCATCTCTCTGATTGACACACAAGATAATTTAGAACAAAGCTAACACCACTTCAATTCTGTACAGCACACCACAGCTCAGCTGGCAGCACCTGAGCTTCTCTTGTTGTGCCAAGAGCACGGCCTGCCCATCAAAGAAGCTTTCGCTCCCGTCGAGACGCTAGCAACATGGTGTACCTTGCAAGTTGACACAGATAAATTGAGAGAAATGGCAACAACTCCGGAAGACTTCTGTCGGAAACTCGGCAGCATCGCTTTCCACAATAAGAGTTGCATGCTCATCAACCGTATTCTACTAGTGGGAGACGACATTGACGTGTACGACTGGGACAAGGTCATGTGGGCTTTTACGACTCGCTGTCGACCAGTTCATGATGAATATGTGTTTGACGACGTTGGGTGTCATCCTCTGACTCCCTATATGTCTCAGATTCCGGGTGCATCTAGAAGGGGCGGAAAGCTTGTTTCGGACTGTCTGATAAGATCGGAATACACCAAGCCCAGGAATTTCAAACATGTCGACTTTGAGAATTCGTATCCAGAAGACGTAAAACGGAAGGTCTTGAAGAACTGGTCAGCCATGGGATTTTCAAGTTGATCATACAGCTATGGACCGTTTGATGGAATGTCATCTGATACGTAACAATAGCAAGTGCAATATTTTTCTATTGATTCAGCAACGTTCTCTTTCGTGAAACTAAAAATCTCGGTGGTTGACTGCGCTGAAAAAAACATCATCAGGTCCTGTTCCGGCCCTTCATACATCTATCTACTCAATAGACACCACGTGCTAGTCGCGTCCGCCAGTCGGATGCTCCGGGAACAACCGGGCTTTGTTCGTCGGAGAGCCACCTCAGTTTGGCACTATTCAATCAAAAGATCATTCTATCAAGACGGCCTGTTGCGATCTAGGTCTTCGTTTGAGTTTTTCCAGAGGGACTCACCGTTTACCTTAGTGGGACGTTGACATATGACGCTGGCGAAAGTCTTGGTACCGAACGTTTTACAACTCCAAAACCGAGTCATTGAGACCCGTCAAGCCTTCGTATTCTGAAGAACGCGGTTTTCGCACGTGCAAATGCGATTCAGCGTAACCCCCTTTCTGTCTGCCTGCTCTGAGTTAGCGCCAAGACTGGGGTCGTTGAAAGAGGCCATCTCGGATATGCTTGGCAGTAGAGGTAGCCGCACGCAGGGTCTCCCGAGGCACCCAGATCTCCATCACCGAATAAGGGGCCGCGTCTTGGCCCGTGAGGCCTCTATCGATATTGCCTCGGTGAAAAGGACTCACCTTCAACAGCGGCGGGAATGGCAGAGTATGGGGCCGGATTGCCCGCCGTTTGGAAGGATCCACAGAGCGCCAGGGGTAGCCGGTCCTCGCCCCGGTTGAGCCCCGTAGGGCCAAGACCTTGTCGGTATTCCGTATGGAAGCCCGAGAGTGGCGGAATGAGCGCAATTGCAGGGTCGTGCTACTTCTTCTTCGCGGCTTTTGCCGGTAGCGATGGGCAGAATTTTTCCTTCGAAGTATGAAATAGCCAACTGTGGTCTTGGCATTATACCATATCCCTCGAGTTCTAAGATTTTCCGGCAGCAGGTAGGAGGGCATGATTGTCGCAAAATTATACAAAGGCTTCAGGGAATATGCCGGGCACTTCAGGATGCCGGCCCTCTAGAATTTTCACGATGACCGATAGCTGATGGTCTTCCAACACGAGATAGCCAAGGAGGGCTGTACCTCTTCATACTCCTTGTTTTTCACCTGAAGTACAGCCAAGCAGGTCGATGTAAATGGTTTCCGGCGCCATGGTGAACCTTTCGCGAGAGGGGCCGTGACAGAAGACAATTGTGATATACGATGAAGTTGAGATCCGGAGGGTGATCTCGAAGGAAGGGATAGCCTGGGTCCACCATGGTGATCTGGGAGTCTTCAGGGGAGGGCTGGGGGGCGGTATCGAGGAAGTCCAGTACATACGGATTAATTCTGTTTGTTATGTGAACTTGCTGAATGCTACCATCGAGGCGGGATATCGGGCACCTTTTCCCAAATGAAATCTTTTCTTTTGACTCAAGCTGTCTGTTCGACTCCTCAGGTGACTTTCCGCAGGAGGCCGCGGAGATTGGCACCACGAAGACATTGGTGCGGTGAGCGCCAAGTGGAATCAGAGCATTGGGGATTGCCAAGACCTGATAGTGCTGGTATCCATGACGGTAGTATCGTGAGAAGCTTGGCGGCAGGGTACAGTGAGGAGGCAAACCGAAGGAGGAGCGCGACTTTCTTCTTCTCTCAACCTCCCAGGCAGGTTCCTGCGTACATTAGGGGCCGGGAGCATTCAAGGATCACCCTTATGAATTTTGAGTTGTTCCAAGTTCTCAGTGGTGGGATTATTGACGGGATGTACCGCAAAGTGAGCCAAGCTCACGGGTGCCGTTGTTGTTATGTTGTTTGATGGGTTTGATGAGCTTCTCACTTGGTGGGCTGTTGTCTTTGGCTCGGCACGGAAGGTCGACACGGTGCGGGCGCATCTCGTGGCAGTTTGCTGAGGCTGATAATGCAGTGTGACAACATCAGACGCTTCCATTTGTCTTCCGGGCTTCTGGGCCTTGTCTGCCGGCGTCACTTGTCACTTGACTCTGCAGCTGACAGTTTAGTGTCTAGTGTCATTTGTGAAAGCGTGGGGAATTTCCGACAACCAAAGAATCAGTGTTTCCATACCATATCGCTTCTTTTTGGTGGATGCAGTGGACTCCGTTATTTAGTCGGTTAGTCAGAGCATGTTGCTCCTTGCTTCGTAGTCAAGCTAGGCAATGTTGAAGGGACAGCTTAAGTGAGCTTGATGTGATGATTTCATAATATGTGGGTGGTCTTAATGCGAGGGATGGCATTTTCTTTACACTCTCTCACTCACGCAGATCCGTCTGCTACATTATCCAGCAATCAGTCTCAGGGAGTTGGGCGGATGGGAAACTTGCGCGTGGGATGTGTAGACAGGGTGCTGGGTGACTGGGGTGTCAGGGGAAAACTCGCCTTGCTCACCCCTTTTGGCCAGCCAGCGGAGGTAGAAGCCTCATCGGGAATAAGCGCTGCCAATATTGAGGGCGGGCAATGTTTTGAGCATGCCGAAAACTGGAGTTGCCAGCGAAGAGGGCAAAGTCGCAGCGGAAATGCCGGTGATTTCCAACGGCTTCAGGTGTGATGGATACCACAATCCGGCAAGGTGGACGAGGTGCCACAAGGCGAAGCGGGACGATGAGGGGGTTTACCTCCGAGATACCTGTGCGTTCGGAGAGAAGCCGGATTGACATTCAGCATAGCCTCAGAAACGGGGACGGGAGAGCGGGAGATGATCCAGAACGCTGCTTTAGATGAGAAGGAAGGCCAAGACCTTATCAAAAGGCTGGGCACATGGGACGTATCTTGCATGGGCGAACGACAGTCCAGCACATCGGATATGGCACCCAACAAACTACTGTGCAGTCTGGTAGGAAAGGGGCAGAAGGAAGAAGTTTGGTTCAGAAGTTCAGATGACAGCCGTCAAAAAGGCAACAGATCATCGGGCGCAACAACAGGGGTGGTGGATAAGGTTAGGCAAGGCCAGGAGGCAACCGACAGCAAGGGCGGTCGGTCTCGGTCGCGGTGGGGCCGATAGACCGCTTCCGACGAGGTCCGTGACGAACAATTGGCTCGGTCGATTCTTCTTTCAACAACCGGTGATGGTAAACATTGAAAAGGAAGAAAAAAATCCAACATGTTGGTGCGGGGCAATCCCTCCTGGCAATTTTCTTTGGTAGTGCAATTGAGGCGAGTTGGGTCTTGGCGTTAATCAACATCTAGCAGCGGACCAGGTTGTTAGCTGCGGCAATCCATCCCATTGCGCACATGGAGAGCACTTTAAAGTCTTGGCAACTCCGCCTTGCCAAACCACACCACAACAGACCGCAGGGAGAGGAGGGTGTCATCCACGGTTCAGTCTTGACAACCATCTGGCGTCGGATTCCCGCTCCTACGGTATGTGTCATTGGTACAGATTGTCAGACATTTTCCGTCAGTCTGTCTGGCGTCCAGAAGGATGGATCATGGGGTGCGTCCCGCTGTGAGCATTTGGTATGTAACCTCACCTGAGACAACCTGGTCTCTGGGCTCCCATCGACAATCCTACGTAGCTTAATCTCTTGATGAACGTCTCGTATTGTTCTCCGATTGGGCCGCTTCATACCGGAGACCGAATTCTGACTTACCGTCACAGTGTCACCATACCGATTATACATCCCCAGCAATAATATTGACAGGGTACATCACGACGTCTGTCTTTGCCTTTGGTGACATTCGGTTGGCGGCTCGCTCGTTATCATCCGTGCCTCTCTCTCGCATGTTTCTCCGTTCTGGCGTAATCCAAGAGTTTCATCATGCGCGCTGTGTTCGCCCTTGCATGCGATGTTGATTGCTACTGAATGCCAGGTGTGGATCGGTCCAGAGATACCATTACCGCGGAATCCCAAGTGCCAAACTTTCACGCCAACGCCGGCACGCGGAGCAAATCTTAGACAGTCTCCATCGCCAACCTAGCATCGAGCAAAAGGAACCATACAGGCATCTCCCGAGCCCGCAATTTTCATGTCCACCAATAGCCCAGCTTTGCCTTCTCGAAGCAGGACCCCTCCCCATCCCTCGGTCTCCACCCCGGACCAATTAGCTCGTCGACCCCAGCGCCACGATGAGTCTTGGTTAGTCTGCCTAGACACCTGCTCTGAATCGTGGGATCGGTCGAGAACGAAGCCGGCAGTCTCCTCCTCTTCAACAAGGGATCTTTGTCTTTGTAAGGTTTGTATATAAGTCGGCGTCTGATCCGACCTTCTCGGGAAACTCGTTCTGCCCACCACCCTCACTCTCTCAACCTTAAACCAACTACTACATTCCTTCTTTTATAAATCACGTGTGTAGATACACTCAGTCTTCTTCAAGATGCAGATTATCAAGTTCGGCCTGGTGCCTTTGTTGGCCGCTGTCCCCGCCCTCGCCTGCAACGGCTACACTGGAGGTGTCCCCAAGGCCACCGGCACCGTGTCCTCCAAGTCGTACATTGAGATCAAGGCCGGTCAGGTCTACGACGGAAAGTGGCAGCGCTTCGACCGCGGCTCTGGTGCCTGCGGTGGCCAGAGCGAGGGTGGTAAGTTGTCCTCCCACTCTGAAGGCTGATATCGACTCTCTGACAATATGCCTCTCAACAGACTACAAGGACGCCGTCTTTTACATCCAGGCTGGCGGTACCCTGAAGAACGCGATTATCGGCAAGAACCAGGCCGAGGGTGTCCACTGCAACGGCCACTGCACTCTCGAGTTCGTCTGGTTCGAGGACGTCTGCGAGGATGCTATCTCGATCAAGAACGACAAGGCCGGAACTGAGTCCTGGATCATTGGCGGTGGTGCCTACCACGCTTCTGATAAGGTTATCCAGCACAACGGCTGCGGTACTGTCAACATTATCAACTACTACGTTGAGGATTACGGAAAGTTGTACCGCTCGTGCGGCAACGTATGTCAACACCACCAAGCATCACCACAACATGATTTTGAATGCTGACCATTTGAAAACAACAGTGCAAGACGCAATGTAAGCGCAATGTGTACCTCGAAGTCAGTTTATTTATCCCCTTCTTCCTCGTCAGGTTGCTAACATATCATCAGGGTGTTACCGCGAAGAACGGTGGCGAGCTCGCCGGCATCAACGCCAACTACAAGGACACCGCCACTCTCAAGAACGTCTGTGCGGACGCCAAGACCAAGTGCCAGATGTACAATGGCTGCGCCGGTGGCTGCGAGCCCTCCAAGGCCGGCACCTGCTCTGGCTAAGCATCTTTGGCTCTGGCCAAGTGTCATGCGTAACACCCACTTGACGGGTTTTCGCACCTCTTCTTCATTATGGGCAGATTGAGGAGTTTTCGGGGGAGTTTCTGAGCTTCGGAAATGACGCCGACAAAGTGTTGGGGGTTGAGTCGTATTCAGTGTCTCGGGCGAGCCTCGAGACTTTTAGACATTCTTGTACATACACACTGGGAAACCGCGTACATACTTATCATAAGCGCACATATTTTGATTCACAATTTGCTTCCAAATGCCTTGTACGAGGGCTTGTGAGAGTCACTTTGGCTGGTGTCCATTCTGATACCTGCGAAAGACATGGCGTCTAAGACAACCACCGATTTGTCACCCCAAGATGCCCGCCCGTAGATGCTTAGGCATTCAACGTTAAGAAAGGTGCGACCAGGCGTTCATCAAGGATAAATGAATTAAATTGAAAACTTTTGCGCTAACTTACCTTGGCAACTCGGCATTCAATCACATCACCTCATGATCCACGATTCCCTGCCTCCCGCAACTCTATTCATGACTCGGGCAACTTGCAAAGTCGTATTATTACTTCACAACTACAACTGCCCTCGCCATCAAAGAAGGAGGGGCTCGTCTCTCTAATTCTACAACTTTGGAGGCCTTGGAGGCATTGGTTCCGAAGGCCCAAACGGGAACGATGCCCGTCTGATGGCTCAAAGTCCAACCAGCTGTTGTTCATCATGCTAGGAGTACATGCAGATGTCTCTGCTTTTTCGATTTGTTCTCATGTGCCTTCAACGCCTGTCAAGCAAGTGACAAAAAGGTTGGACACCTTGAACTGGATTCGAGGGGGAGATACCTGTCTTAGCACGGGCTGGTTGACATCAGATATCTGGACCTTTTGCTAAGGAATTTGCGCGGGAGCTGCCATAAATTTATTGGTCTCTGTAACACGAGCCACTAAGAGTTGCATAAGTACAGGTCAAAGGCATCTTTCTACACCAACCTAGCTTGTATTGGTGAGCTACCAGATCTCTCATCCCACGAGTTGGAGGCAGACGTCAACTTTCATCTCTCGAGGGCGACAACGAATCCTCACCATTCCGACCAATTCTCTTGTCGAACTCAACAGCCTCGGCACTAAAAGTTACTCCTTCGATCTTGTTTCATGCGCTGACCCTGACGCAGCCACCCTCGAGTAGAGATTCAACCATACATGGAATGTCTACAACTGAGGCAATCATGAGAATGCGAAGGCCTTGGCTGAGCAGCTATTGATGGAACCTCATCTCAGCTCGGTCCATCGAGCGGGCATGCACGTGCTCCTCGCGGCATCACCCACCGACTGCGTTGAGCATGGCGAGCAGGAGGTCCGTCTCCGCAACGAGGTGCTTCAGAGACCCGATCTCCCGCTCAATGACCAAGCCAATGTCCGCAAAATCCTCGTCGCGGCAGAGACCGCGTCAGGCGAGGCTCGACGCGACCAGAGTGCCGTCACTCGCGAGGTGGACAAGATCCTGTGAGCCTACTCCCCGACACTTATCTTCATCGAGGTGACTAACCAAACCACATGTACAGCACCACCGGAAAGACTCTGGCTGACCTTCATGATGCTCAGATACAGGGGATGAACGACTGAAGCCTGGAACAGGATATCAAGTGATTCGGAAAAGGCAATGTCCGGACAAGCGGAGAAGGATGAGAATGAGGATGAAGCCCAGGGACGTACACCTGAGACCGCCCGTCCATTTAACCAGAGTCCACCTCATGCTTTTCTTCCATCCAGACAGAGCGTGTCAGACACATTTCGTGAATCTCAAGACTGCGACGTCAACGTCGGCCAGTCGCAGTCGACCTTGGCGAGCGATTTGGATGACGAAACCGAACCTCTCCCACTTTGGTCTCCACTTTGGTCTAGACCAGAGCACGGGTAAGCAAGAGGTTCAAGCTACGTCGCTACGAAATGGAAGTTGTGCGGCCGAGAGCACGAGCACGACTGGCGTGAGACGAGGAGTTGAGTTGCATGTAGGCATCAGACGTCGCAACCGACTGAGAATCTAAGGCATCCGATGACTTGAAAGTTATAGGTTCAGTGCTAGATGCGTAAACCACGTCCTTTGATACCCCTCCTCATCTTTAGGTTGTTAAAATATGATCAGAGTGCGGGAATGTCGTCACCAGAGGAAATCAGCATGAGAAAGGAGCACAAGTGTTGGGCAAAGAGGCATTCATTCATTCGTGTAGAATAAGCCCGCTGTCTGCGAAATGCTATCTGCTATCTAGAGCAATTATGATGAAGAGAAACTGGCAAGGCAAGCGTCCCACGATGTACGCTAATATTGCCGCCTCTAGCCATCCCTTCAGACGCGAAATTTTGCCCATGAACCACGACCACCTCCCTGAACCCCTGGTAATCCCATACAAAAGCAAGATATAGTCCGCCACGAAAACTGACAATGGGGGTATGTAGGTTGTAAGTGCGCACCAGAAATCATTGCTGGGTAATAAGTCGTCAAACGCCATCCTCGGGAAGCCACTAACGACCAGAGCTGTGCAGCTTAAGCAACTCGTACATCTCGTTGTCGGTTCCCGTGTAATTGTGGCCCGACATGTTGAGCCCTCCGTAATGCTGCTGCTGCTGGTATGCCTGACTGGCATTAGCAGTCCCGCTTCCGTAGCTGTTGGACGTGCTGCTTCTAGTGCCGTATCCTCCTGCTGCATTGGCCGGCGTGGATGACGTCGTGCTTGAGCCAAAGCCGTACCAACTGTGCTGGTCCGGCTGAGCCGACTGTTGTTGCGTCTGCGACGAGTAAGAGCCGTAAGATTGCGTCTGCTGCGGCTGTTGCTGTTGTGATTGCTGCTGCTGCTGCTGTTGGTACTTAGCTGACGCCGACCGAGTGTGAGTACCAGTTGCTGAAGCACGCATGTTAAACGACTGCAAGGACGCGGTTTGTTGCTGGGTCGTGGTCGGTGTCTGCGAATAAGAGGAGGCAGCCGGAGTTGTATTGTTGTAAGACTGGGAGCTGCGGGTCTGGTACTGGCTAGAACGAGAATTGTTGGTGGGCGTATACGCAATATTCGTGTTTTGGGCTGTGCTGCTTCGATCGTACGTGTTGTCGTACGAAGGGTAGGTGGATGTGGTCGCGGACGTTGTTTGTGCCGTGTAAGGCTCGTATGCGAGCCTCGTGTCAGAGGCTGCATTGTTATTGCTCGTAGCCGAGTATTTAGTGTTGTAATTGCTGTAGCCAGACACGTTGCCCATAGGCTGAGTGTCGACAGTGGTGGACTGCTGCACCGTGTGATGAGACGGAGTTGGTCGCGGATCGGTGTTAACGGGAGTCCGCGTTGACGCTCTATGTCCCGCTCGGCTCTTAGCTCGAGCTGTCTGGACAGGTGCCTGGAATGGAGACACTTGAGCAGGTGTGACAGACTGCGCGACTTGCGGAGTTGGAGATGGGCGGTGCTGTTGCTGCTGCTGCTGAATAGCAGCATGAGCCGCCGTCTGCTGCGTAGTATTGAAGCTGGACTGCTGAGTAGCGGCTTGAACTGGGGTCTGTGTAGACCTCCTTGAGCTTGAGCGGGGCTGTTGCCTGGTAGTCATCGTTGGAGACACAGTATTTGCTGGCGCCTTTGGCGGCGATGTCGCCCAGTTCTGCGCGTAGCTGGGAAGTGGGACAGCACTCTCCGTCGTAGAGGTTCTAGCTCCGGACGGCAGACTCCGCCTTGTGGCTGTAGAAGTACGTGAAGCCTTTGGGCTCTTAGCCGCGGGTTGCGTGTAACTCACGGTCTCAGCGACGGCTGGCTGGGTATATGATGTGGTGTCCATAGTCGGCTGAGTGTAGTTCGCAGTTTGTGTCAGCGCAGGTTGCGTATAGGACGAACTGACTGCGTGTTGATCCGTAAAAGAGACCGTGGCTGATGGCTCCGGATAAGTGTTGACGGCATGAGACAGGCCCATGTCGTTTGAAGAGCCTTGGCCATATGTGAGATCGCTCGGTCCCGAATTGAAGTAGTCCTGGGTTGACGTGTCGGCTGCGGGAGTCAACATATTAGCGACGGGCATGTTTGATGTGTAGTCGATAGTCTCGATGTCGTCAGGTTCTGGCTCTTCTTGTGGTTCTGGAACTGGCTCTGGCTCTGGCTCTGCATCAGCCTCCGCGTCGTCCTCGTCGTCACTAACAACCTGAACGGCCTTGAGTGTAGATTTCTTCTTCGTGGCAGCACTCTTGACCAGCGGGTACTGGCAGTCACGCCCTTCCTCTTCGCACACATCGCAAGTAGGCTTTGTTCGATCACACTGCATCTTGTTAGTTTGGTGAAGGGTGTCTCTCGCGACGGTACTCACCTTAAGCTTGCCGATTCTGCATCCAATACAAGAGCCTCTGGAGATCATCTTCATTGGGGTGCCTTCAGGGGCTGGGACCAACTCCTCTTCCAATTCCGTGTTTGTCTTCGATTTCCGTGACGCCTTCTTCTTCGCCTTGGTCGGGGTTTCGGACTCTGAAGAGGCCGCGGGTTCCTCGAGAACTGCTGGCTGCGGCGGGGTTGATGATGCGCTCGTTGACGAAGACGCAGCGGCGTCATTCGGGTGCACGATCCGCAGCCTCTCTGCGCCGTACTTGACGAGCATAGATAGAGATTCCTTCTGGAGGTCTGGAGACTGGTTGGCGAAGATGCTAAATTGCTCCGTGGACAGAGTCTCTGGGTCCACTCCGTTGTCGCTCAACATTCTGATGGCCACCTCACGGCGCCTAGCCGCCTCAGCCGGTGGCACGTTGAGATTTGCCTGGGAGTGGAGGTTGCTTTGCACTGCAGCGTCTGCCTTGGTCATAACCGTAGAATCCGCTGCACCCGCGCCGTCCGCGGACGCCTCGGCGGCGTTTGCGTCTGACTTCTTCTTCCTCTTCTTCTTTGGCTGCGCAGGAGTGCCGTCCTCGTTGACGGCCGCCGACTTTCGCTTTCTCTTTGGCTCCTTGGGTGTTCCATCTTCGTTGTACTCAACCTTCCGTTTTCTGGGGGTCTTCTTCTTGTCTCCTGCGGGGATCAAAGGTACAGGAGGCGGTGCCGGGGGTAGTGGTCGGAAATGCTCAATCATCTCCCCAACGGTCTTGTGCAGCGGCGAATGCTCGTACTTGACGTTGATCGTTCGCGAGTTCTTGGAAAACGCGATGGTCAGTGTGCCTCGGCAGTCGAAAGCTGGGCGGCCTGTACAACTTAGCATAGAAACCTAAATCATTAGGGAAAGACCGTACCTGAGATAACAGGATCGAGCTCCTGTTGGCTGTACTCTCCTATGAGCGACTTGGATGCGATCTTTCCGTTTTGGCGATTCCACATGGCCATCGAATCCTTGCACATGTACGTGAATGTCCACCCATATGGACCTCGCGAGACCTCTCTGACCACCCAGTTACTCTCGTCCACCGTCGACAGCAAGGCGACAATATGCTTGGCCACTGCTCGCTGCATCGCTGGATTGTCGTGCGGCTGCTGGATAATTGCGTCGTACGCGCGCACGACCTTGACCTGCTGACCTTCGACAGTCTGGGAGCGGAAGCCGCTCAGGGCCGGGTCGATGTTTTCCTGGGCGTCGCCATCGCTCTCGCGGATCGCAAACTCGACAGTCGAGGGGACGTCCAATGTCACGGAGACATGCTCGCATCGCGTGGGTGTTCTCTTCGTCTCGAGGTCTTGTTGAAGCTGTGCGGGGAGGTCTTCGGGTTTCGCGATCGAGAACTTGTCGCTCAGCGCGTCGCCGTAAGACGAGGGCGCCAGGCCCAGAAGGGCCTCGGCCATCGCAGGATTTTGTCGGCTATCCTTTTCGTTTCGGTTGATGAGCGCGGCGAGGCTGGAAAGCCGCGATTTCGCCGACGGCGACTGCTGCGTGCATGTGATGTTGTGGGATAAACCAGCGATTGACGCTTTGATTGGAGTCGTTTGCTCGTACAATGGCAGCGGCTGGGGGCGCGAAAGCGCGGTTCCGCGTCCGTGAGAAGAGGGGTGGGACAAAGAGGAAGGTGGAGGGCGGGGTGGGGTGGCCATAGCAGCGAGAGTTCCTTCCTGGCCTGGGCTTTTGCCAGGATCCGCGATTGCGACTGCCATCCGAGCGACCTCAATGGGCAATTGCCAACGAGGTTGCGAAGACCCTGCCGACGGAGAAAGTCGAGATGCCGGTAGATGAGAAGGAGAGCAAGCCCCGCAAAACCCTAGTTTTTCCTGTAGTACTTCTTTTGAGACTTTGCAAGTAGAGCAAACCATACAAAATAGAAACAGCTCGTCGCGGCGAGAAGGAGGATGGGGCAGCCAGGTTGACTTGTTGCTGGCACCGTCGACGTGGTGAGGTTGGCGATGAGAAGGACGAAGTTGGAATGCGCCGAGAGAGAGAAAAAAAACAAGTACAGAAGACGATTCAGAATGTGATCAATACTCAGTGTGGTATTCCTTCTCAGCCGCCAACCTGATTTCAGTTCCTAGTGGTCCTGAGGTTACGGGTCGTGTTCAGCACCAATACGCTGCTTCAAGCTCTGGTGCGAGATTCCAGTATTTCTTTGCGCCATTCTCATTGTTGTCACCACACAAATGAACAACCTTAGGTTTCGCTTCTGACCTGGGTCACGCCGTGGTTATTCGTGTGCCTAGCTACGGAGTATTGATGAGGCGAACCAAAATCGTGTAGTGTTTGGGAAATTTCAATTAACTATCCAAGCCGTCCAGACCACCGCCAGCCGCAGTACTGCGGAGGGATCAACAGCAAATCGAATACGCTTGGAGGTCTTGGCAACAATCACAAATTATTCGTCCTGAGCAGAGGATTCATCAATCTCATTACACAACTACATAGAAGAGGCGATCCAAACCGGATCAGTGATTAATGAGAGCTCAAACTCCCTTGGGTATCAAAAGTGGTTTACAAGTGTTGAATAAGCATGCAGCTTAGTAGTAAATCTTCTCGTCCCAGATGGGAGGTCTGGCTCCCTCAGAATCCCACACCAACTTGTTCTTCTCATCCAACTGGCATCCCTCATCGGTGATGGGGATGATCTTGCTCGTCTGCGCAATCTCATGCTTGGACACACCAGCGCCATCCTCAGGGATCCAAAGGAGTGGGGGAAGGCTGGAGACGGAAGGCGGGTAGTAGGCGTTGTCCTGGATGTTACCAGGGTACAACTCGTCGACACTGGCCTCATCGCGAGGCACAAGCTGGCGAAGGTGCGTGTAGTTGGCAAAGACCCAAGGCTTGAGGAAGCGGGTAACGATGTTGCCACCCTCCAACTCCACCTGGTTCTCCTCTCCTCCCGGGCTGAAGTTCTTAACATTGGCAATCTTCTTGAACGGGTTGCTTGAGGTGCCGTTCTGGCCATCCTCCTCGGAAACGCCTCTGCCAGAATCCTTGCGGTCAATATCCTCAACGTTGGAGTTCAAAGATTCCTCCTCAACCTGGAGAGAACGCGGCAAAGTGTACAGCAACGGGTCCAGGACGCTGTTGAGAGTAATGTGGAAGAGAACGGAGAAGATGAGGAAGACGATCATGAGGATGAGAGGTCCAATAGCTTTCGAAACGGCGAAAAGGCCAACCAAGCAGACCTCGGCCAGGTAGACGCCTGCAAAGAGCTGCTTGAGAGCACGAGGGTAGAGAAGACCTCTCGTGTCGATCTTGGTGTCGGTAACAAACAGAATGTTGTACCTGTAAGCCAAGTAGAACAGGCCCATACCGATGGTGGAGAAGAAGAGCATGAGCGGCGCAATGATAGCATACGTGATGCCTGTGATTGAGATTAGTACATCGCATTACCATGGGAGGGATGATCAAAAACTTACTGATAACAGCAATCATGGTGTAAACTGGCAGTACACTTCCCCAGGAGATCGCCGCCAGTGTGGACCACTTCACGTAGAGAGCTCTGGGGGTGTTGGTGAGGAACTTCAGAAGCACCACGAAGATGGCGAACGCGACTACTTGAGTCATCGTACCGACTGCCAACGTGATACCCTGGACGATGAAGTAGCTAATGTAGAAGCTGGACGACTTGGGCAAAGCCTCGGACAGGGTTGAGAAGATGGAGGTCGGGTTCTGGCTGATTTGAATGACAGCAGCCAAAGCCGATTGAGAGATGGTTGTAATCAGGAAGACCTGAATAAGCTGGAACCAGTAGTAGGCGTTCTGGGTGAACAGCTCGACTCGGGAGTTGGAAGGTTCTCCAGCCAGGCGGGCGCAGAGGCGCATGATGACGGGAACCAAGGACATCAGAATGGACAGTGCCACACTAGGCAAAAGACCAGAGACAACGCCCATGATCACGTCGGGGATCTTCTTAAGCCAGGCGAGGAAGGCGTATGTCTCGAGCTGATCGACACGAGCGATGAAACCAACCGCAGTGACTGGAATGGCCCAGAAGATAATCAGCGCGGAGACGAAGGCAACAACAGCGTAGCGGCGAATGACTCTCTGCCACCAGGGGACTCTGAGGGATTTCCAGATAACCTCGGTGGGTTGGATGCCGATGAACTTGGG
Source organism: Colletotrichum sp. SAR11_240 (assembly GCA_025328625.1). NCBI lineage: Eukaryota > Fungi > Ascomycota > Sordariomycetes > Glomerellales > Glomerellaceae > Colletotrichum > Colletotrichum sp. SAR11_240. The sequence goes on along the minus strand of JAKMXA010000009.1, from coordinate 275,130 downwards.
GGTCATCTGAAGAGCCTGGTGGTGGGTGGTGACCTGGTACGCAGCCTGGGCGTCGGACTGGGTGAAGAACTCGACAAAGACGGCAGGAATCTTCTTGGCCTTTCCGGCACGGTAATCGGCTTGGGCGGCTTCGACGGCAGGAATAAGACGCTGCAACTCGGATCGGCACCAGTCAATCGTGTCAACCTTCTTTCCAATCAGACCCAAGGGGCCGAGTCTGTGTGTCGGACGCTTCTTCTGGGGAATCCACTTGGTAGCAGCATCGGCCGTCTCGGCATCTTGGGCAGGAGTCTTCTCAGGAGAGGCACCCTTCTTGATAGCCTTGAGGCGAGCCGCGTTGACCAACTTGATGAGCTTGACCTGGGCCTTCTCCAGCTTCATGGCAACCTTGTCACGCTCCTCCACCAACTCGTCCAACTTTTCGGTGTCTCCAGTGATCCAAATTCTCTTAACCGAGTCGCTGAAAAGCTTCTTGAGTCGGTGTTCGTCGAGGTATTCTTCGGGCACGGAGGTGAAGAGAACCGTTCGCGAAGAGATGCGCTTGGAGTAGGTGGGCGAGAGCAGGAAGGCCTGGCGCAGGTTGATGTAGAAGATGCACTCGCGCATGATGAGATACATGACGAAGCCATAGAAGAGCCAGCCGACCAAGGCGTGCGCATATAGACGATTGAGACCTGAAGATTGGCTGATGTCGATGTTGCTGTACGTGAGGACATCAAGTTGGCTTGCATTGTTACCACCAGTAGCGTTGATGGGGAAGAGGATGGGCCATGTCATGCCGAGACCAACGAGGCAGATGGAGGCGCACAGGCGCAAAAATCGGAGGAAGAGGTAGGAATCAAGAGACTGGTGCTTGAGGGCGTAGACATCGGGAATTTTCCAGAAGCTCGTGAACCAATTTATTATACCGCTGGGTAAGCTTGGCGTTCGTTCGCTGTAACGATGTCAGTCCTCTACCGTCGAGTTACGAGGTCCACGCAATGGGCATTACCTTTCACGCAAACTGCCCAGATAGGTTCTTGGGGCATAGAATCTACGCTGGCTGCGGCGTAGAATCAAAAAGATTACCAAATAAACACCGGCGAGAGGAGCGCAGACGGCCAAGGTCGCAACCATGCCAGACAGAGAGCTGCCGGAGGTGGAATTTCGGGCCTCGCCCTGGTTGTCCGTCGTAGCATTCGCGGCGGACGACATGGCGACGGTGTTGGCGAATTGAGTCGCCTCGAGGTCGACGGGAAGGTGTAGTGGTGCTCTAGGAGTTGCGGTTGAAGAGGAAAAAGAGACGTCAAAAGACGGGAGAGTTGATGGTGGGGGTCCCTGGGGCCAAGTCGGGTATTAAACAGGGAAGTAGGCGCGTCGTGGAGAGACAGCGGAAGGGACTTGGAAGAGCAGAGAGGGACAGGGGCTGTAGCTGGAGGGGGGGAGAGAACGGGATGATATGTGCGTTTCTGTGGGTGTTGAAAAACCGGGAGTTAGTCCCTAGTCCCCAGATGAGAGATGGCACGATGCCCGATTAGAGCAGATAGGTCGATGTCGATCAGTTGCACAAGCGACGAGCTCGCCAACCTGCCCAGAGCTTTGTGGCGTGGAGCGCGTGGGTTGGTGGTGCGGTGCAAGTGCTGGGTGGTGGTGCAATGGTGCAGCGGTGCACAATAATGGGATGTGATGCTGGCCTGGGCTGGACCTGGGCCGGACTCCCCAAGTCAGGAAAGAAGAAACGGTGACGTGAGGGAAGGAAATTGGGCGCGTCTCCCAATGTCTCAGTCCTTCGTCGTGCTGAAAGGAGGTGACGCCACAGAACCACGGAAGTGCGCTAGGAGGTGCGTTAGCCTCCTTTTTTTCTGTGCGCTGCGGTTGACGATCGAGGGTTGGGGGGAAACAGTCAGGCTATCGAAGGAGATATCCGTCCTGACGGGTGATGGAAGGGAGGAAGTCGGCGCCGTGTTGTTACGAGAGCGCAGAAAAGAGAGGGAAGAAAAATAAAGACACGGCGAGGCGGTGGAGAGGATCGACGATTCTGGGTGTCGGTGTTGATTAAGTCGGTGGCAGGAGGGCCCGTGATGCCTGACAACTTCTGGACGGGGAATGGACCTTATGGGACCTTATGGGACCTGTCTGCCGGACTGTCTTTTCTTGAGACGGAATTTCTTGGGCTGAAGAGGGGTCCTGTCCCTTATTCTTATTTCGAAGGGTCCTTCACCGGCCGAAAAGAGGCCAACCGGACGAGGATGGGATACTCAAATCTGGGACCCCTGTTTTTTTTTTTTCACGAAGTGAACACAGAGAGAGGAATACAGGAACACATCCACACACCACATGCCACATGCCAACATGCCTGAACAGCGTACCTTGGTCGAGTCGCAGCAGTAGCATAGTATGCAGCATCCGTAAAGGGGAGGGAGACAAGAGCTGAGGCGCGGGATGGTGTGTTCCAGGTCCAGGGCCGGTAGAGACAGCAAAGGCAGAGTGCCAGAGAGTGAGTGAGAGAGAGCTTCCTGATGGCAGGGCAGCAACCGCCTATGACGCATCTCTGCAGCGCCAACTCGGCTCGACAATCGTCCAATGTGCAGCTACGGCATGGCACCAAGACTCGAAGAGGGGGGTTCCACCAGACAGGGGCAGCAGCATTTGGGGAGGTGCGAAGGTGGTCAAACCCAGCTGCTGCAGCTGCAAGAGCAAGACTGGGTGTGCTCCCTGGCAACTTCCTGGCGTCGATGCGCCTGGGAACGGCAATGCACTGGCCATCTGGTGGAGACCGCGCCCACCATCGACGAATCCTGGCCAGTCGAGGTGTTGTGGGCCGGCTGAACGCTGCATGCTGGCCCTCTGATTGGCCTCTACAATTGCAATTGGAAACCGCCCTTAACCTTTGCGACTGCAGTTTGCCAGCGAAAAGCACTCTCACTGAGGGAAGCTACCACGGGCTGCCGGCTTGTGGGCGGTGCTGCTGCCGCCGAACACACTGCCTACCTTCCGCCGTAAAGTTTTGCTCAGTGTCTAACTTCCTCTTGGCGGCCTCCCGTCCGTCTGGAAGGTAGCACCTGCTGCCGACATCGACATTCGGACGTCTCAACCATCCGATGTGTTCGTCCGGTTTGTCGCCGTTGCCAACTTCTGCACACTCTACATCCCACAGTCATCTTTCATTTTTCTGCCCTGATTCGCGCCAAATCCTCACCGGAAACACCGTGATCCACCCGAACCGGCTGTCGTCCGCCGGCAGAGTTGCACCGGACCCCGGCAGACAGACATGCGCAGGGCCAGACTTCCAGGTTTTTTCACCACCCAAAATCTGGACGTCGGCTCCTCTCGCTGCAGGGCTCGTCGCAGTTAAGCAAGGGCCCTGGATGTGTCGTCCGTGGCCGAGAGGCTGGCTACTGAGCCACGCCAATTAAGACGACCTGTCTTTCGCGCGCTGCCGACAACCATTGAATGCGTTTCGACGTTGCCGCCCGTCTTTCACCCGAGACGAATGGAAGCCAGCACCGACCCAACGGCAGCCACACGGCAGTAACGACGGACGAGTGACATCAACCTGTCTTGGCCTCCCCCGGGGAAAGCAACGCATGAGAAACCAATTCCACCCACTGACGCAACCTGCCCGTGGTTTTTTTTTTTCTGCCCTGGATATGCGTACCGCGACACGCACCACTCACCACGCACTTCCACGCGGCTCTTGCGCATCTCTGTTGAAAACGTCGCTGCACTATCGCAAATTTGACAAACAATCGGCGGCCCCAGACCAATGGCCTCAGCACCAGCCGGCTGGGCAGCTACGTACAAGCGTCATCGAGATGCCAATGCCAATATCGATGCGCTCTCTCTGCGAATAGTCGTGTACCATCACCCGGACTCCAACCGTGCCGGCACTAATAACCGGCGACAGCTGCGCCGGTCTTCGTCTGGCATTGGGGCGATGGATGGGAAATGGGATCTGTGCAATCTACAACACCGCTCCTCGCTCCATCGGCGAGGCCAATTTCCCGCTCTGGAACGCTTCGAATTTTGCCCACCGGCGTCCTAAAACTAGCGGCCATGGTCAAAGTGCCAAACCGCTTCCGGCAGTCTGGTTGCGCTTCCATCGGCGCTACTCATGGAGAAAATCTCAAATCCTCCACATTCTGGCACCCGTTCCCTTGTTACTATCGACAGACAGTTTCTCCTCAGACCCCTGTTCAGCTGCCAAAGGAAATTGGACGCTGAAAAAAGACGGTGGACCAGCCTGCAAACAGCCACGAGAAACAAACTTGTGAGGGCCACAACCGATAGCCCACCTGAGAATCAGACAGCCCGCGAGTCACTGCCACTATTTGCGCGACAACGGGCGACGGTAGCCGCCCGCTGCCCTGGCGATGTGGCCGTCCGGTCGGTCACACCGTTTCGCCATCGCCATCGTTTGTTTCCAGCGTCTTGAGCGGTCGCGGGCTGAGGGCGCGCAGTTTGGAATGGGACTCGCCCAGTCTAACGGCCATAACAGTGTCATTTGGCAGAAACACCAGCTGCCCTATCGGCGTAATCTGCAATCCTCGGTAGACTCTGCTGCATCTCTTGCCATGCTTGTACAGCTGGATTAGCTGCACTTCTTGCAGATTTACCGTCGCGTGCGCCGTTCTGTGTGTCCTTCCCAGCTGAGAGACCGCATTTCGACCGGCCCAGGCCCCATGCTGTTATCAACCCCCTTCATCAAATATCCCGGCGAACTTCGCCCCAATGGCGGACCTCTCCGTTGCAAACCTTGGCGTCCGTTCTAAACTCTATTCGAATGCTCCATTTGAGAAGTCCGGATAAATCAGCGCCGACACCTGCCATATCTCTATTCGCCGACCAAGCATCGACTATCGCGGCATGTTCCTCTCGTCGGTGCCACGTTGTTTAGCCGTTGACGACCACTAGATTTCCGGGGTTCGTGCGCAGCACGCGGATGGCTATTTGGGGTCGGCGGATCGCTGGTTCTCGATTATATCCTGATCGGGTCGATCGTCGTTCTATTCCTGCGCGAGTGGCGTTCTTGTGACCAGTGTCGAGATGACATGCATCTTGCCAAGACATGGGAATGTGTCCCAAAAGCTGCCTAATGAGTTATCCCATCATGTTTGAGCAGCTTGAGATCTCTGACGTAGCCTCAACTTGGGCTGAGAGTAAATCTCACTGCACATCTAGGCAGCCACTTGCATTGATGAATATGATCTTCCATTTACATGGTCATTCGTCTTCCACATGCACAAAGACAACCTACTCCCTTGCAGGGCGTTGCTGAAAGAGCTGCCGTAGGCAATCTTTGCCTACATGAGGTTCTATTGTCTCGTCCTTCCGCAGCCGCCATGGTCGCATTAGCGATTCCTATTGTTCTCAAATGGGCGTGGCCGTTGATTGCTTCATAGAGACGTGTTGCTATTGTTCGTCCTATCCATAGTTTGGGATTCAAAGATCGCAATGGCTTCTTTGTGCGGTTTGCTGGGATTCGCAGCACCGACCAGAATGGTCTCAGCCCTTGAGAAGTAAACAGGGCAATGAAGAGAGGTTTTTCAAAATGACGACTCTCCCCAGCCTCAGGTCTCGTTGGGCGCAAATGGACTCACTTTCTTGTCTGACATCGTCCCTGGTTTGGTAGAAGCACTTACAGCTGTCCACATTTTCCCCACGATGTCTGCTTACGACCATGGCCATCGCGAGTCCCATCCAGGCTACGTGGAGAAGACACCATATGCTCACGGATACCAGTCACGCTACACGGAAGAGATCATCAACAGAGGCGGATATGTCACTGGACACGACAACCCCTGCGACCTCCAGCTCCTGGATCATGTCAATTGCGGTTACCTCTCAACGCATGGAGTCCCGCCGACCCTGCTCGCCCTCAAGCAGCATGCTCAGTCGCTCGCCGTCCTCATCTCTCAGATCACAATCTCGAGCCAGTACGCCGAGGTCGACAACAAGAACAACGCCGACGGACGTATCTACAAGTCGTTCCGCGACAACGAAGCCTTTGACTGGCTCAACGACCTAAGCATGCCCTACGAGAACGATGACGAGTGGCATAACAAGCCCCTGACGGACCTCATGAACGTTGTCGCGAGACAGTCGGATACCAAGGGCACCGAGCATCACTGCCCCCTCCAGAGATTCTCCCCACCGGAGGAAGGAAAGACGAAGCTGCGCCCCTACGCTTCGCACAGCGCCCTCGCAATGCACGCGAACGAGTGCCTCGAGATGCTCGATCACGAATACAGCGCCACGGGCGGCCTCATGTCCCTCCTCCCGACCGACTCCGCGGCCGACGCCAAGGATATGGTCGCGGTCCGCAACAGCCTGCTCGGCCAATTCCTCCTATTCGCCCAGCACCTCGTGGCCCGCATGCACGACCTCGAGCTCAGCTACGCCAACGCCCTTGACGTGACCGCCGGCGAGGCCGCCGTGCCGATGCAGATGCTCTCCAAGGTCGGTCCGGACGGCACCTCGGGTAGGGAGGTCGCGTACCCGCAGGACAAGTGGATCCTGGCCAACGCCGGCGACGACGTCTTTGACCACCTGCATCGCGCGTTGGACCGCCAGGAGGCACAGATCAAGATCAAGCAGCAGATCTACGAGGCAAACGGCATATACGGTGAGCGCCTGTGGAACGAGCAGCGCGGCGGCGACCTGTACGCCCGCGGCCTCGTCTTCTACGACGTCAAGACACGCTTCTTCAGGCTGCAGGGCAAAGGAAAAAGCACCATCTTCATGCTCCCCGCGCACGGCGAGCACCCGGCGGTGCAGCAGACGCGCCGCATCGAGGTCACCCCGACGGTGGTCTCGGTCGTGACGCCGACCTGGCCGGCGCGCGTGTCTGAGTGGGAGAAGAAGTACCGCGCCAAGCTTGAGGAAGCGGACGAGAGGGAGATCAAGCACCACGACATGACCGCGGAGACGTTCAAGATGCGGGAGCACAACGAGACGCTCGCGACGGAGCTGCAGAAGGCCCGGCTCATGAACGAGAAGTTCGAGACTTACTACACGGCGTCGGAGGCCGCGGACGGCGCCGCGGTGCTGGAGAGGAAGGCGGCGGCGCTCGAGGCGGAGCTGGCAGGGCAGAAGGCTCGAATGGAGCAGCTCGAGAAGCTGGAGACGCAGCTGGAAAAGCTCAAGCCGCACCTGCCGGAGAGCTACAAAGGGTTCCTGTACTCGCCTTTGCCGGGGCAGACGGAGCCTCTGGGTGCCGCCATGTTTCGGGATGCGCCTGCCACGGGTGTCAGCGACTGAGGATTTGGTATGTCTAAGTCTGGTGCGAGGGTTTCGGTGATGGAGGCAACCCGAGAAAGTGTCTTGTGTATGTTTTGGCGGTGGCGTAAAGGGTGTTGTCTAGGTGGCACGCGAGTCGGGCATCGTATCATTTGTACGAATACACGACGAGTAGAGATGGTGTCTTTCGTAGCTGCGTTGGTGTAGCTTGGCAATTGGACCAGTTGATCGGACAATGTTGGACAGTGGCGTACAGAAGAGCACACAACAAACGAGTGACTCGGAAGAAGATCCTCGAGACGGAAACGGTTGTCGAACCAGCGGCACCAATCTTTGGTTCCCCTCCCTACCTTAGAGTGCAACATGTGATTTCCTAGAGTTTGGTAGTGCGCAGTGGTGAGCTGCGACTCCCTTGGTTGGCGGTTGCGACCGTGTTATCGGCCATCTTCAAAGTTCCACCAAAAAGATTGGTTCCCCCTCCACCCCTCAAAGATCGAAAATCAAGGCCGCGCGACCCACGATTGACGATTGGGAACATGGAACAAAGGAACAGCATCAGGGATGACGGTCGCGGGCTAGTACAATCTCGGCATGGCACGGAATCGGTCAGCAAGGGTCCGGGTAGCCGAAGCACCGCACCCCACCCGAGCCGATTCATCCCCCACCTGCCTGTGTGTGTCGTTGCCCCGGCGACGACGTTCACCGGCGCCCGCCAAAACAAAACCCTGCAGATTTCTGAGGAACTGCTTCGGCGGCGCGGCATGGCAATCCCTCATGATGCCATTTGACGGCCAGTCATTGGTGATTCCGGGTGCCTAAGAATGCGCTAGAGTAAAGTAGACAGACAACCTTGCGGCGCGGACGTTCGATTCTTGCTGCTTCGTTCTAGCCCGTTCAGAAGTTGCGCGGCGTCGAAGAAGTGCGCGCAGCCCTTTCGATTGGACAGACAGCGAGGAACGGAGTAGTGGCTCGGCAGACTTACGCCGCGCTTCTTTTTTTCCCTCCCTTCTTCAAGTCCTGTCGGGTGTCTGGTTGGTTTCTTATTCCCTCACGCGCTACTGCGTACGTACACCGGCTTGGTTGCTCGCCCGCCACCCCTGTCATCCAGACCATTCGATTTGTTGACATCCCACATCCTGTCCGCGAAGCCGCAGGCCGCAGACACCACCGCCGCCCCAACCCCCAACCCCTCGATTTGCATCCCAGCAAGCGTCCCGTCATCCAGATTAATCCATCGACACACGCAAAACGTTCGCCCGGGGTCTCGCAGTGTAGGATCCTCTTTCTCCATACTTGATTGCCCACCATAGCTTTGCTGGCCTCCTCTTTCCCGCATTGCTGCGTGCCCCGTGCTTTCTTCTCTTTCCCATCCTTTCTCTTCTTGTCAGACGCAGCATTTTTCGAGGCCCGTTTTCGCAGCCCAGCTGGAGCCGATCCTAGACGAAGGGGGAAGCGAACCGGAGACGACCAGAGAAAAAAGAATGCTTGCTCGTTGAACTACGAAACGGCGTTCTAGATCTGTGACCTCACCCATTGGAGAGAAAGCGAGAGAGGGCATACGAAAAACCTGTAATTTGCAACTACGATCGACGACTGGCGCAAGGATCGGGGGAGAAAGATCATGAACGTGGCTGCCGCATAGCGGTCGGCGGATACGAACAACTCAAAAACGGGACCACGGTACGCGCCCGCGACAAAACGAACACATCACACGATGGTGCCATCGATAACGACGACGAGAAATGGCCGAACGGCCCTCGATGCCCGGAGGACCACCCTCGCCGCGCTGCTGCTGTCCTCCGCCGTGACGGCGCAGCAGACCTTCCCCTACGTCCCGACGACAATCCTGCTCTCCCCCACGCAGCCCGGCGTACCAGCCAACGCCAGCAGCAACGGCCTCGCATACATCTTCCACCAGGGCAGCAGCAGCAGTAGCGTCGAGCTGTTATCGCTAAATGTCTCCTCAACGGTCGACGGGGCATCCAGCCTGCAGACGATATCGAGCAGCCTGCCCTTCCTCGACGGCGCGAGCAAGACGACGGCCTTCCTGCCTGCGATGGCCGACAACGGGACGATCGTGGTGCAGGCCGGGGACTGCGCGGCGGACGACGGCTACGACGTGTGGAGCTACACCGCCGGCTCGTGGTCCAAGACCGCCGCGTCGCTGCCGAGCTCCGCCGACTCGGACGCCGGCCCGTACGCCCTCGGCGCGGGCATCAGCTTCTCGGCGACGCTGGCGCCGACGATGTCGCAGCCGGTGCTGTACTCCTTCGGCGGCATGTGTCTGAGCCCGACGACGGACGAGTCGACGTGGCAGGAGAACGGGACGTACACGAAGGCGATGCTGCGGGTTGCGCCGTCGGACAGCAGCAGCTCGTCAGGGGCGTACGCGGCGAGCTTCATCTCCGGCAAGGGCCCCGCGTTCCCGGAGGCCGGGTTCTCGTTTACGGCGCTGAGCCCGTCCATCTCGAACCGGTCCGGGGTCGTGACGCAGCAGAATCGGTACGTGCTGCTCGGCGGACACACGCAGCAGGCGTTCATCAACATGAGCTCGGCCGCGATCTGGAACCTGCCGGAGGAGTCGTGGAACTTTGCGACTGTCGGGGCTGTGAGGACGGGGAGCAGCGAGCTTGCCGTCAAGGGTGTGGTGAGGAGGAATGCGGAGGTGGAGAGCCGGTCTGGGCACACTGCTGTGCTGAACGAGGACGGCACTGCGCTTATTGTAATGGGCGGATGGGTTGGGAGCGTATCGCAGGCTGCCTCGCCGCAGCTGGCGGTGTTGCAGATGGGGGATACGTATGGAGACTGGACGTGGGAGATTCCGACGCAGCAGCCCAGCGGGGGCATCTACGGCCACGGGGCGGCGATCTTGCCCGGGAACGTGATGATGGTGTACGGGGGATACGAGATCTCGAGCTCGGGGTCCAAGATGAAGAGGCAATCGAGCGGGACTGGGCTGCGGTTCCTGAACATGACGTCGATGTCGTGGACGACGAGCTACTCGAACCCGAACCACGGCACAACATCAGGCTCCAGCGGCGCCTCCGACGACAACATTAAGAAGATCGGCCTCGGAGTCGGACTGGGCGTGGGGCTCGCTGCCGTTCTCGGTGCTTTCCTAGTCTACTTCTGCTACAAGAGGCATCTGAGGAAGAAGAAGCTGGCCAGAGACGAGGCGGTGCGCTCCCTTGCTCAGGATGCTTCGCACTTCTTGCACCCGGAAGACGACATGTTGGAGCGGCACGATGCGTCTGCTTTCCCCTGGACAAACCACGCCTGGTACACCGGAGGCCACGACCCCTACGACGACGGCGCCAGAACACTGGGATACGAGTCCCTGAGAACTCCCAACCAAGGAAGTTACGGCACATATCAGCAACCACCCGGCCTCCTCATCCCTCGCAAACCCATCCCGCGAGCAGCCAGAGGCACGTACCAACCCGCCGCCACCCTGACGACGCCAGGCCACATCCACCCCATCTACGAAGCAGACGAAGACGACCCGGACAACGCCAAGGCCAGACAACGCAACCAGGAGCCCGTGACGCCCACGACACCGGCCTACGCGGACCCTTTCACCACACCCACCGGTTCCGGTTCCGTGCCGGTCCTCGTCCCAGGGAACCGCAACTCCATGACCCCCAGCCCCGAAGCGCTCATGCGGCGCGACCCAGAAGTACAAGACTGGCAGTCCGACGTGGACGCCGCCGAGGCGCTCCTCGCGCAGATGCCCGCGCGGCGCAACACAGGAAAGCGCTCCTCGCCCTCGCGGCGCGCGTCGATGCGGTCGCGGGCCAGCATGGCCGACGACGAGCGCACCGCCAGCAACGTGTCCGAGTCGGCGCGCAGCGCCATCAGCCTGCCGACGCGCAGCGCGTCCGCCAAGCGCAACAGCGCCGGCCCGAACAACCTGAACCTGACCATCATCACGGACGGCCGGGTGGGCACGTCGAGCTCGTCGAGCAGCAGCGGGCACACGTACTCGACGGCCAAGACGACGTTCAACGCGCTGCAGGCGGAGGGGCCCTCGCTGCTGCACCGCGGGCAGAAGCCGCTGCACGAGTCGCCCGACGACGACGAGGAGGACTACATACACATCCCGAGCAGCCCGAGCAAGCACAAGCCGCGGCGGTCGCTGGGGTGGCTGGGCAGTTTGAGGCGGGTGTTTAGCGGGAACCCGAACGAGTCGTCGGACTCGAGCAAGGAGGATGATCTGCCGAGGCGGCTGTCGCTTGACCAGGTCAGCTCGGACTACGAGCCGCGTCTGGTGGGGTTGTCTGGCATCGGGGGCGCCGAGCTGCTGAGGAGGAAGCAGGGCAGGCACGATTGGGATGTTGACCAGAAGTCTCTGGACGAGTGGGACATCGAGAAGGCCATTGAGCAGAGGCTTGTCCAGGTCATGTTCACGGTGCCGAAGGAGAGGCTACGCGTTGTCAATGCGGAGGTTGAGAAGGAGGAGGAGGCGGTGCTCGTTGACCCGGATAGAGACGAGCTGGATGAAATGGACAGGCTGGTGCACGACCCAGAGAAGGCGGGCTTGGTGGTAGACTACAGAGACAAGGGCAAGGGCAAGGAGGTCGCGGAGGAGGACATCACAATGGCGTTTAGCAGACCAGAATCACCCGGGGGCGTATCATTGTCGCCGACGAGGGGCAGGAGGTTGGTACATCTGCCGCCGCCCAAAGAGGACGACGGCGGGGGCGGGTTGAGGGTCAGAGAAGAGTCTGAACCCAGGCCTAGTCTGACGCTGAGGACGGCGGAGGTCGTCAGCGTTGCGAGGCCGAAGACGAGGGTGCTGGAGATGGTGGAGAATTTCGAGACGAAGAGCCGGGAGAGCAGTCCTTCGCTTCACTGATGAGCCATGCCGTCTCCGAGTCCTCTAGGTCTGGTTCCTTGCGTCTTCACCACATTTCTGCACTGGCGTTTGTGTGTCTTCCGCCGGGAGATGTGCTGTCTCCCAACATGCTTCCTGTTCGGGGAACGAGACGAGACGATACGTGTACATGGGTTTTCATGGGTCGACGGCGCGCGTTGGGGAATTCTGGGTTATTTGCAAATGGCAGGCGGCGGATTTTGCTTGTATTCTAACGTGAAAGCGATACATGCTCCGGAAATGGATGGGAGACGGCTTTTTGGATTTTTGTTTTTGAAATAAGGGGCTTGGTTCTATTCACTCGCTTCTGTGTTTATACGATCGTTTCACGTTGGCGGATGGTGTATGATCCTACGTCGACGGATAGTTTGAGGGAGGAGATGGGGGCAGGTAGATGAACCCCGGGCTTGGATTGCTCTAGAGGTTGAAATTGAACATGCTCGGAATGTTGCATGTTTCGGTGCTTGCTTCGCTGTGAGCTGCAAACAGTAGAATGTTTGTCGAGGCCGCGGGTCGTTTTGTTGTGCTAAAGAATTCCAAAGTCTTTGCACATGCGAGCTCTAGCCCAGGGGCACCCTTGTGTATTTATCATGTGTCGTATCGAATGGATTGAAGAGGTTTCTGAAAGCAGATGATGGGTCTTTTCGCTCTGGAAGCCCCTTCCTGCAACACTTCGTGTCATGCATAACACTACAACTTTTCTTTTCCAGCGCTCGCGAGCGGGTATCTCATAACTGCAATCCAACCATCGTCTCCCCATCTCCCATACAGTCCAAGGCCCTCCCCATAACCTCACCCCTCCTTCACCCCCTCCTCGCCCTTCTTCTCCCCGTCCGCATCCCCCTTCTTCCACCGATACTCCCTCTCGATCCCCGCCCTCCTCTGCGCCGTATCGCACAACCTCACATCCCCGCACTCGCACACAGCCGGCTCCCTCACCCAGCGGTACGTGATACTCCACCGGTCCTCCCTCCTCCTCACTGTGCCATCCTTCAACGTATCCGTCTTCCTCTTCCGGATCCCATGCGTCCAGTGCAGCCTCGAGTCCCCCGACATCTGCAACATGCTCCGCGGCGTCAAATCAACCTCCACAGTCTCCTTCTCCTCTCCCTCTCCACCCCCATCCTCACCCTCACCACCCTCTGTCGTCTTCGCAGTCTTCGCCCTCACCCTCGCAAACTGCATGACAACCCCGCTCCCCAGACTCAGCGCATACAGCTGGTCGTACGCGCTATGCGTGTCCACGTGCGGCGGGATCCCCGCGCCCGGCGGGTAGTGCTGCAGACACACCTGGTCCGGGTCGCGGCCCTCGCGCGTCGGGATCAGCGGCCGCAGCCACGCCGGGAACGCGCGGAACGGCACCGCCGGGTCCACGCCGAACGTCTTGTAGTCGAACGTGTACCCGTAGTGCAGCGACAGCCGGCCCGCGCCGCGGTCCGTCGGCCACTCGAGCTCGTGCCGGAAGATGTCGATCAGCCGCGCCTCGTGCTCCGCCGTGATGAAGTCGTCTTGCCAGAAGAGGCCGCGGGGCTCGATGGGGAGCTCCTCCATCGGCAAGTTATTCGAAAGATACTGCTCGATGTCTCAAGAAAAAGGCGGTTGGCGTGAGAGGATCGCAGCGGTGATTGGCTCCTGTCCGGTCGTTCGACTCTGACGGGGGGCAAAATCGTTCGAGTGGGGGTGGGGCTTTTGTGAGAAGTTCACCAAATAAACTTGTATTTTCTCTCCTTTTTGTGTTTGTTTTTCTTCTACTGCAGAATTGTCGAACAGTCTTGAAAATCGGAGTACTCCCCAAAGCAGATTTCTGTGTTGTGAGTTGGGAGATCGTTGGCTCATACAATTTTCGAGGTTCCGTAAAAATTGATGACAAGGGCCGTCAAGTGAGTCGATTGGAGTCGCACAAGCCGCGAAAAGAGTGGGTCCAGTATCGGGAATCGGGCGGAGGATCGGACACCCACGCGGACGTGCTCCCGTCGGACGGGGGTTGGCCCTATCCCACTGCTTATTGGCTGTGCGATTCAAGTTGCTCTTTGATTCTTTGATGACAATTTGTGTGAAAGTAATGGGTTAATGCGATATTCTCGTTCATAATCAGGTTAACCGTAAGTGGGAAACGGAATTCAAGTTGATAAACTTCATGAAATTGTAGTATCGTTCCCAATCAGCTAAATGATGTGGTATCTCGTAAAAGTAACGCCAACCCATGCATGCAAAAAGGTCAAACCCATCCGTCTCTATGATACAAGAGCTCCTCGTCGCGATATATCCCAAACATATGTAAGATTGGGTCACGCCACGAGTTATAATTCATGACCCCGGCTTAGAAAGCCTGCCCGGGTCCAGCATTGTGGTTATATCCCTGGTTGTATCCCTGCTGTCCGTTCCTCTGCACAGTCGGCATTTGATCTGTGTGCGGCAAGACAGGGCTTTCAGGCACAGGGCTACGTGCTCCCCACAGAGCCTCCCCAATTCGCTGTTGCGTCAGGTCCCGAGGACCAGTGGCAGTGGGACTTGGAGCCACGGCATTAGGTGGCATTCCGGGGCTCGGCGCCAAAGCTGTCCTTTCCCACTCGGCGTCGGCATCGCGTTGCGGGTGGTATGCCTCGCGCGGTGGGTGATAGGCGGGCACCATGCCGGCTGCCTCGTAACTCTTATCTTGGTAAGGCGAGATGGGGGACATTGGTGATACAGGTCTTGCTGGGCGTTGCGGCGGCGACATCTCGGAAGCGTGGGGCTGAGCGTGCGCAATGAGGCTGTCGCTTTCATTGTCAGCGCGGGCGGGACGTGGCGGCGGCCTCGAAGGCTGCAGGTAGGTGCTGCGGCGGAATTCGGTTGCAATGGGAAGGTGGTCGGTACTCTTCGCTCCGGGGCGGGCGTAGGAGGTGTCGCCCTTGTCGAGATCATCCATATCCAAGCTGGCGGCCGTCTTGTAGCTAGGGTCCTCTTTGCGACGCTTGACACCGCAGAGGAGCCAGCGCATGCCACGACCGAAGGCCTTGACAAAGTCCCAGAGGTTGAGCGCGTTTCCAATGGCGCCAAAACCAAGCCAGCCTCCGGAGGGAGGTCCATGCTCATTCTCGCGCGGGTGAGCGTTGGGGTCTCGGGAGTCGGGCGTAGGATAGAAGGTGGGTTTCGCACCAGGAGCGTACGGTCTCCACGGGAAGGCCCAAAGATGCAAGAGGGCGAAGAGAGCCATCTCGAAGCATAGTAATAAGGCAGGAATGCCGACCTTAATGTCGGGATAAGCGAGGACTTCGTTCGGGTGGACCAGGTCGAGAGTAGATGTGGCGACGGAAATGCAGGTAACCTGCCAGAAGGAGAAGAAGACGACTAGCTTGATTGCCAGGACCTTGAGGAAGGGTGAGTGAGGTGCGAGAGCTTCGCGCATCTGGACGTAGAACTGGATGACGCAGTACATGGCGATGGTCACGGCCACACAGTTGATTGAGATAACCTACGGCTGTCAGTAGAGTCCCTCAATGTGCGCAAGCAGGAAGACATACCCAAATATGAGCAAAGACCGGGTTGTTGGAGCTCTCGCAGTATCTGTGGAAGTACTGAGAGACAACCGCGGTGACGGTCATGGCAACACGGATAAAGACGTAGTGATAGATACCGATCCAGTTGATGTTGAACCAAGTCAAACCGCTCTTGGGCGTGCGCCAGGGTCCTCTGTCACCACCACAGCACTTGGCGAACCAGTTCAGGGGCCAGACCCAGGGCTTGATTGGGTGCAGGTTGCGGAAGTATTCTTTTTGCGTGTGTAGATCCGGGGCTAGGTAGTGGCACATGAGGGAGAAGAAGGAAGCAATGGCGAATGCTTCATAGCAGTCACTCATGACCTGGAAATAGACGGCATGCCAGTAGTAGTATAGTTGGAGGAAGGATGAGGCGGCGTAGACGGGGACCATAAACAGGATTCGGATGATCTGGCGCTGCTCTCGTGGTTTCGTGTAGTTGTTCGCGTGCATGAACACTAGGTAGAGGGACAGGCTGATGGCAATGATGGTACAGGAGCCGGCGATGACGAGGGCGAGGTCGTGGAAGGTCAACGGGCCGGCGATGAGGATCTCGGAGCCGGGGAGGACTGGAGCACGGGAGAGACATTTGTTAGCTTCATTCGGGCGGCCGGGGCAGGAGAGGTTTTGCGGGTAAGCTGGATGACGTACTCCTCATGTCCTCGAGGGTGGAATTACACGTCAAATTCATATTGACGGTTCAGCGCCCACGAAGGGGTGGCCTTTGGGTGCTGCAGAACGTTGGGCCAAGCGCAAGACAGCAGGAAAGAGGTGTCGCGGGATCGAGGAAGTCGAGGTTCGGTGTGGACGGTGACGTTGCGTGGGTTGGGTTTGTGAGTGCCAAGACTCGTCGGCTGCAGGTACCAGAGCGGATGCCCAGGTCTTGGCGGAGCTTGTCGCTCGTGGCTGCTCGGTGGTGGTGCGGAGGAGGGTGTTCCTTCTCGCGAGCACGGCCGGACGAGACGACGTAGAAAAGGATCAAAAAGAAAAGAGTAAGGGTCCAGTGAGGTTATTTCCTCCTCTTTTGATTGCCTGACGCACTGCAATGCAACGCCCTCCCTCTCTTTGCCCAGGATTCCGGCTCTCGAGTCGCGAGTCGCAGTTCGATTGGAGCGTGGTGTGTGGTCGTGTGTCGTGTGAGGTCTCCAGGTCCCAACAATGTCCCAGGTCGATCCTCCTCTTGCAAGATTCCACAAAAAATTACCGGCCGTCGCGCGTGCGCAATTATAATCGTCGTTCGAGTATCTTATCTTTTTCCGTGCTGCAGCAGCTGCCCTCGTCGCATTTGTTCTGTGTTCGTTCCCGGTGCCGCAACAAGAGACCAAAATAAAAGAGTACTGGAAGAAAGGGGGACGGTCGAAGGTGGTTCCCCCTGAGGTCGAAGAATGAAACAGAAGACGCACCCGAGAACAGAGGCTGTCGTGAAGCTGACAGCCAAGAGAATGATTTGGGAAGAGGAGGGAAAGAAAAAAAAACAAGAAGAAGGGCGAAAGCGGAGGGGAATGGAGACTTGAGAGAGAGGCGAGACACGAATGAGCAACGGTATGAGCCACCGGGATTGGATGTGCGGTAAGGTAGGTAGGCAAAGGTAAGGTGGGAAGCCAGGAGCAGGATCCGGGGTCAGCAAATGGCAGTCCAGTGCAGTCCAGTGTGAGATGATGCCTCTTGGTGGCCTGTCCCATGCCAATCCCATCTCGTCCATCCATCCATTCCGCCCAGCTCCTCCTCCCCTCCACTGCTGGGCCGGTGCTGCTCCTGTGCTCCTGCTGTTGCGCTGCGTCTCGCTGCAGCCCCCCGTTTGTCGAGTGGCTGTGCCAAGGGTCGCTAAGGCGGCGCGCTAAGATTACAGGGCCGCTGACGAAGGCACCGTCCATTCAGCAGCGACCTCCCTTCCGCCTCCGGGCCAGCACAGCACCCTCCTTCAGGGGTTCTCCTTCCATGTGAATGGCCAGACGCCATTCGCCTTTTGCATCATGCTGCATCTCGCGCACCTATTTCTTCCAAACCGTCCCAACTTCTCACCCATCGCATTAACGACGAAGTGGCCTAGCATCTGGTATGACGCACTTTAGTGCTGACCTCGCTCACCTCACAGACACCATCGCGAACCGCGCAGGTCACGGACAGACAGAGACAGTGGCAGAGAGAGGCTCTGCCGGCCATCCATCGCACCAAGCAGCACCGCGCACCACATCGTCCGTCGCATACTTACCGGAACGCGTACACTTACGGGGCATCTTATTTGATTTCCAAATAAGGCCCTGGGAATTCGGAACCAGGGAGGGGGGCAGCGGGCAAGGGGAGGGGCCCACGGGAAAGGAAACATGGCTCCCTCCCTCACCTTCCCGCGCGGCGGTCGCGGCCAGCACCCGGGTTTAATGAAGACATCCATTGAGCAGACGCACGCACACACACACACATCTCACACGGAGAACGAATAACAAAACAGATCTAAACGGAAACCAAGTCATACCAAGTACATATCCGTACCAAGAAAAATTCCCCGGGCGAGTCTCAGACTTCGCCTTATGCAGGGACTTGTCTTCTCATTCCTCCTCCCGCCGACCACCACCACCACCACCACCGCCGAAGCCGGGACCTCCTGAAGTCCCCGTCGTTGCACGACACCTCGCAAACTCGGACGAAGGAGGGTGATCAAACGCGAGAAAACTTTTGATGAGACGAACACTACGGACGTTTGACATTTTGGCAGGCGAGCGACGCCCTACGACAGCAACGACAACGACGACGACGTCACATACGTAATCGCAATGTAAAAAGGAAAGCACGTCCTTTTCAATACAGAGGCCAGCCGCGGCAAACACACACACACGTCCCATCGCGACTTGGGGGACGGGTTTCTTACACCGCAGACTAAAAAAACTCAATGCATCCGAAATATTATGCCAAGCATCGCCCGCCCAAGTCCCGGCACCACAACACCCGCCCACTTTCCGCCGCGCTGAGCTTAAAAAAACATTAGCTGAAGCTATTCCCAGCCCTCAGCCACAGTGGGCGACCCAAAGGCAGCCACCATGCGGCGTATTCGTACACGCAGCCCCGGACCAAGGCAGTGAGCGACAATCCCAACCCGCCGCCGTAAAACAATACGAGAGAGCGTGGATCCAGACATGCGGGACTACGAGTCAAACCAACATCGCCATCTCCCCCAAACGTGCATCATTCTTTCACAAGAGACATCATCCCTTGGAATACTTTTCAACAACCCCAAAACACCTTTCATTCACAACATCCACCGTACAACCGTCGTCTGAAATTACACTCAGGACCCTACCAAATATCTGCCCCCAAGCATCAAATCTCCCACAGCCCCAACTCTGTTTCGAAACAGGCGACTTTCCTCTGACCCTCGCTCCCGTGTCTCTTTCTCCCTTCCTGTGTTCCGCGTCAAATCTTATTCTTATCTCGGCCGTTATCAATCGGCACTCGAAGCATCGCCCGCCGTTGGACGCATCTAGCTTTTTCTCAGCTTTTGCTGCCGAGGTCAAAATGGCTAGTCTTCCGAAGATCAGATACCTAGACTTGACGACGGTAGGGCAGAGGACTTTGACTTTGACCTCAGCGTAAAGAACCAAACACAGGTGCGGTGCCGAGTCCCTTGGCGGTAGCACGCCGACAACAGACGGAGGTCCCGTTAGCTCGCGGCATCCCCCTTTCCCCCACGGAACGATGAAGCTACTTACAAACGCCTCCAAATTTCCCAGCCGCAAAATCTGCAGAACTACTGGATTTAAACTCGTTTCCGCGTCGCGTCATCGAGACAGAATCGCGTCCTTAGCCCCAAGCCTCGTCGCGATCTCCAACCTCTTGCCTCGTGAAAACCCCTGAACGCGCTTCGACGATGCGGCTGACAGCGATCGCCGCATCATCTTCCCATCCTCTTCGCAAGTGATATCACAAGGCGATTAAGACTGTGCAAACGCAATGTGAGAACAGTAAGCCCGCAACGTTCACCAACTGCAATCGCCCAAAGGACCCCTAAAATCCCATCCCACACGTAAACCCGTATTCCAATCCCCAGTCCACCAACACAATCAGATCACAGCTCATCCTTTCCCTTCCCGTCCGTTTCAACGTTTCAAAACACTCATCATAAAAGGCCAAGCTTTTTTTCTCCCCAGCTGCGCAATCCATGTCCATAACACACCCAACTCAAATAAAAAATTACGAAAAATGACATCAGCCTTCGACACTCACTCACTCAACTCACACTCGCACGCGCACGCAAACTTTTGCAAATAGCGATCGGCAGGAACCTCGTTACCCGCACCGGCCCCGAACCCTCCATGAGCATCAAAATCAGTGCACACCACACACCCTACGCGAAGGATGGAACTGCGGTGGGTCAAGTACAGAGTATCCGTAAGCCATGTCGTCAGATCATATCATTCACAGGCCGCCAAAGCCTTTCACAACGGCGGCAAGGGGATCATCCCGTCCGCCGTATCGAATACGCATACCGGCGTCCGTGAGCCCGCCCGGGACCGCACCGGCGCAAGGGGGCGACGGCGCAAAGTCTCCCCCATTCATCCATTCATCCCTTCCTGGGGCAAACGGGCTTGACACCCCCCAAACGGCTCCGGCCCGAGCCAGGAAGGAATCGAGGCCATGATTCCGAGACAACGGCGGCGATTAAAACAGATCTGAACATCACATCACATCTGTTGCACACCAGATAGGGGACTGCATCTCTTGAAACATCATTTACGTGTCTTTTGTGTTATTATGATTCTCGCGATTAGAAGTGAATAGAACTTTTCTCCGTGCGCTTGCCGGTGCTCATGACGATCGTGGAGAGGACGCTGTTTGCACGTTGCCCTTGCCCGAGACCCTCGTGGCTACACGACCTGTGCCCACGGCAGCTCAGCTCGACAACCGTCGTGCGACCCTCCCCGCATTGCCAATGGCCTACTACGTGTCTTCTGAGCACCGTCACCCATGAACTGTGTCCTGTGAACGCGTAATGGTGTCAATTGTTACCGTCTGTAACCAATCTCTCCCACCCAGCCGCTCGTGGCTGACTGGCGTCCAGTCCACGTTTCGCCCGTGTATGTACAGATGCCGTCCATCATTATACCAGTGGATCCATGGCCAAATCTCATACCGATGGCAAGTCCCATCTTCTGCGACCACTGAGTGCAGATTATAGTACTATTCTTCGTCTCCTTGCTTTTGTCTTGCACTCCCGTCATGTTGCCGAAAACCGCAAATCCAAGGGGGTGAAAACGAATCTAAATTATGCCAACCATCAATCGGTGGCCCTCGTGTTGCCCATGTGATGATGTGCGTTCGTGTCCGTGACTCAGTGGTCTGATGCCCATACCGTGTTGCTTCAGGTGTCGTTGTCTTTCGCCCGAGGGCATCGCCCGGTGTTGCAGCGAGGGCGCCTCATCCAATGCCCTTCCCTATTCTGTTCTGTGAAATGAAAATGAAACGCCGCCCTGGTATCTCAAAAGCGCAATGCAAAGACCGAAAATTTGTAATGGGGCCGAAATCGTGTGCGTCGTTAATGATGATGTGTTGTCATCCGGATCCGCCCGATGTCCCCATCCCCTCATTCAGGATCGGGGTTGGTCGCCCGCAAGACTGGTTTATGAACCTTGCGGGAATAATCTTGGTCGTCGCGCAATGTGTTGATGCTCTCGGCGCTCTTGTTGTTCAGGTACAGGCCCCTTCCGAGGGGTTCCATGCGAGGATCGTGTGCCATGAGGCGACTGCGGCGGTGGTCGCTGGTCGAGTCGGCATCCCATCGTCCACCATCAACTGTCACAACCATTTCGGGATTACGCGGTGAGCCCGTCATACCGGCTGAGCTGCCACGGTGGCTGGGCTCGTCGTACTTTTCGTTCTCCTGGTGTTGCTTGCGTCGTCGGAAGAACAGGAAGAGACCTAGTCCTGCGAATGCTACCACGGCGGCAATAACTCCCACCACCACTCCAACGACTGCACCGGTGCCAAGTCCATTCGATGACGATGCCGAGCTCGAGGGGGACAGCTCTGAGGCCCCTGTCGCGCCATCGGTTCCCGTAGCCGTAGGAGTGACAGTAACAGTCCTAACGGTTCCATCGGCGGTGACGGTCTGAACAGACGTCTGCGGTTTTCTCGATGTCGTCGTTGTCTAGCACACAAGTCAGCATCAACTCTCGAGAAACGCACGTTGCCATCTACGAAATTGACAATCGATTTACGGCGTGTTGATGGGGGTTGCTGAGGCGTACTGAAGTGGTCGACGGGGTCGTCGACGTTGTTGGGTCGGAGGTTGTCGTTTTCTGAGGTGTCTCAGTCTCAGTTACTGTGACTTGAACGGTTGTTGGGACAGGGGCCGGAGGGGCCTGGTTCCAGACGATTAAGCCAGGGCATCACATGGGTTGGTGAGGTGACGAAATTCATCGGCCAAGAAAATCACACAAGAAATCATGCATACGCTTCACGAAACATCAGGAATGGGGGAGACTAACTTGTGTTGTTGACGCCGCAGCAGCAGAGGTAGTGGCGGCATCGCCACCTGCGGTGCTAGTAGGGGTCTTTGACAACTGAATGTACCCGTACCAGTTCGGTCGTGAACCGCACTTCTCGGTGTCGTAGCCGGGACAAATGTCGTTGCACTTGTCTTCGACATCGGCTTCGGAGGACGCGGCCGGGGCGACGTCGGAGCACCAGCAAGACTGGTACTGAACAATGGCGAAGGCAAAGTTCTTGCCTCTGCAAAAGTCGGAACAGAGACCGTTAGTCTGCCATATACTGAGATCTGTGGCCCCATATTAGTATTGGGTTTTCAAATGTAATTCATACGAAGGCTCGTATCGGCTGGCAGGGAGCACGACGTCGATGTCGATCCATTGAACCGCCGCTTTGCCTTCAGGGAATCGTAGACATACTTGCGCTCATTGATGCCGTATTTGAGCTTGAGCAGAGCGTCTGCTTCAGCTGTCTTGGTTCCAACATCCTGGAATCGAGCATCCTAGGGTCGGGCGTGGCGTGGGCCAGCGCAGCCCATGATAGAATGACGAGGGCAAAGATGGCCCAGCATCTCGTGAATCGATCGGTGAATGCCATTTTTCTGTTTTGCGATGGGCAAGTCTGAAAAGAAAGAAGCAGTCAGCGTCGGTGTTCGAAACTGAGGGGAAAGAATGATTTAGGTTCCGGCATAGGCTCGGAACCCATGACTGGGGGAGATGTAGGACTCACAATTCCCGGAGTCAAGGCCTCACAAAGCTGACATCTGACGTCTGGATCGGTCGGTGGGCAGCGGGAGGAAAGGTTAAAATCCCACTTCCAAGGTGTGATCCGTTGCTTGTCCTACACGACCGCGCAGGGCAGTCGGGAAACCGCACGGGAGTCGACGCTGTGGCGAAGACGGCAACGAAGACGTCTCGACTGGTCGAACTGGCGAGGATGTCGAAGGGAAGATGGTCTTCTTTACGAGCAAGCGAGAAGAGCCTCCAGTGCGTACCTGCTCGAGCGAGGATGTGGCCGGTTGAGCGGAGGGTTCTGGGAAAAGGGCAGGAAGGGAAGTCGACCGGGCCGTGGCGTTCGTACAAGATTTGTTGGCGCCAAGTGTGGACGGAGGGCAGAAATGATGAAAGTGGGCGAAATCAAGGTGAAGGCGCGGAATGATACTAGCAGAAGCAAGCCAAGCACCGACCAAGCGACTGGATGATTGCCCCTAGAGACAGCTAGCGCGTGGATTGGGAATAAGAATTGGGGACCTTTGAGACAAGGCAAGACCGCCGGGTGCGCAAGCAGACGAAGCGTGGTCGAGGTATATTATGGCGCTCCTTCTTGGGTGAAAGTGCCGGGTGTGCGTGTCGTCGAGGGAGTAACCTGGCGCCTGGGGGTGGAGGAAGGGCACACAAGGTCGGACAGGCTGGGCAGGATGATGCCGTCGTGGGTTACCAGGCGTCCTTGGGATCAGGTGCCGGTTCGGTTGGGTGGTGAGGAGGAGGAAGAGGCGAGGAGTGAGGTGAGGTGAAGAAAGGTTAGAGGTGTCGATGGTCAGGCAGTCCTGGGAAGAAAAGAAGCAGGAGCCAAGAGGAGGGAAGCGAAAGAGGCAGGCAAGGAAGGCAAGCGAGCGAAGTGGTTGGTGCCGAGCAGCAGCAGCAGCAGCAACGCAATTGAGATCCGGTATCCGTGGAGTAACCTGGAAGGTATCTGGTATCTACCTAGCTACTGCGGATAGTATCTGCAGACTGCAGCCACAGGAAAGGTAACAGAAGAGCGGCGCCGGCAGCGGCTGTAGGCAATGTAGATTGTAGAAGCAGCAGCAAGCAGGCAAGCAGGCAAGGACAGGGAAGCGAGAGACGAATGCTGGGTGCTGCAGCAAAGCGATTGTGTGGTGGTGTTGGGTATTTCCCTCCTTCCTCTCTCTGTGTTCTCTGTGTTTTTTCCCTCTACGGTGACCGGGGGGTGCTGGACAGACTAGCCAAGGTGGAAAGGTAAAAATTTAGAGGTGCTCGGGGGGCAGGAATGGAAGAAAAAAGCCGAAGAAACGAATGGAGCTTGGCTGAAATGGCGGAAGAAGGCAGAGGAGAAGGGAACGAGAGGCGAGAGGAAGAAAACGTTCCCAGAATCGAAAGAGCAGAGCAGAGCAGAGCAGCAGAGGTGGAGCGGCGGAGGGAAGTTACAGGTAAAAAGGCAGAAGCCGGGTCGCAGCTGCACCTCACCTCACCTCACCTCAGTCGACGATTCGATTCCAGGTTAGCAAGGCAGGCAAGCAGAAGCAGGGCAGACAGACGGATGCTGTGGATGGAAATGACGGCTGGTGCGAAAGTCGACGCTAGCAGCATGGGAAAGGAAACGACCGAACACCTCACTGATTCACCGTGACTGGAGATTGGGACGTGGACTGGGAAGCAAGCGCAAAACGGCAAGGACGTGGAAGCAGTGGATGGACGCCCGGGAGAATAATGGGGCAGTCACAGTCACCACGGGCGCTGCCATTGGGTGGTTGGAGCTTGCAGAAAAGAGTGGGTTTGACGTGACCGGGGTGCTTCCAAGACTGTCCAGGACCAGGAAGGACCAGGACCAGGGCCAGGGTCACGAACAAGCCAAGACCAAAGACCAAAGACCAGGACCAGGACTGAGAGAGGAACACGACCCGACCACCATTGGCTTTTCTTTCCCGACCTGAGTCCTCAAGGCGTTAGCCAATTGCTCGAGAGATTGGCGCCTGCCCAGCTCTCTGCGTCTGCCTTCGGGTTCGGGCAATTCTATGGGTCTCATGTCTCCAGAATCCAATCCAACACTGAGGCATCGCCGTGGCATTGTGCTATGTTGCTGTGTTGTGTTGTGTTGTGTTGTGCTATGCAGCCACGATGACTGTGCAGTCGTTGCAGTGTGTACTCCCACTCGTCAAAAGCCGACAGAAGACTGGCGGTGGCGGCCACGATAACCACTCCAGGACCTCTCTCGAGACATGGCACAGCAGGCGTCAAGAAGAAACACCATTGAACCAAACCAAACCAAACCAGTCCTACCACAGCGTTTGATGCTGCTGTCGCTGTTCACCGTTGCATCCACCACCCAATCGGGTTCCACGTCCATTGAGCAGGAGCCTTGCTATCGGGAGCTTTTGGTCCTCGTCCTCGTCTCCTGCCTCTTTGCGATGACTTTTTTCTGCCCGCCTCTCTGAAATCTTTTTTCTGTTCATAAAACCGCACATAAGACTCGGCATACCTTATCTGGCCTTATCCATATCACCTTCTCCAAATCCCCATGCCCGGGCAACCTGGACTCCCTTTCTTCATCTCACTGCCCTACGGCCCATGGGCAGGGAATTGAGCAATACGCGGCGACGCCAGATAGATGGGCGGCCAACGTCGACACGACATCCTGGGCGCAGCCACTCAAGAGTCCGCCCGCGCGGCCGGCGCATCCATCCCGAGCTGCCCTGAAGCGGTTTAGCACTTGTCAGGCGTGCAGGGTCTCGATGAACATCGAAATCAAACGCAGAGTGCGGACGGTCCGAGAAGACAGGTCCGAGTGCGCTGGCGCTGGCTGTCGCTGAAATGGCGAGCCATGAGTGGATAGACAGACGCCGTCTCTTCCTTCACCTCTGTCGATTGAGCCGCCTTTATTACCTACCTTACCTCACTCCCTATTCCCGCTACCTTATTGTCCGTTTCCCCCTTTCCCTTACAGCACACGCGCACACACACACTTCATGACACCATACCATCCATCGGCCACCATGATCTGACGAGAGAGCACAGAGAGCACAGCACTGTCATTGTTCAGGGCTGTCACTGCGCGAGACCGGCGGCGGTGCGAGAAGACCACCATTGATTGACACAGCACCCCCTGCTGCAGCATCCTGCCTCTTTACCCCCCTGTTCCCCTGACACCATGTCGAATGTCGTCACTCCCCCATCGCCAAGCGGACATGCACAGACCATGCCACCATGACAGCTGAGCGAGCCTGATAGGCGGATCTGAGGAAGTCGAGGTCGGGTACGTGTATCTGTGTACCTGGCCGATGTTTATTCAGCAGGCATGATGCCCGCATTCCTTGCCGTAGCCCGGCTGCGAACCTTAGCTGCGCGGCGGTAACAAGCGAGACCATCCCCAAGACTCAGGTCTCCAAATCCTTCGTCCGCTGCTCCAAATCTTCCCCAATGGAACCGCTGAAAAAAAGTGAAGCGCTGAAAAACACGACAGAGTTCGACCCCACAGCGGTGATCTCGCTGCACAGGCAACCAGGGGGGCCACCCCCTCCCAATTTTGGAAGAATTCCGCCGCAGCCTCTCAGCGTCCAGTCCAGCACATCCAGTTGCCAGCGCTACACTAGAGGCGTTGCAACGAACGACACGACGCCTACCACCTCACCCAACCTTTACTTCGTACTCCGTACTATTCCATCGTCACATCATCCAGAATGCGGCAATCCTACAACTCCGACAGCAGCTACCGCAACGACAGACACATATCGAAAATTCCAAGGCGGCGGCGGCAGCAATCATGTTGTTGGCTGGCTGGATCTTCACCTCTGAAATCTGCCCCTTTCATTTCTTTGCTTATTTTAATTCTGCCCACTCTGCTGATTGTGTCCAAGACGTGTCTGAGTCGTGATGCATCCACCACTCACCCCCCAACCCAACTTCTTTATTGCCTTCGTTTTGCTTGTTCCTGCTGTGTGCAGGGCGTCCACGTTTTGTTTGGTATTCCGCCTACTCTCAAACGCACCCAGCAGTGACTTATTGCAATTGCCCGTTTTCTGTCCCGACTCCCCGCCGCCCGGGTTGTCGTGTTGTTCAGCTTATGAAGGGCATCCATTGGCATGGGTGGTGGTGCTCCTTCGCTTTATTGGAATAATTGCGGTTCATGACTGTCCCCTGCGTCCTTCCCGCTGCTAATCCAGTCAAACGCAGTTTCTTGGCCCCATCCGGACTTTGCCTTATGACAGAGTTGTACGAGGGGTTCCCTCGAGGGCTTCTTCCTCCCATTGTTCGCGGCGTCAATACGAGCCATGGCCGGGACCGCCGGTCGTCTCGGTCAGCGAAAGCAGACAAATCGCACGAGGGCCCTACTATCTGATACTTTTACTGCTTATTGCCCTTCCCACCTCTCTCTTTGGCCGTCGGGTCGACCTGACGCCCGGGTCTCACCAAAAACAGGCTGCTGGCAACGGGGCACATTCACGATCATTCCTATCGTTGCCCCGGGCGGGAATCGTCACTAAAACACCGCTTCTCCTCTGGCACGTCGAGTCATTTCCGTTCCATCAAAGTCCATTTCTACCGGTTCTCTCGGCTTCACTCAATGAACCACCGACCCGCCCCGGCCGTCTCGAGCCCGTCAAAGGCGAGGCCCCGGACCTGAATCCTCTGCAGTCTCATCCCTCTTTCTGGTCAAGCAACTGTTTTTCGTTTCTTTCCACACGTCCCACACACACTCACTCACATCAACATCGACCGCGCTGGTGCAGTTCCCCCTACCTAACCCATTCGCGCGCGTCGATAGCAGCCTAGCATCGCTGCCAATTTGGCATCTCGCTCGCCCACGACCATCGAAACCTGGCTTAAGATGCGCGCGCCGCCTCCCCGTGTTCTAGCAGGCCCCCCGCCCGTCCCAAGTTTGAGGCGCCGCATCAGGTTACACCCTCAACGTCCTCCCTCACCTCAATATCACCCGCCAAACCTACAAAGGTACCTTTCCGCTGCCAAAAAGCCACCCCAATCGCCGCCCCCTTTGCCCTTTGCCCGTTGGAACCATTGATTTTTAGGCGTCCTCGGCCAGGGGGGTTGAGGTCGACGGCGCCGGCGCCAAACACGCGGCAGACCATACCGCACTCGGCCCTGGTCTTTGGGGGCTCTAAGCTCTTAGTCCGGTCTGTGTGCCTGCGTGCCGCTGCCATCGAGTCCATCGTCGTCTCTTCTTTTGCTCCCGTCATCCTTGCGCTGCCGTGCTCACTAAAACGAAACCCAAAAAGCCCGCAGCCATAAAGACCGGACGAAATGCTCGCCCGCTCGGACGCGGCAGCATATGCACATATCTCGATGACGGTCTTGCCCCCTTTCTTTGGCGTGGGCGGGAGGCGTGCTCGTGGCAATGGTTGCATTCGTCCAACACCGGAGCCGCGGGGGGGTGCAGCCTAATCTTGATATGCATTCCAGCGTGTTGGCTATTTCCAAAGCAGACAATCTGCCGAGGCACACTCACAGATACTCTACGAATCGGCCGCGGACGCTTTACTGGCTTCAGCAGTTCTCCGGAGAAATAATCACTCGCTTCACCCGGTCAATGACGGCAGAGCGAGAGGTCTCTGCCGTGCCGCGATATTCCCCGTTGCCTGACCCCGGGCTTCCGAAAACACACAAAAGTCCAGCGCGGGAGAGGCTAGAGTTTACTACAATAGTAGCCATTCATTCTCCCTCGGCAAGCAAGCATCTGATACCCAGCTGCTGTGCCTGGATTAAACTCTGGGGAAGGTCCGTCAGAGTTCGCGACCAGCGCGGTTGTTGGCCACTACCCCGTCGTGCGCCGTCCAATTGACATGTTCCGGTCGGAGGAGAGCTCTGGATCCTCCCCGGCGCCGTGTTAGTCCTCCCCCCAGCTCCGTGACTAAGCTCGGCGCACATCGTGAGGCACCGTCACGAGACACCACATGACAAGACGCCGAACGTTTGTAATCATCACGCAGCTTCTCTTGCCTTACCCGTAAAAAGGGCCAATCCGGAGAAGGTGATGCAAACTCTCACGTCTCATGCCGCAGTGCGCATGCGCGATGCTGCACCGGGTAACGCCTTGCAGAAAGTTGCGGGAGGCGACTCCGGCTGACTCTCTCATCAGATTTGAGATTCCTCACTTACAGATAGAATAACTTCAATAAGAGGATGCCATGCCGGCTTGGCTGCGTTTGTTCTGACCACCCGCCGCGCGGTCAGCTGGGTTTCGTCCTCTGTCATCGCATGCACGCCGAATCGCTCCCGCGAAAAAAAGCAAAAACAAAAAATGTACTTAGTGATTAGGGTGCTGCTGGAAAAAGTCAATTCGCCCATCTGCAAGCCAACTCCAAGCGGAGCAGCAGCCAGACCAAAAAAAAAAAGTTCGAGGTTGGTGGCAGCAGAGGCGATAGCAAGCATACCGCAGGTTGACGGCCAAAAACAAGATTTGGCGTCCAAAGGCCCGATAGGTAAGCGATTCCCCTGGGGGGGGTGGTCTCCTCCATCGGCAGCAGGGGGACAGGCAAGGTCGCCGCAGTGTTTAGTTTTACCCGCATCTGATAGACGAAGTTTTTTATCTTCAGCCACTCTCCCCCCGACCTAGTGAACGGTCTGCATCTGCAAAAAGCGACGATCAAAGACGAGAGTGAGGCAAATGAGGTTCCGCACGGCGACGGCACTAGGGCAACTTCACCTCGGAATGCCATCGTGCCGGCTGCTGGTGAAGTCTTGGCCGTGCCCGCCCCGTCGAGCGAGACGCCCACCCGGACGACGACGATCGACGTGGAGGCTCTTTGTTGTTGACCACCTCCAGGGTCTGTCGCGCGATTGGCGAATGGGTTAATGAGGGTGACGGTGCGCGGTCCCTCGGTAGAGGGTAGAGGGGGGTGCAGAGGCAGAGCAGAGGGGAGGGGCAAAGCTGCGAGAGGGTGGGTGGTAGTGCATGCATGCATACGAAAGGGATGGGATGGGTTTGGGTTGGGATCAGAGAGGATACGAGGCCGCAGGGCCGTCACATGAAGCCGCTGGGCGGAACTCCCCCCTCTCTCTGGTATGCGGTTACGAGGCGGTCTTGTCAGTCGGGTCACGTTGTTGCGGCGGATAAGTTAATCCATTGACGGTGATGCCCATATCGAGGTTGTTGGCAGCGAGCCTCACTACGGTGGTCGATACGGTCGTCAATCTACCCAGAGGACGTGGGTTGATAACAATCACAATGCTCCTACCCGTGACCCATCAATATCTATGGAGCCTCTTCATCGGCTCGTGCACCGCGCTACGGATACACTAAACAGAAAACTCCAAAAGTCGCCATCGCGGAGGCTAGTGATGCACCCGCAACACGGACCCAGATACGCGATGTGAGCTGATTTTTGGGGGACCTTGGGGGACGAACCACCCGCTGACGTCCTCGACTTGGGATTTCTGCGGAGGGGGGGCCTCCAGACGGCACGTACAACCGTGGCGGGTCGCAGATGGCGATGTGACCTGTTTATAGCGGTATCCGTATTGCGGTGGCCATGGCCGTATTGCCGGCGATGCCTGGCAGAGGCCTCATCTAGCGAACTGCATTGCATGCCTTTGCCCTCGGTGAGGTTCGGTGAGAGAGCACTTGCCTCGGTGTAGATACTAACACACTTCTGGATTCTGACTGTCTAGCCAGCAGAGGCACAACTACAGCACCTCAATTACTCAGGCTCGTATCCACGCCTATGGGGAAGCATGCCGATGCAACAGCAGCATACAACCTGCTAAAAATTACAGCAAGCAGTTCTATCGCCTTCGTGTCGTTCGTCCCCGGCATAGATCCGCCCGCTCGGTAGGCATAACTCTAAAATCCCAGCTGAACCAACCGGGCGAATTTCTTCTCAAGCAATAACAACTGGGGCATATCGCCATCAAACATCGCCTCACAACGCATCGCCCCCAAAGCTTCTTTCTCTTTACAACGCCGTCCTCGATCGCCGACCAGTATTCCATGCCTTGCACCACCGTGCTGGCATCGGCGGTGTCAAATCACAACCCCGCTTTCCACACTTTACACGTCGATTCCCAACCTCCCCTCGCGCCACTTCTGCATCGATATAAGAGAGTTGAGGGGCACAGCAGCGATCCCCGGACGTGTCTGCCACTTCTTTACCCCACTGCCACCGCCGTAGGCTTTCCCCAAAAAAGAGTGTTCCCAAGGATTATTTTGGCTCATGTCCCACCACACACGACTAAGAAGTACCCGCGGGTGACCTCTGCGGATTGTCTTGCAACGCAGGCGAGGCTTCACGACAGTGGTTCGAAGGCGGGGGCAAAAGGCGCTTGCAGGAATCCCACTGCAGCACAAGGTTCACGCGCTGCCTGCGAGGATTGGCGGGTGGGGAAGCGGCCTTTGTGATGTCTGTGATGGGTGACAGCCGGCTGCAGCGTGGGATGGCGGTTGGGTTCGCTCGACGTGAAGCAAAAGTGGCTGTCTCAAAATTGAAGCTGTACCGAGACCCTTCAGAACTCTCGATAGCCTACCATAGACGCCTTCAGTGGCGCACATGCTCACCGCGTGCCATCTGGAAACTCTCGGTGAGTGCCAGATATAGCGCCCTATCGAGCAGCAATCTATCGGCCGAAAGATCTGACAACGCAGATGCGAGCGTATGGTCATCCTGACAATGCGTGACCAGGTCAGGCGTTGCCGACGTATCACCAACAAAACCAACCACCTGCCTTATGCCTTATCCAAAACGTGGGGGGGAAGCGCTCGTCCAAGACATCCATCCTTGCCGAAACTCCCATGAACCGGTTTTCTTTCTCGGTAGAGATATGGGTTTTCTGTGTAGTTGTTGCACACCGCATGTCCTGTGGTCAACCGCTGTTTTGCTTTTGCATGCTGTGCTACCGCGAGAGGATCCCTGATACATGACGATCAAAGAACGTTGCATAGGTTTGCAGGCTTGAGGAGTCGAGGCAATCGCGGTCTGGAAAACGTCCATCTATCTCTAAGACTCTCCAAGGCTCCCGCGATTGTCGTCGGGTTGGAGGGAGGGCAGATCGGCCACGGGGTGCTGTCCCGCCGAAGCCGCCAGCGCGGGGTATGGGCCCTGCTCACGGCGCTTGAACCCCCCGCAAAGGACCGGGCGCTATCAGATCGCCCGCCATGCCATTCTTTCGCCCTTTTCCTAAACCAACACGTCCCACGTCAAACTTCAATGCGACCCCTGGGCAAACATCGCGGCCTTCAATCTGCGTGGTTTGCAAACCGACCCTTTCGATGAATGAACGAAGTCGTTCTCCCTCACCTCTCCACAAAGGCCATGCTGGATCGAGATGATGCAAGGATGCTTCAACTTCCACACAGCAGATTCAGGGGCAAAAAAAGGGGACGCTATGAACGTCCCGCGTCCTGAACAGGCCCGGCCCGGGACCTGGAACAGCATTTTTAATTCCGGATCAACGTCGGTGCGGTGCTTCAACCGTCATGTCGCGACGCCCGTCAATGCCCACGTGCTCAAGCCACGGGATCTCATCGCGACATCTCATTCTGACCTCTCTCAACATATCCGCCCTCTTCCCCCCTGAGAGCGTTGTGTTGTTTGTAAATGTTCCGACTGCGAGTGCAATCATTCTCACTCTAATTTTCCTTTTCTCGTCTGCTTAGATAGAAAGGGGGAGGGCTGCGTTTGCTGGTTCGTCCTAGACTGTTGTCGTTGCCATTTCGCCCGTCGGGGGGAAAGTCTCGCTCCCACTCCGTGCCGGAGACCACGCCCGCGAAACTCCGCCGTTACACCGAAGACCTCACTGCCGCGCCGTGCTCATCGCGGACATCCCGGATCTTCCGGTCAACTTCACACTACCTCATCCTTCACTCACTCTTACGGAACTGGGCGTCACACCCAGGCTCATCTCATCACAACCGCCCAAGATGCGCTTCCACTGCATGCCCCTGCTCTACGTCATCTCCTTCTTCCTGCTCGCGTCAGCCCTCTTCTCAGTCCTCCTCTCGCTGGCTCCCTGCTTCGTCAAGTCCAAAAACCACTGCTACCGCGGCTATGAATCCCACCGCTCCTTCGACGTCGACAAGGCCCTCCACGCCGAGTGGATGAAGTCCATCCCGGACGACGCCAACCTCACCTCCCTCTCCATCCCGGGCACCCACGACACAATGACCTACTCCCTCCGCAACCAGGTCTTCCAGTGCCAGAACCACAACCTCTCCGCCCAGCTCAACGCCGGCATGCGCTACCTCGACATCCGCGGCCGCCTCGTCAACGACTCCATCCAGATCTACCACGCCTCCATGGCCACCGGCTACTCCTACACAAACGTCCTGCTCACCCTCTTCGACTTCCTCGAGGCCCACCCGTCGGAGACCGTCGTCATGCGCCTGAAAGAAGAAGGCCGGCCCCTCGGCAACAACACAATGACCTTCGAGGACGCCTTCAACATCTACCTCCACAACGACACCCTCACCTCCGCCGGCGCCCAGGCCCACTTCCACAAGCACAACCCGCGCAAGCCCTTCCCCGCCCTCGGCGCGCTGCGCTCCAAGATCTTCCTCCTGCAGAACTTCCCCTCCAAGGGCCCCAAGTCCCCCTACGGCGTCATCTGGGAGTCCTCCGACATGGTCCTCGAGGACCTCTGGATCATCCCCAGCATGGAGCACCTCTACATGAAGTGGGAGGCCATCGAGAACGCGCTCAAGCGCGCCGCCACCGCCAAGCCCAACAACCGCGTGCTCTACCTCGCGCACCTGAGCGCATCTGTGGGTGTGCTGCCCATCGAGGCCGCGGCGGGCAACCTCAACCACACGGTTGCCGGCATGAATGACCGCACCGGCGACTGGCTCGCCGAGACGGCCGGCGGCGCGGACGCGGGCAAGACGGGCATCGTCATCATGGACTTCCCCGGCCGGGCGCTGGTGGATGAGGTCCTGGCGCGGAATACGGCGCTGGCGGACCGTAGCGCCGAGTTGTGAAAGGGCCCGGCGTTTGGCAGTAATCACACACCTCCCAAAAACAAGAAACAGAAGAAAAAAAAGAACAAAAATCCCAGTCGCAAATCCGTGTGCTTCATCATTAATTGGTCCCGTCGTCATCATCACACTGTCGTTGTCGTCATCCATCTACACCCCCCCTTGGGTCCACCACGCTTCGTTCACTGCACGCGCTAGAGAAAGAGACGCTGCGACTGTTGCACTCTGACAACCATCCAAGCCCCACCGGCCATGTCGTTCTCGGAGGCACGGAAAAACGGACTGTGTTGGTCGGTTTGCTGCGGTCTTTTCCCCCCCCCCTTCCTCCTTGATTCGCGGCCTGCGGGTCCGTCCCCCGACCGCGCGCACGCGTCGCCGAGATGAGGATCTTCGGCCGGGCTGGGAGGGGCGGCCACCTTAGCGTCGGATGCCCGCCGATCCGCGTCTAGCCCGAAACACGCCGGCGCCGGCGCAGCGTTCTTTTTCACTGGATGTTGTGCTCCTCTTTTTATCCCGTTGGTGTGTTCACAACCGCTCGTTCGTTGGACGACACTTCTCCGTGAGCTCCCTAGCCGACGACACTAGATCCGGGCGGCTGTTTGTGTTTTTCCCTCTGGCGGCTTTTTCTCTGTCGATACCCAATCGCTATTCGTTCTAGAAATCGGGCCGTTGAGGCGAGGGAAACGTGTGATTCTCCGTTCGCGTGCTTGCAAAACGTTGTTTTAGTTGCGGGATCCGGGAGGATTCATCGGATCTCGTTTGGTTTCTTGGGAGCGATCTCGATCATAGACGCACGCGACGTTACTAGTCACAGTGTCACACCAAAAAAGGTCTTGTCGACGGCGGATGTGGTCGCTTCTCATTGCCTGCTTGGCTTGCTCTCCCTTTCCCCTCGCGTTTGTTGTGCCCCCACACAATCTCTCTTAGCTTCTTTCACACACGCCCCCCACCCACCAACCC
This sequence comes from Colletotrichum sp. SAR11_240, assembly GCA_025328625.1. Lineage (NCBI taxonomy): Eukaryota > Fungi > Ascomycota > Sordariomycetes > Glomerellales > Glomerellaceae > Colletotrichum > Colletotrichum sp. SAR11_240. The sequence continues at coordinate 240,426 of JAKMXA010000009.1, read as the reverse complement.
TCCCTTGCCGCCGCCAACTACGCAAGTGGCGGTTTCAGCTTCTTCTGCCCATTTCGCCAAAACTGCATGTTTTTGGGGGATGGGTGATGAGGGAAAATTTGATCGTCAGGTACCGGGACGGGTGCATCGGAAACTTTTATGGAGCTGAAAAAAGGGGATCTTCATTAGCCGTTCGTTTCGAGGCGAAGCGGGAAGGGCAGGCACGCGAGTAATTTGGGTTTCCTGGGTTCCTGGGTCTTTTCCCGGGGTGGCGGAGAAACAGGGCTGGCGGCTGAGGGGTTTGGGAGCTGCCCAGCTGAAGACGATCTCATCCTTTGCCAGAGGCTTTGGGGTTGTGCTGTCTGGGTCTGGTTGCCTTGTGCGACAAACCCGGTCGCACGGCGGTGGAATATCTTTGGGGGCTTGTTGGTAATGATGTAAGGGGGAGAGAGCGTAACAGAAGAGTTGGTTAAAGAGGTGGATCAGAGTACACGGGTTAACACGCACAAAGAGAGACCCGTTGCTGGCGTTGACGTCAGTGACTTTGAGGGTTTACTGAACAGAGAGTTGGGCGGCGGCCCAACTTGGATACACATAATTGGGATTGTACACATAGAGTCATGGTATTAGGTCTTGGGTGGTATGGTGTCTTTATGGCTCGGAGTTTCGTGGCGTTACTTGTTTCGGGACGGATAGAGTCCTGCTAATTGAATGACACTCGTTGGAACGATTGGGTTGTCCGTCTCATTATATCTCTAGACCGGAAGCTTCGTCTAGTGCCTGGTGGGCACCAACTGCGAATGTTATCTTCTGACTGCGACGGCCGGCCAGGTGGTTGCTTGGATGTGAGATGAACACGTAGATTGGCAACTCAAACATGCAGAAGCATTGTTCTCGGGTAGACGCCGTATCAACTTTATTAGCAACCTGCTTCTGTTCAAAGAACCTGCATAGCCTATCTATGAATGTGCGATCTGTACGAAAGCCAGATGATCAAACTAAGACTTGTGCCCTGAGTGAGGTCAAGTTTAGTGTCAGACCAACTGCGAGATAAGACCAAAGTCCGAAGAAGTGTTTCTTTCAGGCCGTCCTTCAATGTTCCGATGATGTTACCGTAACTATGAATGACCTTGACATGAGAAACAGTTGTTTGTAGACGGTCCATCATTATGTTCCTCTACGCATCCCTCAAAGAATTCCGCATGATTCAGTTCGTCCAGGTTGGGATGACTGAAGGACGCCACACCTGTAGTAATGGACAATATGATCCTGTCCTCCGTAAGTAATATTGGCTTCTTTGCTTTGGCGAGAAAGCGTAACAGCTTTCGTGCTTAAGATACCAAGCTCATCTTGAAGCATGTTCTGAGTCTTCAAGATACCGGACACAGTTTTCAAAGTTACAAAATCTAGACCCTCCCTCATAATCATTGATTTCAAGGGGCAATGGGCGTGCGGTTGGGGGCTCAGTCACCACGATGACGAGTTCTTAGATACCTGCCTGAAGCAGACGCTGTGTGGTTAGAAATGCTTATGACTTTGCCCACTAATAGTCCCTTTATCGCATGCTTCAGCTCATTTTTTGAGCTGGCTGAGACGTGGGTTCTTAAGCGGCGCCACTCAGACTATCTGTCTGATAATTTCGTAGAGCCGCAGTGTTTATTTAGTCTCTTATGCCATCAATGATCTCATGCAATTAATGGTCTTGCGGCTTTCAAGACTTTTTTCGATTTAAGCTTCTTCATTCTTTCTATCCTTCCATAGTCTTTCTTCGACATCCATTACATCGCCTGGATTGCCGTCTCTGACTGTCGTCTACGGTCGTTGTCTCCGACCTTCGTCTGGAGTGGTCGTCTTGGTTGTTCCTGTCTGTATCGCCTTGTTCGTTGCCCCCAGAACTTACTCTTCACCATTATATCGAACGACTGCCATCGAACTGCAGCAGTCATGGGTTTTGTCTCTCAGAAGCGGAAGCAATCATCAGTTTTGACTGCTCTAACCTTCTTGGCCTGGATTGTCCGTGGGAGTTCCGCCAACCTAGCCTTGAACGCATCACGTATGTATCTTTACTGAACTCCAGTTGAATAAAGAATTTGTTCTCATACGGCCGTACAGCATGAAAAGCTGCTGGTACAAGGTGTCATAATACTGAGACCATTTAGGTACTTCATTTTCAAACTAACAAAGGTCCTCGGCGAAAAGCTTAGCAAACCCGTGGCATTCGTGAATCGTACTTATCGAGTAGCTCTTTGATATAAGACTGCCATGCGAGGTTCAGGTCGCCGTAAAGCAGTTCCGTTATTGGCTCTCGAAATCTTTTAAGCCTAGAGATGCCGAAGAGAACGAAGACAAGATTCAACAAGCTAGGAAGGATAGCAGAATTCTTCATGGACGGGGAAGCGGACGATATTGGCTTGTCCCTTTTTGATAATGCATAATGGTGAGAGATGAACTGGAACAAGATAGCATTATGGTATTCTCAAGTTTGCGTTACTGTGTGTGGCTAACCAACATCTAGGTTATCAGAAGACCATAAGGTGGTGTTCCATGGGTATGTGGCTCAACCAGGCCATCTCAATCAAAAAGATCCTTTCGACAAGCCTCCTCGACTCAGACTACATAAAATTGTATAGTCAGTTGCATCAGGAGCGCCGAAATCACCAACTAAACAGTCCTGAATTCTTTCTCAACCTCTGCTTTCACTCGTTCATATGAGCCTCCAGCCACAATCATGGCCTGCAAAATCGCCGGCTGCATCAACTGTTGCCCTTGCATTTGACTTATAACAGACAAGAAGCCAGTACCAAGCGTTCGACAAGACGAGGGTACTTCGGGGTCTGCGCGTTACAGATGCTGGCCGCGTGAAGGCACTCCTCCATTTGCCCAACTACCTTCCTTCAAAGCTGTAGCTAGCGATAAGTACATGTCTTTTGGATCGCCGAAGTCCGGGTCGGAGTATGGGCCCGACGTGGTCAAAGGATTTCAACGCCGGCCGGGGCTGCCGAAGTGATATCCCTGAAAGCCGGACACTTTTGAGACCCCCAAACGATCTACACGCCAGTAACACCCGTTCTCGCTTGGTGTCGCATTCGCTCAAAGCGTCAGGCCAAAACCCAAATAGGCCTTGAGACACTGCCTACGGCCCTTCTTTAGGTTTTGCGAGTCATTCGGTTCGTCGCATGTTGAGTAGCTCTCAAAGCTTGTCTTCAGTCGGGACATTCGTACAGCTTTCCCATAGAGCAGTTCTCCCTACTAACCCGCACAAAAAAGCGATTACGCGGAATGTGACACAAGTTACGGCCCAGCAGACCCGAGAAATGCGCATGTTTCCAGCACCTTATAGACTATGGAAACTAAATGATCCTTGGGTGATTTCTCGTCTGACTCGTCACTAGGTCGTAGAGTTCACTAGCTAACATGACTGACCGTTTGCATATAAAGACAATCACTTTCCTTGCGATAACCGCTAGATGTCGCACTTAAAGCAACTTCTTATCCCATCTCGGTCTACACGACGAATTTCCTTCCAGCTACTACCCATCACTTCATCAGCCATCAAAATGAGAGTCTCAGTATCACTATGCATCTGTCTTTCCTACCTCGGGATTGCGACGGCAATTGCTGTGCCTAGCAACGGGGAAGCAGAGAGTTCTTCTCAACTTCTGTAAGTCAACTTCCGCAAGAAGGGATTATCTCCAGTCACTTCCATCAAATATGTGTACATCCCTAATGACGCATGATTCAGTACAAAACGGGCACAGCAATGCCAATGTGATAGCACTGCAGCTACCAGAGACTGCTGTAAAGGGCTTGGAACGATGGGAGGTGGACTGAATCTGGAATGCGTAACCGACAAAAACAGCCAGTTCTTGTCGTGCTGCTCTAAGAAGGGGTTCATTGGGAATGTATGCTTTTAACTTAACGACGGCTGCGTAACAAGCAAAATGCATTTCTCGTTTTATTCAATCAAAGGCCACATAGATGATGTATCTGTGCAAATGTTAGCTGGCTGAGTTCTTGCGGATATATCAAACTTTTCATACCCCTTGCGCAAGGGTATCAATCATGTGTCCCACCAGCTTTGAGCGGTTACGAAAACGAGATCTTACTTAAGAAGATTTAGATAATTGAAGAATTAGTTTAATAGCAGAAATCTCAACACCGAGTGGGCATCGAGTTCGCACAAACTTTCAAGAGACAGGCGCCAAAACTCTTTGTAGAAAGAACGTTTGGTACAGGCCCAGTCTTCTGTAGCACTTGTAACAGGCGCAGGTTTCATCTCTCATTCCAGAAACGAGCGATAGGCAGCCAGCTAAGTAAATTTTCTATTGCGTCGGTTTGATATCCGCCTCCATGCCCCACGCCCAAGTGACTTAGATAGGCTACCTAGTATATCTCTCCGAGATACTAGCTATGCCAGTAGCCTTACCACCAATCGGTAAATACTCTGCCCTCGTCTTGCCAACGTCCTCAGTCCGCTCAACAGGCTCGCCGGCCGATCTGATCTTGCCAACCCAGTTGAATGCCGGGCGCACAACAAAACCAAGTAACTGCTTTTGCCGCAAAGTCAACTTGCCCAAGACATCTTTCCCCAAGCTCAGATAAGGGTTCACGGTCGAACCCATGAAGTAACGGTTGAAAGCGTAGATGAGAGCGGGTCTTTCGGCGTTGGTGGTATTGACACCAGTGGAGTGCCAAACTGTAGTGTTGAACACCAGGCAAGTGCCGGCCGGGGCCGATGCTGGGATGGATCCATCCTTTGCGACACCAGGTGTTAGTCATGTTTGAGAACAACGACATTCCAGTCGCTGTCTTGCCTCGTATCAGCTTGCGAGGGAACTTACAAAGCTGTTTGGATCCCATGGGCGCACATGGCCAATGTGAGAGGCCGGAATCACATGCGTGGCCCCGTTCGTTTTGCTGGAATCCTCCATGTAGAACATGAAACTGAGACCAACGGGATCGTCTGTGAAGGGATTCATAGGAATCTGGTCGCGGTGAAAAGGCATCGGCATGTTGTTAGGCCCCAGGATGTTGACCGAAGCCTGAGAAAGGTACGAGTAATCTCCCAGAAACCAAGCGAGCAGTTCGTCAAACAGTGGGTGGTTCAGAAGGTCTAGAAATTCATCTCCCTTGTTGACAACGTTCCTTCAGTCGCAATTATTGTTAGCAAATGCGGCACAAGGATTGTCATGGGAGCGTTCACGCACCACAACCGTTGATTGGTTCCGCCCTCGATGTCAGCCACGCCAGCCTTCCGCTCACCGGCAGCTTGCTCGAGAATGGCTCGTCTCAATATTTGAACCTGTTCCGGCTTCAAGGCATCCTTGACCAACCTGAGAACTCAAATTAGTCACTGCTGTCGCCGTGCGAAGTAGCAATCGCCGTGGACAACATTCATACCCGTATCCAAATTTCTTGATGTCGCGCTTAATCTCCGCGATGTCAGTCGTTGGTTTCGGAAGCGCGTCCTCAGAGAATGTGTAGTCCTTGGGATTCATGACTTTAGACGGCCGAAGAGACATGCGATCCAAGAGATCGTGTGACTTCGGAGGGTTGGCGCCCTGCGCGTTGAAGCCGATACGGGCAACCATGTTCACGTCTAGGTTTCCATTTGCCAAGCCGAAAAACATGTCCGGGCGCAGAGAAATAGTGACGTCTACGCTCATACCCGGAGGCGGGGACTCGAGCAGGCGAGTGCCAGTTGGACGAGCATCAATGTAGATGGTCTTCGTAAGCTCACCACGGGGCATCTTGTCAGTCACGATGAGTTCGGCCAGTGTGTCGGCCTCGTCCAAAGCCTGACTGATGTTTAGTTGGGATGGTACTTCAACTTGGTGGTAGGCTTACCGAAAGTTTGCCTTTGATGGTCTCAAGTACATCCGATGCAAGTGCGTCGAATTCTTGTGCCTTAGGGTCGCTGTATGAAAGGGTTCCGAAGTCCATTCCTGGAGTCAACGGAGGACCCGCCACGGGAAGAGTTGAGGCGGCCATTTGATCAAGCTTTGTTGGAAAAGGTCACTAAATCTGTTGTTCTGGGCGAATGCACAGATTCCACTAGTAGGCACGATGAAGCCATGATTAAATACAGAACACCGCACATTTCGCATTGCAATATCTCCTTTCAGCGATTGCGAGACCGAGAGCGATATTTTGCTCCGGTTGGCAAAGCTTCAGAACCGTCGCCAGAGCTAGGATATCCTCGCTTAAGCGGCATTCATCCCATACATTCATTGTACGTCAAAATTATAAATAGCCGAGCGTACCTTAATCGGATATTAGTGCTGCTCATTTACATATGTCCATCGAATGTACAGCTAAATGCACTAAGTAGTGTAATTCCCTGGTGCTGATTGGTGCTTATGTCTCGATAAAAGAATGCCGAATACATAAAGTTCAACAATGTCCCATCGCTTGCGGGTGCCATTACATGCGCAGCGGGGTTCTATCTACATAGACGTTCCCTCAACTGACCGACTTGTTGTTCTAGCGAATAGGGAATCTTGTAACTGAGCAACATGCGGAAATACGGAGGTATCCGCGGATCGCGCGTGGTGTAGTCCACCCGCAATCGACGAGATGCCAGGCCTGGTGATGGCGGTGAAGGCAACACGGACCCCCACTTTGACCGACCTGAGGAAAGGCCCTTGATGAGCCACAACTATCACATCTTGGTCAACGAATGGCAGATATCTGCTGCAAGCAAGCCAGGGAATCTAGCCACGTCACAAAGCGAGAGCTTCGGGCCTCGCAGATTCGTAGTTAGTACCCCTGGTCCAAACCTTGAGTACGCCCGCTAGCACCCGAGCTACTCGGGACTTCTTAGAAAGTATTATGGTAATACACTGGATCGATATGAAGTTTGCAGCAACTTACCCCATACATACTCAGTGTTGACGATGTGGTTTTCGTATCTCGGCTGCCAACTCTTGTCCTTACACAGTGACACGCAACGACACATCAACCCAGACTTTCCAGACCACATGGAGTTTTGAAATCGTACTTCGGTCTCATGTCATTGAAATCATTTCGCCAAGTACAACAGAAAGTTGCTAATTGCCTCAGAACTTTTATTGCGAGCATTATCATTGATGATGATGTCAGGTTGAGTGACTTGTTGTGGTTAGAACAACTGGCGTGAACACAACGTACATCAGAGTGAAGTGCGGCTTAGCAGTGAATCATTTCAGGAGCGACGAATCAACTGGTAGAGTATTCTGTGTTGTGAGGCTCTGCCTCCCTTTCAATGTAAGCCTTTCTGTCATTAACGTTTTCAGGTCCGGATATCGGCGCTGGTCTGAGGTCAAGAACGATGATCAGCCTGATATTACTGTAATTGACAAACCCTGCTTTGATAAAAATGAATTGCTTGCTCTACGTGGTTCGTTGTACTAATCGAATGGCGTACACTTCTGCGAACCTGGATCAAAGCTTTCCTAAACAGTATCACGATGTTAAGTAGGCTTCTACCAAAGTAAAACACTCCCATAGTGTGGCGCAAACCTATACAAATTGTATGTGGCTAGGCTCAAAAGTAGAAGATGAATGTCGTACACTTCGAGGGCTCGTATTGATATATCATGTCTTGATTTGACAAAGTTTGTACGCCCTGGAAAAGCAAGCCATCGCCTGCGCAGACGAAGGACGGGTTTCCGCCGGAGTACTCCTTCGCCGATATTTTCCAATACCTAGGTAAGTATATATTTGTGTAAGCTTAGCTCGCTGTCTACTGTTTCTATTCTCTTTCGTTGCCTTATCTTTTGTTCTCTCTTGAAAACGACGTCCCCAAGATTGCTCACAAGAACTAAGGCGCATAAAGTCATAGTGCATTCCCCAACTGCCATCATTCTCCTCGCTCTCGTCGCCCTCGGCCTGGCCGGCAACCCGCAGTACAAACTCAACTGCGAGCCCGCAGTCCCAGCCGTGTACCAAGCAAGCTTCCAAGCCTACGCAAAGCAGAAATGCGGAACAGGCGAAAACGGCGGAAAGCCGGGCACTTGGCACGACGATACGCAGACATGCGAGGCCCTATGGCCCTCCAAATTCAACATCTCGGGAACATACTACCACCCGATCTTTGCGAGCTCCTTGAGCGCCGCCAACATCAGCCCCCGCTGCAACTGGCTCGCCACGTAAGGGGAAAATTAGGCTCTCTGATTGGTGCGTTTTGATAGTCAGGAGGAGACATGCATTTTGAGGAGGTTCTTTTTCGATAGATAGACAATGAGATGCCTGGTCAAACCATAGATTGCGTGGTTCGCTCATGCGCACTTGCAAACTTGATGGTTGTAACATCTCTGATTCCTGATCCGCATCCAACGCCAGCCCGATACGGTTGCAGACTTCGGCCTCACTCGCAGTCACGACCGCAAATCGACAAAACCAATGCCGCGCAACGCTAGAACATGCTCCAGATATTGAAAATCTCATCCAGGAATTACAAAGACGTCACATTGAAGGATCATATCATCTCGGCGTGTCAGTCCAACTCATTTCCATCCTACCCCAAGCCCCCCTCTCACAACCAAGCGGATAGCCATATTTCAAACATAAAGCAAAACCAATGAATCTGAATTTCTTTCCTACTATTCTCACAGTAATACAAACAACCCCTTATACCTGGATCCCCTGAAACCAATGCCTGATGATGTACACTCGCGAGCCGTCCATCTCTACGAAAGCTCCTCGAGCTGCTTTACAATGCCTCTACACCCCCTCCAACCTGAAAAGAATCTACCAGCCTTGCCCTGATTTCTACGCGCAAAAGCTTTTGTTTAAAATAAAGTATCGGGTATCATAAGACGTTGTCGACGAAGTGAACATGAATCATTAAGTAGTGCGTGGGCGGGATGCAAGTCTAATAAAGGTCGCATGGGTGCGGTTGCAGGGCTGTCATCCGCAACACCAGGCAAGAGAGGGTACCGAGATGTATCTGTCCCCTCTTCCCGGCTGCGCAGCGCCGGCCCCTGATAGTGTCCGAGCGACGAGGACGATGTATGTGTATGATGTGTTTTGTAGGGTTTGACACGGAGTGGATTGTCTTTGTATCTGAACTTGGAATTTCGGCCATCCTTTTTGACCAGTCGTGCAAAACTCGCAAAGTAAAATAATAGTAGCAGTGTAATGAATGCTCGTCGCGGAATGTGTGTGGTCCTCTTTGCCCATTCTGTGCCGCATGTCGTCGTATCGACTCAAATAATCTTTTCTTTCCTCTTTCGCAAACATGGCCTTCTCTCTCTCTCTCTTTCCCACTTGTCGATTATCATCAGAAACACCCCCCGCCATTGCTCCAAGGTCGAGATTTCTCCTAACGTCTCTGCCTCTTCTCGCGATCGTTCCCGAGACCGGTGGCGTCCTCGCTTCTCCTCTTGCGACCGCGCTCCTCTCGCGGCTCGCGTCGGTCGTCGTTCTGCCTCGATCCGCCATCGCGTTGTCCTCCTCTAGGCGCACCTCGCGTGTTTCCACCCCATTCTTCATTACGTCCTCCCGAACCTGCTTCTCCTCGTGCTCCATCCGCACGCACGCCGTCGCCACGATCGCCACGGTGACGTGGCTCACGTCCACCTCCACCAATGTTCTCGCGGCTGTTGCCATGGGCGGCATTGGAGTGAGAGTCTCTGGTGCTACCGGAAGGATCCCGTCCTGACCGTCTCGGCTCGCGTTCCTCTCGGTTGCTCGAAGAATGGCCTTGGGCCCCGGACCTTCGGTCTCTGTACTCACGTGGCTCCTTGGGCTCCCTCTCGCGTTCTTGACTGCGCTGCTCTCGTTCCCGGCTGCTTCGTCTTGACTGTCGACCGCGGTCCGAGCGGTGTTCTTTTCTGCTGCGATCGTGCTCGTTGCGTGAGTGATCCTCTCCATTAGCCTGGCCGCGATCTTGCCGGATTGGATCCGGACGTTCTTGAGTCGGAGTCGAGATGGGAGACGCGCCGGTCAACACTTGAGCGTCAGAACCAGCGATGCTACCGCGAGCTGCTCCACGTCCCCGGATGGTAGTGCCGCGGCTAGTATCCGGCATGTTAGCTTGGGCTTGTTGCAAAGTATTGTTGATACCCGCAAGTTGCCTTCGACTGCCACCGCGACCTCTGTCAGTTGACGCCGGTCCAGAAGGTGCACCATCGGTCGGACCAGGGAAGTTGCCGGTGGGCGTCTGGACGTTCCTGTTACCGCCTCCAGAAGGCCGGTCAGGGGTGTTGAGAGGAGGCAGCGATGGCCGGGAATGGCCATGGTTGGGCGGCTGTCCCGGAGGTGGCGGTGGAGGAGGCGGCGCAATCTGGGCCAAGCGATCAGGGTGAACTCCAGTGGCTGGGCCTCCGGCACCCGGAGTTGGTGGGCCAGGCGGTCCAGAGTTAATGACACGAGCGCGGTCGGGGTGTGTGCTGGGAGTGGGCGTCGCTGTCGTAGGCGAGCTCACGGACTGATTCTGATTCGGGTCGTATTGATTCCTGCGCCCCCTACCCGAGGCCGGTCCGGTTGGTGGATGCCTCTCGTCAGGCGCCGCCGGGCTATCGGTGCCGGGAAAGCGTCCATCGGATCTTGGATTGGGAGTATTCATGGCACCGCCACCTCGCGCGGATGTTCGGCCACGACCACGAGGTCCGGAGGGCGGTTCGTTCGTAACGACAGACTGGATGGGATTCAAGCGACCATAGTTGTGATCTTGGCGGGTGTGATCGGGATCAGAGCCTCGACTGGGGCCAAGGAATGCCTCCCTGCCCTTATCCTGTCCAGGCCGGCTACTGTCACGGTCGCCAGCTCGATCGGCTCGTGGATGTGTAGCTGGGGACTCACTGTGTGCATCCCGATTCGAAGACCGATGGTCTGAGTGATGAGAGCGACCATGTCTATCATCTCTCCCGGCGTCAGGGGTATCTGGGTTGAAGCGTCCACTGCGTCTGGGAGAGTGGCCGCGAGGCGTGCCTCTTTCTCTGGGCTCATCCCGTGCTGGACGCGATGGCGGCTCCGGGCGAGTCTCTCCGATCAAGGCGGCACGCTCCGGGTTGATGATGTCAGAGCGGTCCGAGTCGCCTCCTCGAGGTCCTCTGCCACTGCGACGATCGGGCTCGGATGACCGGGGTGGCCTTTCTGAACGGCTGGGCCTGTCTGGCTGGTCACCCTGGATCAGAGCAAGACGGGCAGAGTTAATGGGCGGCTCTTCAGGTGGCGGCTGTGCTGCTTGAGGGGGTGGCGTGGACATGACTGTGTCTCTCGAAAGTCGACCAGGCTCAGAAGCTCGGCCATTAGCCTGTGGCTGTCTGTCCCGTGACTGGCGGTTGTCACGATCATGAGTACCGTGTTCGCGGCGCTGAGGTTCTTGTCTGCCGGGCCAGTCCTTCTCTGACAAGCGACCGACTTCTCTGGGGCCGTCCGGTCCACGACGTTCCTGATTGGCGAATTCGCGGCTGCGGTCAGGGCGAGTGGGCTCAACAAACCGAGGGTCTCTAGAGTCCCGTGATTCCCTATGATCCCTGGAGTCGCGGGGTTCTCGAGAATCTCTGGGGCCACGTGGCTCGCGGCTGTCTCTCTGGTCGCGGCGTTCGGGCAGGCCTTCAGGAGGAAAGTGGTTGCGGTAGTGGCCTGGAATAGGCACGTCGGGCCTCTTAGGCAGGCCTGAAGGCGCGCTCGTAGGAATAGGTTTGGGGCCGTCTCTCTGGTGTGCGTTATTTGACGGGGTACCGACATGGGGCTTTGGCGTTGACGGTTTGCTCGAGGCGGCAGAGTTGGCTGAGGGGGTAGCACCGGGTTTCGCTGAGTCTCTCTGCGCACCAGAGGGCTTGGGAGGAAGATTGGCATCCTTCTGACCGATATTGGCGGGCGCCGACGGACCAGATGGTCGGTTTTCGGCATCCTTGCCGTCCTTGACTTCTCCATCCTCCTGCTCTGCTGCACTCTTGGCAGAGCCAGGCTTGAATTCAGCAGCGGTCGGGCGCAGACCTGCCGCATCGCCGTCTTTCGTCTTTCCTTGGGCTTGTCCGTTCTGGGTGGTGGTCAGCATACTTGTTGTCTGAGTTGTGATTGATCGACCCACCATATTTGGGCGGAAGCCTGCTGGCAATACCCACTTCGCCTTCCTTCTCTGCAGCTCGGACAATGCACCCTGAGCAGCAACTGAAAGATCAACGCGGTGTCCTTCCTCTCCGGCTGTCGCAGTCTTGGAGGCTGCCTCACGCTCGGTGATGGTCTTGAGCTGCTCAATGAACTGGTTGCCCATGAAGGTAACGGCTGGGAAGAATTCAAGAACAGCCTTGAGAACCGTCATGGCATTGCGAATGTGCATCCACTCCATGCCGCCGAGACAGGACTTCAAAGCCAGGTTGAGCTTGTTGTGCCAGCCGTACAGAATGTCTCGGAATTGCGCGTGGTCGTAGTACGCCGTTGGTTGTCCCTCGGCATCAAATTCCGATGCAAAGCCAAGCAGATTGCTACGCTTGCCGACGGCTTCCCTCTCAAAGACATTGGAGTCTCGGTGCCATTTGGCGAGGTCCTTCAAGATGCAGTTCATGAACCTTCCGAAATGCTCGGCTTCACGAACGGTGCAAGTGAAGATCATGGACCGAAGTCGGTTGACATTGAAAATCCGGTCGTACAAAGCCTTCAAGCGGAAGTTGGGTGCACCGAAACTGTGGATCTTTCTGATGAGGGCGTAGCAGTACTCGGCGTCGCTGGCGGAAAGCACGAGTCGGGGAAGCAAACATTGCTCCAGAATTGCGTCCGAAATACCGTTCAGCTTGGTAACCGAACCTGTGAACCATGTGGCCATGCGATCAGACATGTAGTCCCTGACGACGCGTGCCCTCTTCATCTGCAGATCAGCCTCCTTAGGAAGTTCGTTGCCAATCTTTTGAAGTTCGGCCTCTTTGGTCTTCTTCTTGTTGACGCCGCTGCGGCTCATGTCCGAACGGTCTCTGTTGAGATCTTTGGCCAAGTTGGCAATTCTCTTATGGGCACTGTTGTAGCTTGCGGCAGGTACTTCGATGTCACCAAGTTGAAGTGCCCAAAAGAGAACGTAGAACTCAGAACTGAGCTTGCTCCAAGAAGCCTCGGGCGTGATGGACTGAATGGAGGCGATGAGGGGCTCAAGAGCTTCGTGGATCTGGCGCATGGCATCTTTCTTCGCCTTCTCCCGGATTTCTTGTGGCGTGAGCGTCTTTTCTTCAGCCTCAGTCGTCTCTTCGCCAGTCGGCACCATAGACACGTCTCCGTCGGTGTCCGCGATAGCTGGAGCATCCGGCTTCTTTGCAAACATGGCGTGAGAGACGCCTTCTCTGCCGATGAGAAAAGCGAGACTGGCATCAAGACCAAAGTCATCCATGAGACGCGCGATGGCTGGGACAAGCGCATCAAACTCCTGGGGTTCCAAGTTCGTTCGCAGGAGGTCGAGGTACTGAACCAAGATCTGGTGGCTGTCGTCGATAACGGAACCGATGTACTTGATATGAGCCTCGTCATCAGGGAGCTTGAAGATGGCTGACTGGCGGTATTGAGCAATGTTGATGAGAATACGTCCAGCAAGCTTCGATTCGGTCAATGATTGCATGAGACGCTTGGCACTGCGCCCTGACTCGAAACGTTTGTCCTGAAGACCAAGCAGGGTCTGTCGACGCAACACCTCACCTCCTGACATGGCCAGAATCTGTTCATCAGTAAAATCAAGGACTTGGACAACGCCTCCCATGGAGGCTACGAGCTCCTTGAGAATGATCAGATCCGTAGAGTTGCCTTTGAACAGCTGATCATCGACGTATCGAAGGATGGGGCTCGGGTCCAAAATCGAGTATCGCTTAAAAACCTTGCCGGCAAACTTGGACAAAGCTTGAAGCCATTTGCTGGTAAGAAGGATCGAAGATTCTTGGGTGCGGCTTCTTTGTTTGCCGCCGAGGGAGCTCATCAATGACCACACCAGGACGTCGTACGCCAAGTCAGTGAAGTACTTTGCGCACTCAACGAAAGCTTCGATAAGATTGGCGTAGGATTCGATCTGGCTCAAGGCTTCCTTGAAGACAATGCCTGGGGACGAGTAGCTGGTCTTTGCCAAAGACTTCGCCATCTCGCTAAGATTGGTCAACGAAATGCGCTTCATCACGCCTCTGGTCTCGATGCGAGTGCGGGCAAAGGCTGCTTTCATGGCTGGCAATCTCGATATTTGGCCTTCGAACCACTCTGCGTAGATCGAGTAGCGGGTGGTGACAGGATAGAGCTTGAGAAGGTCCCAGACAGAGTTCACGACTGCCGCGTTGGCTGTAGTCATGCTGAGGGCAGGAACCAAAATGCGTCGGAGAAGTTCCTGCCAGCGGTCGAGGTTGTCCTGGGACCGATCTTGTCCAAGACTCTTAGCTCCGATACTAACAAACTTTGCCAGTAGAGCAGGGTCTTTGCCGATGTTGACGCCGGAGATGTTCAAGAAGGTATCGCACAGGGTGAAGACATCCTCGACGGTCTGGCAAACAGGAACATTGTCGGCCCACTCATCCCAATAGAATCGGTAATGCTGGTCTCTTGGGTCGAAGCCGTCGGGGAAAGGCCACTTCATGGACTTCTTGGTCGGTGTAGTAGTGAGCTTGACAGTGCCCTTAGGAACGCCGCTCTGGTCGAGGTCGGCAATCGACTTGGCAGGACACTCAGCGGAGCAGACGGGTGTGGGTCGGCTTTCCTGATAGACCTTTTCAATGCTGTGGTTGAGGATGCGGTGTACGCGGTCAAGGATTTCAGGGAAAGCCTCGGGGAGCCAGGGGAACCGGCCAAGAATGAACAAAGACTCCGGAATGGCGCCAATCGTCAACAGACAGATGAGCAATGCCGCCTTCTGCTCCATAGGTTCCGGTAGCTTCTCCTTCTCATCCGCGCCGGCATCGGTCTTCGCGTCCGCATCGACCTTTCCGGAGGCATCCCGTGTGCGAGTGGTCGGCACAGGTGCTGTGTCATCAGGAAGAGCACCCGCCATAAGGAGCGCATTCTGTGCGGCACCAGGTCGACTCTGTCTCTCCTTCTCCTCGAGTTCCTTCATGCGCTTCTCCCTCAAAGTCTCCATGTCGTCGTCCAGGGGCCAGAGATGAGGGTAAATGTCAGTGATTGACATAAATCCGACCTTGATGAGAAGCGCAACTAGGTAGAGAAGGTTGGCCGGAAGCACGTCGGCAGCATCTCGGGCGTCGGAAGAGTAGAATCGCAACTTGAAACCCAGGAGCTGGGCAGCAGTGCGGTTGCCTTGAGGCGGGAGCGTCTTTGTTGCCTTCATCCACGCCGAGGCGGCGTTGACTTCGGCTTCGGATGTTGACTCGGATGCCTCCAACTGTTTGAGGTTCTCTTCCGTCACCTCCCTTCCCCCAAGCTGGAAGAAGGCGTCCAGATGGATTTCACGAGCCCTGTTCCAGAACTCGATATCACGCTGACGTCTCAACTCAACCGCCTCTGCTTCGGACTCATCACTCGACTGCCAGTGTGAGTTTTCAGGCAGAGCCCAGTTGGGTAGACCGCCCACGTAGATGGATGAGGGCGGGTTTTGGTTGCGAGGCCACCAAGAGCTGACGCGAAGCAGCTTGATGAAGAACCGGAACTGCTTGATAAGCACGGCGGCGAAAACATCAAGCGTAACGTCGAGAACACGCCCGACGTCAAGATCAAAAGTTCCGATGAGGCCTTTGAGACGCTCGAACGCTGCGTGGGCTGCCTCGGCTGTGGGGGGTTCCGAGCTGCTGGTCGTGAAAAGCTCGGTCATCAGCTTGGAGTAACCCTCGGTCTCTTCGCGCAGCAGGTTGTAGTTGGCTTGTCGGTAAAGAAGGTTGGTGGCGTGGCGAATTCCGAGCTTCACGAAGGTGGTGCGGATAAGGCCGAGATCCTGCAAGAGCTGGGCATCGAGGACCTGGCGGAGGAGGACAGGGGAGATGCCGCTGCACTGGATAAAGTCGCGGAGCTGGGGCTTGAAGAGTCCGCGATCATTGTCGAAGATGATTGACAGCGTGTCGAGGAAGAGAGTGTGCGGCTCGAACGAAAATGACTCCTTAATCATTTCTTGCGATTCCGAACCGAGTATCTCTTTCATGCACGCGCCAGCGTCAGCGGGCGACAGGCGGCCCTCCAAGACGGCATGGATGAATTCTTGGTAGATGCTGGTCAGCTCTTCAATGTCAACATCAACCTTGGACTGCTTCGCATGCTCGATCAGCTCTTGTCGGCTCTTGGCCGTCCACGAAGCGATCGCATCGTCGGTGATATGTTCGTAGCAGTAACTTGTCGGCACCGGAGAGGGCGGGTGGGATATCGAGGCAGCAGCGGTAGCCGCCGCTTGGTCGGTTGTGACTGGTGCCGGCGCCGGCTGCTGCGCCTGAGATGGTGCCGAAGGAGGTCTGGGAACAGTCGGGGACGTGACGCGGGAGGGGTTCGATGAGCTCGTCGCGGGCGGCTGTTGTGATTGCTGCTGTCCCTGTGCTGAATCTCGGCGGTCGTTTCGTCTAGTGTTCCTACCACTGCGGCCGCCTCTTCCGCCTCCCTCGGAGAAGTCTCTGTCGCGCTGGCCCATGGTCGTGTCGCCGGGCCGATGAGGAGAGGGCCTGCTTCCCTCGTTGGCGAGGCCGCCGCGAGCCTTGCGCTTCGGAGGCATGTTGCTCTCGGATCGCGATTTCGTTCAGGGTATCATTGGAGACGCGCGTCGGTTCTGTATTTCTCTCCTGTCGGCATGTCTGGTCAGTTGATTGTCGTTCGCTTGCGCGCGCGTCGCTGGTGGAAGGAGGAGAAGGTGAGGTACCAGGTGGAGGGAAGGAGCTCTCGTCGCGTGTCGATAGCTAGATCAAGGAATGACGTGCACAAAGGAAATAAATGTAGGCGCAATCGTGTCTTGCAGAAGGGACGATTCGGAGACCCGAAACAAACGATGCAATGATTAGAGAAACGTCGTCGCCGTTTGGCTGGACTTGGGTGACTTTTCGGGTTTGGCGACGGGGATGGTGAGGATGGACGATTTCTCGCGTGAAGAGGCAGTTGCAGCAATGTGATCCACCAGAGACACAGAGCTTCAGATCCACTTGGCTCACTGCAAACGGGTGGTAGGTAGCAGCCTCACGAAAAGACAAGGCTGTCAGCGCAGGTAGCGTCCGTCGGCTCTGACCACGACTCCCGTCTGGGGCGGCTCTGCTGGAAGTGGGGCGGGCCAGACGCGAATTCTGTACCGGCTGGCGGCATGTATCGGTTACATGCAAATCTGCAGGGGTGCCCCTAAAATCCGCCGTTGCGAGGACTTGTAGCTGCTGGCTGAGTCATCGACCCCGTGGAGCCAATGAATCACAACGCAAAAAAAACTGTCGGGAAGTACGTACCTGCCTACCTACCCAAGAAACCCCCCGGAGCGATTACGCCATTTTCGGGACTGGTCTCTGGCTTCTTCTCGCTGAACGCCGGCCAGTGAAGAGTCATTCTCAGCAAGTCTCAACCCCAGATTCTTCATATATCTCGCATATCTCGCCATCGCAGAAGACCCTCAAGTCCCCAGAAACCTTGCCCTTGTCCCATTTTGTTTACGACTCTTCGTTGCATCGCCAATTGAGAGCATTTTTACCTCATTCTGCCAGACTCGCGCTGCCCCTCGTTGGTTCCGAAGTCGGGATGACGGAACAAAATTTACAAAACGGCTCTCAGCCGAGATACGGTCAGTATAACCTCTGCCCCGGCGCGTCCAACGCGACCCCGTCTCAGTGTAATCCTCTGAGGAATTATGAGTCAAGTGACTCGAAATGCCCTTCTACACCAACATGTCATTCAATGTCCTGAACACCCTTCATACCCCTTCCCATTGTAAACACACGCGCGCTTGCTTGAACATGAGATGAGAAGACCGGTGACTGAATACCTGTAAGAAAGAACCCAGACGCAGCCTGAGAACCCGTTTGCTACCCTGATTCCGGAGCAACAAATTGCCACCATCCCCTCCTTCACCCTCGAGTCGGGAGTCACCCTTCAGAATGTGCCCGTCGCCTACACCACGCGGGGCAAGCTCAACGCCAACGGCGACAATGCCATGGTCATCTGCCATGCCTTGACTGGCAGCGCAGACGTCAGCGACTGGTGGGGTCCCCTCCTCGGTGGACCCGGAAGAGCATTCGACACTTCGAGATTCTTCATTGTGTGCATGAATGCTCTCGGAAGCCCTTACGGCACCGCAAGCCCAGTCACTGCCAAGGACGGCGATCCGTCCAAGGGGAGATACGGGCCCGAATTCCCTCTCACGACAATCCGTGATGATGTCAAGTGAGTGTGCTCGCCCCAGTGGATACCTACATCAACTAACACGGAAATCAAGCCTGCACAAGCTGCTGTTGGATGAGCTCGGAGTAAAGCAAATCGCCGCAGTCATCGGTGGATCTCTCGGCGGCATGTTTGTTTTGGAGTGGGCGTACCTGGGCAAGGAGTACATCCGCTGCATTGTGCCTATTGCAACCTCGAGCAGACACAGCGCATGGGGTATCAGCTGGGGCGAGGCACAGAGACAGAGCATCTACGCCGACCCCAAGTACGACGACGGCTACTACCCATTCGACGACCCGCCGTCGACCGGTCTCGGCGCCGCTCGCATGTCCGCTCTCCTGACCTACCGCAGCCGAAACTCCTTCGAGTCCCGTTTCGGACGGAATATACCAGACCCCTCAAGGCGGCAGACTATCCGCGAGAAGCCCCGCCCCAGCACGCCGTCAGAGGCCCACTTCCACATTCACAACGACGGTCACAATGTCAAGCGGGCTACCATTTCGCGGCAGAACAGCCAGGGAGGCATCAGCGAGACGTCAGCCAACGGCGCGACGGCAGACGCAGTTGCCGACGCTCCTGACCCCCAATTCCACGGTCCCCAGACTGACAGCCTTACGGGCGGCGACAAGCTCCCTACTTCAACATACTTCTCCGCGCAGTCCTATCTGCGCTACCAGGGACAGAAGTTTGTGAAGCGTTTCGACAGCAACTGCTACATTGCCATGACGAGGAAGCTCGATACTCACGATGTCTCCCGTGACCGCGCGCCGACGATTGCTGAGGCTTTGGCCCTTATCGAGCAACCCACATTGGTTCTCGGTATCGAGAGCGACGGCCTGTTTACCTTCGCTGAGCAGGAGGAGATCGCCGAGCACATCAAGAACGCCAGGCTCGAGCGTATTGACAGCCCTGAGGGCCACGACGCCTTCTTGCTGCAGTTCGAGCAAGTCAACCACTACGTATTGGGCTTCTTGAAAGAAACGTTGCCTGATATTATGAGCAAGCAGGGCGAGGAGGTCGAGGAAGTTGGTGTGGGTCAGCTGACCAAGAGTAGCACCTTTGGAGAGGCCGAGGTTGACGACATTACCGCCTGGTAGAAAAGATATAACGGTGGTGTCCGGTGGAGTTTTTGTGTGTTTGTTTTGTTTCAACAGGCCTGGTTTCTTTCAACAAGTCAGCGATCATGGAAATAGACGGTGCAAAAAATGGAACTCTTCATGCTGCGTTAGGTTGGGATGTCTCTGCTCAAGCGGACGATTCGGACGTGACGTGTCAGTCCAGAACTTCAATGAAGCGGAACCAGTACCCGTACGCAATCTCCAGACTTCAGTTCTTAGCATGCCATAGGCAGAGCCAGGCGCGAGAGTTTCCACTTGACGCCCGGAAATTCAGATCCCCGCCGGCCCATATTGTGGTGTGTGACATGGCACCGGACGTCAGATCTGGGTGCGGAGGTTATCTCAGCGCAGGGCAGAACGGAGGGGGGCACCGTATGGCCGACGTATCTGGCACCGTCCGCACGAGGGACGAACGATGCCGCAAACGTGTGTCAACTTCAAGCTGTCTCTTGCGTGAGACTCCAACTTTGTTTGGTCAACTTTGTTGTGTAAATGTGATAATTATGAATGCCGGCGGAATGGTCCGCCATCGTCGAGTCGAGCCCGTTGTTGAACGCCCGCAATTGTTGACATGAATAAGGATCCTGCGGCAGGTTGCCACGCGGAGTGAGATGGATTGGAGATGAAGAACCGTTCGGAAATTCCTGAACTCATATCTGCTAGCCTCCGCCACAAAGACAGCGTGAGCAGCGCCAACGGAGATTTTCCGCGGGGCAAGAAGCTAGAATGAGGTCAGAAGATGACTCGCCAATCATTCCACAGAGAAGTGAAACGAAAGTTAATCGCGAGCAAAGACCACGAGCTTGCTTCGTGGTTGGAGAGAAGAGCGGGAATAGGGCGCATTGAGACGTTTTACGTCAGCCGGCTATTGGCACGACTCGACAAATCATCTGCCTGCCACCAGCGTAATGCTTGAGCGGAAGCGAGTGCAGTCGTTTTTCCGCCTCTCTCAGCCAGGCAAAAAAAAAAACCAGCAACAGCCTGCCCAAGCATCGACGATGGAAGTGTAGAAATGCAACCCCCCTACCGCACATCGTCAGCAGCCGGAGAAGGCTCGGTCTCGAGGCCCACGAGGTCCACGTGTCAGAGGGTATCCTTGCCATTGGCTCGGGGAACCCTTGTCCGTCTCGGTGAAGAGGCAGGCGAGTGCATTGGCAGATCTGGAGACTGTGGGGGGTTCGAGGTGGTCCTGTCATCAGCAAGGCGGACGGGAATACCTGGGCACGGCTATTGTGCTGGCAATTGGTTAGGTAAACCTGATGCGGCGTGCTGAGGCGTGCTGTGTCGCCGTGGCTGGGCAAGAGAGAGGTCAAGACGGCAGCGTATGGTTGGACAGCAGCCAAGACAAAGAGGAGCGCGTTTTCAACGTGTTTTATCCGCCATCAAGCCACCACCCCTCGTGGGCGAGAAGAAAGGCTTTGGGTTCAGGTTGACAGTGGCCCAATCGGGACAGATCTGCTGCCGGTCTGCGTCAAGAGGGTTCCGTGTGGACGGTGTTCCAGCGCCCTTCTAGAAGGAGCACCCCTGCCTGGTATCAGTGGGGAGGAGCCACCGCATAAAGGGTACTTTCCCTGCCGGTCCACGAGTGTCCTGCGGACGTTGCGGGCGGCACAGATGCGTCTTTTTTGAGTGTAACAGTGCAACATGGAAAAGGACGAAGGGAAGGAGTGCCGCTGGAGGAAAGCACTTTCTTAAGGCGTGAAGACAGGGCAGGGTCGACTAACGATTCAACGGGCAAGAAGCAAGCGAGGTGGGGGCTTCCGCACCTGGCACCTGTCCTGTGAGTGTGTTGCCCTGTCTCCCGTCCATGCCTGCCTGCCTGCCTGCCTGCCTGTCTGCCTGCCTTCCTCAGCTGTGAGCCTGTGCCTGCCTGCCTTGCCTGCCTGTGCCCATTTCCAGCTTCCGGATGCGAATGCACCCTGATGTCTGAGATCCACGGGCTGGCGTCTGGCCTCCTCAAGTTTATTCCCAGGTCATTCGTATCCATGGTACCGTACCTTGTCTTAATACATTGCCTTACCTCCACCGCACCTACCTTGCTTTGGTATCTATCCTGCAGTCGCAAGTCACAAGTCGCAAGTTGCAGCAGGTGCGTTCAGACCCAGAGTCCAGCCAGGTCCGGCTTCCGTGACAGTTTGGCAACTGCCCGTCCTTTCTTTCTGGCCTGTCCCTCTCCCCCATTTCCGTCCTGGCTGGCCGCGCACTGCTGCTGTTCCTCGTCTCAAATGACCAACAGTTGGCTCTCACATCTGTCCGATCCCATCCCCCTCCACAAAGCGTACGTATGGCCAACCAAAGCTTGTCCGCTGAGCGCCGGGGCCATCTTACGACAACGAGGACGAATTCTTTTTCAGCGTTCGGTGTCTCTGCTGCATTTCTGTTCAGGTTTGCATTAGCGCCATGTCAACGTTCCTTAGGTCGTCTGCCCAGCCTTTCGACCGGTGCAGAAAGCCCCGCCCCTGGCAGAAGAGTGAACATCCGGCGGTATCGCCAACACGTGGCCCGGGATTAATCTCTCTCACCTGCGCCTTCGGGGCCCACGTCGTACCACTCATTGCATTCATTCTCTTACACTCACAGTCGCCCACTGCCGTTTACTCTTTTAAAGTACGTTTCTTGTTCGTCTCTTCAACTGATTCTGGCAGAGTGCGAGAAAACTCAATCTCCAGTCTCATTCCAAGTTTTCTCCAATTAGCGCTACACATTAACAACTTGAGACATCTCTCCCTTTGGGATCAGACACCGAGCTTCCCAAAATGACTGCATACTTTCTCCATCCCGACACACTCATCTTTTTGACTTTGGGGCTCGCCGTTCCTGGACTGTGTGGCCCCCAAACTCCCACCGGGAGTCAATAAACAACCCCCCTAACCTTGGAGGCATGCGAACCACCACCACGACAAGGCCCCTTTCAACCTAAACCTCGTCCAACGAGTCCATTTCCGCTTCTGTTTATCGTCCTACATCATCGTCGTTTCCTGCGTCACTTAACCTCACATCAAGCACAGTCCACGTCTTTGCTGATGCTACAAGCAAAGACAAGGCCGACACTCAACACGGACATAACGTTCCCCGTCCCATTCCGCCTATCCAATCGGTCACTTCGCGGCCGACACCCCCATCATCCCTGGTTCAGGCATCCCCTTGCGACAGGCTTGCCTTGTCGTACCCTGTCGCCCACGTTCAGCCCCTCGCTCGCCCCATCAGGTGTGCCATTACGAACGTCCTGCAGAACGGATCCTGCGGGACGTAGGTGGCATGCGCCTCTGCGGCCCAGACGGTCTTGCAGCACATTCCCTTTAAACTCTCCCACACCCCTTCGTCCCGCGCACCTACATCCGAGCCGCTTGAACTTAGTCCCCTGATCTTCAACGCCCAGAGATCTCGCCGCAATCACTTTTATCTCGAGTCCCAGTCTCTAATAACCCGGAGAACCCCATCGAGTCTACCGACACCGTCTGTGACGACGACATTCTTGGACTGACGCTGGAGGGGAGGATCACCGGAGGAGGACGACGCATCTTGGTATACGAACGACTTCCGATTTCATCATGGCTGCCGGGCGAACCATCGAGTTATAGATCGGGCCACAACGCCGTCGTAAATAATCGCCCTCACCGCTCGAGCATTCAACCGCTAGACTTTTGAAGATGGACGACATGTTACCGCCGCCGATGACCCCCTCCGAGCGAGGGGGTTACCGGCGGACCAACGGAGGCAACAATGCTTTTCACAACTTTTACAACGACTATTCGCACATATCCGACCCCGCCCTACGGAGGCGGCTGGCTTTGAGCGAGATTGACAAAGTTCCTTTTGGCTTATACCGTTAGTTGATGATTGCCCATTCGCCGACGCGTGTTCACTAATACGATGGAACAGATGTGAGAGCGATTTTGGTAGCAGGTGTTGGATTCTTCCTCGATTCGTACGATATTTTTGCAATCAACCTTATTATCACCCTCCTAGGGGTTGTTTTCTGGCAAGGGCCTCCGGATCAAATTCAGCATGGCTACGGCGGTAACCACGGAGAGTTACCGGGCTCCGTCAACTCCGCTCTTAAGGCTTCGACTAGTGCTGGAATAATCATTGGCCAGCTTGTATTTGGCTGGCTTGCGGATGTCTTCGGCAGGAGGAGGATGTATGGAGTGGAACTTGGCATCATTATCTTGGCGACGCTGAGCGCTGCACTTGTCTCGCCAAGTCAGTCCGTTGGGTTTACAGGGTTAATGATCTTTTGGAGAATTATCATGGTAGGGTCATGATGGGTTTCCTCTACGCCCGCACAACTGACAACGAGCAGGGCATTGGAATTGGCGGCGACTATCCGCTCAGCTCGGTCATCACCTCAGAGTACGTTATCTCTCCTATTTTCACCTTTACCGGGGAATGCTCGAGCTTACACTCACGACAGATTTGCGCCGACCCGCTGGAGAGGAGCCATGATTGCTGCAGTTTTCAGCATGCAAGGTTTGGGCCAACTTGGTGCCTCAGTTGTCGCTCTCATTACGGCGGAAGCATTCAAAGAATCTTATCTCGATGTCACTACGATTGCCAGCTGTCATGAACGTTGTCAACTTGCTGCCGACCGTTCATGGCGCATCATTGTCGGAGTCGGCGCTCTACCAGCTTGTCTTGCCTTGTACTACCGCGTCACCATTCCCGAGACGCCCCGTTATACCTTTGATGTGGAGCAGGATGTCGAGAAAGCTGACGCCGACATCAAGGCGTATATGGCCAGCAAGTCAAAAGGCGAAGTCGATCCAGAGCTACAATTCAGGATGAAGAAACAGGCTGGACCCGCATACAACACCCCGAGTGCCTCATGGCGCGATACGTTTGCGTTCTTCGCTCAGTGGAAGAACTTCAAGACCTTGACGGGCACTGCCTTGTCCTGGTTCTTCCTCGTATGTCACCCTGCTCCTCGACTACATTTTAATACGCTGACATGTGAGGAAGGATCTGGCATTCTATGGCCTAGGATTGAACAACACCTCTGTGCTTCAAGCTATTGGCTATGGCGACGGAGCCAATTTCTACGAGAAGCTACACAATCAAGCAGTCGGCATGATTATTTTGTCGTCTGCTGGAGCTATCCCTGGTATGAGTCTTCTTGCAAATATGACTCGCAACTCTTTCCGCTGACATTGTCATCTTAGGGTACTGGGCTAGTGTATTCGCCATCGACACTATGGGTCGCAAGCCCCTGCAGATGTTGGGTTTCTTCGTCCTGACCGTCTTATTTTGCATCTTGGGCTTCATGCTTCATCAGCTTCCGCACCCAATCTTCCTCACGCTTTACATTATTGGACAATTCTTCTTCAACTTCGGTAAGTGCTTGAAACGTGCCGTCTTCGCTGACCAAACTAACATGGACAGGCCCGAACACGACGACCTTCATCGTTCCGGGAGAGTGCTTCCCGACACGCTATCGATCTACGGGCCACGGTATCTCAGCAGCGATGGGCAAAGTCGGCGCCATTCTTGCACAAATCATTAGTATCCCATTGTTGTCGAAGGATACGCCTGCCGACTGTCACGGCAATGCCTGCTCGCCATGGCTTGACCGTCTTCTCGAGCTGTTCGCTTTGTTCATGTTCTTGGGCATGCTCGCCACCCTCCTGATTCCCGAGACGAAAGGAATGACGCTCGAAGAACTGGCCGGCGAGACCCCAACCTCTTACGATCGCGGTCGCAACGGCAGTATATCACACTACCCGCGCTACAGCGGCAGATGGAACCCCTTCGCTGGTGGCCACCCTGCTGGTTTCCATTACCCCCGTATGAGCAATATCCGGGCTGTCCGCGTCGGCATCATGACGTCGCCGGACCTTCTAGCCGAAGAAGAACGCAGAAGGAGAAATCAAACCCGGTTCTGGCGGAAGAGGAGGAAGGACAGGGGTGCAAATAATAGCACCGGTAGCTCGGACGAGTACGCCATGACTTTCCGAAATAGCGGCGTATCTTCTTCCTACGGTCCCTCCACGGCCAACGCAGACGAAATACCACCTGAACAGGTCCCAACTTGGGGCGCTGGGTGGGGCAGAATCGATCGCGGCGCGCAGCCCATGGAGAACGTGAAGCTGCACGATGCCGGAAACCTCTTGCGCCGAGATTCGAGAGCATGATTTCTTTCTTTTAGGAAAGCGTCTGAAAGGGAAAGCGGGCGTTTGGTTAGGACTTTATGTATAACGACTGGGAAAAACGCAAGTGAATTGCTCTTATGATTATGTGTATGTATTATATGTCCAGCTAGACAGTACATGAGTAATGTCATCATGAGGCTGCTCACGCAGCAACTTCAGCCAACGGTCCAAAAAAGATGTGGCAAGTCGTGGACGACTGTGATCATGATCAGTGGGAGGCTTGAACTCCCGGCCTTGGCATTACTCAACACATCTGATGATGTATTAGTACCACGCTCTAACCAACTGAGCTAACCGACCAGCTGTTGTTGAAGCAACATGCCCTAGCCCTTACTGTATGGGGCGGTGGGCGGAGGTGGATGTGGTGATGATTTTGAAGCGGGCCGGAATCGGAGTGTGTGGGTCGCCGGACGGGGAGCGAACGACGGCTCGGGCAGAGAACCTCGACAGTAACAAGCAGTGTCGTGTAGCAGGTAAGTCAACAGACGACAATGCTGACGGTTTCTCAATTTCATGTTCATGACCTCGGTTGTTTTAATCAGCTGTTTGGTTGCGCAATGCTGGCGGATAAGCCACTTAGAAAGAAGTATGGTCTGAAAGTAGTGTCTGAGGGAAACATAGCAGGCATCAACAGCAAGGTTAGAGGTGAAATAGCAAACGTCTAACGTTTACAGTATCCTCCAAATTCGTATATCTGACATTGACATGGTATCTAAAGTCAATTAGTGCAAAGTATAGCACGTATTCTGGGGACGCGGTGTCGTGAGCAATTTTCTCAAACAAAATCGTGTAAGTTGAATTAGCAGTTGCTCCTACGTAAGGTAGGCCTCATGACCAACAACTGATTAGAGTGACAAAGGCTAGAAGGCGACCGCGCGTGCCTAAGACCAAGACAAGAAACAATCCTAAATACAAGAGAATAGAGGTAGGGTAAAAGGAAGATTAGCATCACGACTGATCGAAGCGCAGCCGTGAAAGCATTGAAGTGATGCGCGCAGGTGTGGGTCGGGCGAACACGGATTCTCCACATCTGCGCTACTTCAGTCACAAACTTGCCCCGACCTCCAACGCCTCCAATCAACAATTGGAGATCCCGAACCTGGCCGGCTGGCGCAATGGTAGCGCGTCAGACTTCTATCCGCTCTCGAGTGGTGTAGTAATCTGAAGGCTGCGGGTTCGAGCCCCGCGTTGGTCATCTTTTTGCATTTTGGTGTGATGTTCCCACCGATTTTTGCCTTCGTGGCCTGCTGGCTTATGAGTTTTGCTGGTGCGATGCTCTGGGAGGAGAAAGAGGCTCCAGTTTGTATAGATGGCATGTGTACTTCGGAATATGATTTTGTAGATGGTATAATTGAAGCTCCAAGGGTCCTTTGTCTACGAATCAGCTACGTCATTCAGCGTCCCATAGTGGCCTAAGGTGAGAAGGAAGGGTCCGTCGCCGCTGGTCTTCGCTTGTTGCACACCTGAAGCTCACCGAAACCAAAGTGCCCCACTAAATTCCTGATGGTCGCATAACCGCAAACCGCCGCGTCGAGCTCCCAGCTTCCTTCTCCTAAGGCAAGCTCACGCAGCCCAGATTGCAAGATGGTACGTATGCCCGCGCCGCATCTCATGCTCAGAGTATGCAGGCGACTGCGATTCTGATGTTTTATTCGCTTTCGGCGCCGCATGTTTGGCTAATTCTGGCCCGCTCTCGCAGTTACCCCTCGGTCTTTTGAACGCTGCCCAAGGGCACCCCATGCTCGTGGAGCTCAAGAACGGCGAAACGCTGAATGGCCACCTCGTCATGTGCGACACTTGGATGAACTTGACGTTGAAGGAGGTTGTGCAGACGAGTCCGGTACGCGACGGCTTCCCCCCCGACATCGGTTGGACGGTCTCGACTGACGTGGATACAGGAAGGTGACAAGTTCGTTAAGATACCCGAGGTTTACGTGAAGGGAAACAACGTATGAACAATGGCCCGCGACCCATTTTAGACCCAGCGAGACGGAAAGCTGACGCTCTGCAACAGATTAAATACCTCCGAGTCCCCGACGATATTATCGATCTGGTCAAGGAGAACCAGCAGAACAACCAGGGAGGTTTCCGCGGAGGCAGGGGCGGACAATCGAGAGGCGACCACGGCGGCCGCGGCGGAGACAGGGGACGCGGCAGAGGACAGAGAGGCGGCCGTGGAAGGGGCCGCGGCCCATCATCATGAGGCGGGAGGTTTCCATGACTGCGAGGAATGGGAGAATGAGCTACGGCGCAACGGGCCACGCAGAGGTCCAGAATCCAGAATAATACCAAAGCAGAGGAGCATCTGCCCATGGAACCCATCAAAGAGCGTCTCGCGACGGAGGGACAGGGCGTGCTGCTGTTGGGCTGACGGTTGGATACTTCCCCAGGCATCATCACCAGCAGCTACCTGGGCCTGGAAACGCGTGCACGCCGAATGAATCATTTTAAGTACTTTAAAATCAAACAAGAGATATCCATGAGATGAGGACCGTGTTCAAGTGCTTTCTTTGCCCATGTTCATATTGCTGCACTTCGAAAGCTCTCTCGGAACAGTCATTAAATGTCACGTGACCCCGCGCTGGTAAGGATGCTCGGTGATGAAAGCTCCGAATTCTGCCAGGTACAGCTCCAAGAATTTCGGCAGAAACGCGAACCCCGAATATTGCGAACTCCCATGTCGGGATCCCGAATAGTTTTCGACGGCCTATGGCGCTGCCTTTGCCCTTCCGTCGACGCACATGCCGCGGCAAAATTACTGAGCTCTCCAGCTATCGCCCGCCCGTCGCCAGCAACGAGACCTCGATTCCCCTCCACCCTCACCACTCGACCCCGCGCAGTCCGAACACAATGTCGACGGTACGGGGGCGGCGCATACCACGAAGTCGCCACGCAGAAGGAGCTTGAAGATGCGAGAAGCCGACTTGTGCCCGTCAAAGACGAGCCGCCGGCGAGACAACGACCGCGGGACCCCTCTAAGCCAGACCCAATAGAAGCGCTGCGAGCTGCGCCGGAGGCTGCTGTGTACGAAGCACTGGAAGTCTTGCGAGGGCAGCCGAAGAGCTTCGAGAAGGTGGTGACGATCATAACACACTTGGTCACTGACCGCGACGCCGAGTTGAGCCCTGCGCTGTACGAGCACCTGGTCGTCGCCATGGCAGATGTTCATGGTTCCGCAGCGATGCTGGCACAGCTGTTTGCGGAGATGAGGGAGCTGCACTTGGCGCCCTCGCCGGCCATTCACCATGCAGCACTCGCGGTACGATATCAGAAGCAAAGGTTCCGGATCTCATAAGCTAACTCGTGACGACATAGGCTCTCGCGGTCCACCCCGATTACATTGTCCGAAACGAGGTCCTCGCAGCCATGAAACAGACCTGGACGGAAGTCAACCCGGAAGCAGACGGCCATGTCGCCCTCGGCCTCCTACGCGACGGGCAGTTCGAGCTCGCCCTCGACAAGCTGGAGAGCATGATCGACAACCACGTCCCCGTGCAGCCGTGGGTCTACGACATCTTCATCTTCATGTTCGCGCAGCGCGGGTTCGTCGAGGAGGCCGTCCGGCTGGCGCACAGCAAGGCACACACCACCGCCGCCGCCGACGACTCCGCCGAGAGCCCGCTGTCCATGTGGCACATGCTCCTGGACGTCTGCAGCCAGGCGTACCATTACGAGGGCACGCGATACGTCTGGGGCCGGCTGTACGAGGCGGACAGATATGCCCTGCCTGAGGGCGTGCTGCTGAACATCATCAACACGGCGGCGCGGCACCACGACTTCGAGCTGGTCACGAACGCGAATAAGCTGATTGCGCAGCGGGGCGGGAAGTTGCAGGCGCATCACTACGAGCCGCTGATTGATTGCTACGGCGGGGTTGGCGATTTGGAGGGCGCGCTGAGGGTGTTGTGTATCATGTTCAACGCCATCTCCGTCGCGCCGTACGCCAGCGCGCGCTCGATCTATGAGTGGGTCAAGAAGGAGCCGGAGAGCCTGGATTCAGCCCTCGAGGCGCTGGCTGCATTGAAGAAGGAGTACAAGATTCCGATAGCGGCGCTGAATGTGCTCGTCGAGGCTGCGGTGGAGACGCACGGGTATGCCAAGGCGCTGGAGATTTACAGGAATGCCCCTAATTACACGGAGGCTCCCCCGAACCACGTTACGGTGCGGTATCTCCTGCAAGCGTGCGAGGACGCGGAGGCGCGGCGGGTGCTGGTGGCCGAGGACCCGGAGCTGGCGCTTAAGGGCGACCGGCAGGTCTTTGCGGACGTTATCTTCGAGCATGTCATGGCGGGCGACCTCGACATGGCGTACAAGTGCGTGGAGATGCTGGGCGACGCTCCCGACCCGGAGACGGGCGCCAAACCCGAGGAGTGGATTAGCCAGCGGACGCTGCTGGTGCTCGTGAGGAAGTCTCTCGATGCGCAGGATGAGCGTGTCTGGTGGTTGGTGGAGCAGGCGGAGAAGAGGAACATGGACGTCCAGTCTGGCATTGCGAAGCTGATGGCGTCGTTTGCGGAGCAGGTGAAGAGGACTACGGGGCTGGGAGAGGAGACGGGTGGGTTGGAGGACGATTCTGAGACGAGGCACCCTTGGACGTCGTGATGACTATCATGGTGTTGATTAGCTGTTGAATCAAGCTTGGTGGCTGTCAGTGACTGTTCGTATGGAGAGGCACAGGTCGGATCAAATTTGCGTTGTCAAATGAACTCCATAACCCCTGAAGGTCTTTTGAGAATAGAAAATACAAAAGAATAAGATCACGACACCAAACCTTTGAAGCCAATTGCCAGCTGATCACGACATCTTCACGAACCCACAATACCTGCTGCAGCTCCTCATCATGAGCTTCGAATTCATCAATGTCTATCTAATCAGATGTGAAAACCTGGAGATTACAGCTATGCACATCGTATGGTACCAGGGGATCTAACTAGTGATGCCGCCGGTAGCGAGTATGTTGCAGACGACGCAGTTGTTTATCGTACATTGTCTGTTCGCAACCAAGGCATGCTGCGTCTCTGGTTCGTCAAGACACATCGGCTCGCCAGCGTTCAAATCATCTTCGATCATGGGTTTGGCCATGCCCTGTGCAACTTCAAGGTCCAGATCCAGGTTTCGACTTACTGAAGGCGACTGCTGCTCCATGGGGCTGTCCACGCACATGGCGTCCTCGTCATTGAGGTGATCCGGGTTGCTGCTCGAGGACATTGTCTCGGATGAGCAACGATAGTTGAAGATGATAATCTGGTTGATGTGACTCTCTAAGTGATGGGCGTTTTTGCAGTGTTGTTGATGGGGCGCAAGTGACAATGATGCAGTTGTAACTATGGTGTTGAATGGTGGTATTGTGCAGTTGTGGTGTACTGAGAGCAATCAGGGGCTGTGGACGATGGGCATCTTATAAGGCTCACATCTTGGACACGCGTAAGATCCAACGGCGACCGGTTTGAGGCCAGTTTCAAGAGGACCCAGTGCCATATCGTTGAAGAAGACCACTAAACTCCTCAGACCATACACACAATGAACGTGTAATCGGAAGGCCGGACTTGTTCTTGACAAGTTTCAGATTGTAGCGTTGAGACTCATTGAGATACAAGAAAAGCACAAAGATCTATCAAATTGTCGCGGCCGAACTTCTCGAGGAAGTTGGCCTTGTTATAAGCAGCATAACCTCAAGCGTTCTGCTATCTGGGCGGATAATAGGCATCAACGATAACAATGACGATAATCACGACAATAGAGACGACTTTAGGGATAGGGACTACAGGAACGATAACAACAACAGGAAAGATAGGGAAGACTGGGACGATAGGGACGACGAGGACGATAGGGACAATACGGGTAATAGAATCCTTAATATAGAATAAACTGTAAGAGCTAACATACTAGTTATCCGCCCGGATAGCAAGACTCAACCTCAAAGAAGGCTATGCGACAGGGAGACTTGACGACAGGTCGCTAATCTGAAGCCCGGCAGCTATGAAGAAGGTGAGGTATTCCGAAGAATGTGATGGATACCGATATGTTCAGCATATGTGACCGCTCAGAAGTCAGGTTGTCCAGGAAGTCAATGAAGTAGCAGGGGGACAAAATAAAAGACATGAGTTCTGTCATTTCTGCATGAAGTAGACGAAACCTTGCGATACCCAAGCAGAAGGATACATCTTGGAAGAGTATAATCTATCAGAAAAGCCTTTCGGATATTGGCTATGGGTATATGTTAGGAGGGTAAAACATAGTGTGGTCATACTTGGTAGCTGGAGAGACGATGAATCAAGCTTGATAGTTGTTGCTGAAGATCCCTTCGCTGCAAATGATTCCAGAGCTGTAAATCGCGTCGGACTTAGCAAACACGGAGACTAGCACTATTCCCGCTCACCACCAGAGAGCCATGTGCAACATCCGAACGCTCGTTTGTCCCGACCTCAAACGGAAACCCGAGAGGGTGGTCCAGCGTGACTCATCTGCCGTCAATGAACCTTATCTAAACCGTTGTTGCCGGGATGCAGACATGAGACGTAGCTCAGGCACTAATGAATTTGGGCTATGCTGACAGACTCCTCTTAGCTGAATGATTCGACCATTGTGCTTGAGAGAGGGTCTGCCTTATTGGCAGCCACAGGGGCATCCAAGCTTCAGCACATGAGACGACGTGAACACCTGGAATCATCATCTCGAGCTAATTAAACAACCTCACGTCTCGTGAAGAAGTTTCCAAACGGCCAGGGGGGGGGTTTTGTCCAGTGGTACTTACTGTATGCTGAAAACGTCCCTGGCGTCCATGGATGCCATCTGCCGACGTAAGCCACACACCAGCGCACCTCGACGGCTTTCTCTCAGGCTCTAAGCTTCAACATAGACATGGCATTCTAGTTGCTTGGCGGCATACGGATTTATAAGAGTCGGAGGAAAACATTTTCCCATTCGAGAATGGTGTAACCTGTGAGTCGGCGCGGGATGGCGATTGGGCTTAAGCTTTTGACCCCAACCGCACATTAGCTTTCTTTCTTACGGACAAGCGAATCACAGACAGCCTTCCAAACAGATTTACGAGGGATGCCGGATCTCGCTGATAAATACACCAAAATCCGTGGGGCGGATTAGTGATTCTGTAATGTACCGCCCGTTATCTCAATCTTACACGGAAGCACCAATGTCTGACCGTCAGCACTATCACTCACTACACTGTCAAGGTACGCCAACTGCTCACACGGGCCTAGCCTGCTAAACTCCAGCGCCCGCCGCAAGCCATCTCCCTCCCCACAGCGTCACGTCAGCCCTAGATGATGTTGTCTCTTGCTCCAGACGACTCGGATTGAATCGCAAAGTCCAGACGCGAAACGGGGATCCAATGGCCCGGTGACACGGTTAGATCTTACCGCAGCAGATTTGAGACGTGGTAATCAGATTTGCCCATTGGGGAAACCGGGCGCCCCCAGTCCCTGCGCCGCTGGAGCACGACAGCAACCCAGATAGGCGGTACCATGCATGCGCTCCATCTCCCTTTCCGGTAGCTTCGAAAGCTTCGATCCGGTATGATTCATAATTGATGTTCACACACGCTAGAAAGGGGACTTGATTTCTTCCGCGTCGCGTTTAATGGTGCTCGTAAGCCCGGGCTGCCACGGACGGACGAAGGGTTGACACCTGCTCGGTCATCATTGACGTGCTAGGCGCGATGTTAGTCCCTTTGGTGTTGATGTTAGAGGCTTGTTCCATTGTTCGTCCGAGATGATGATGAGTATATAGATGCCATGAATATCTCATGTCTAGAATCTCTTTCCTCACCACTCCATCAGCTTCAACTTCAAGCATACTTGACCTGAAGGCATAGACACATAAGTCTAGAGCCTGCAACAGCAAACCAACCAACCCAACATCGTTCCATCGCAGGATTTGCATCATAGATACCAGCGCCCAAGCCACATCATCACACAACGTCTCAATGGCGAACCTAATCATAGACGCCCCGGTGGGCCAGCTCATCCGTCTCCTCACAGGGACGAAGTTCCTCCGCTACCCGGAAGAAGAGCCCGACTTCCAGCTTCCGCAACAATGGCTTGACGTTATGAATTCTTCCGATGAGAAGGACGACACCGCCGAAGCCACCCCGGCCGTAGCATCACCGGCGCCGGCCAGCTCCTCCGCTTCCAGCCACAGCGACGAGGAGAATACACTGTCTAAGGAGAAGACGACTGACGCCGGACCGTACGGTGTCGGGGCTACCCGGACGAGGAGCAGAGAGGAGACAGCTCCGTACTCACAGGAACGCTTGGAAGTCGACGAGGCTCACGAGATTGAAAGGACCAAGAGCATACCTATCGCACCAAAGAAGACGAAAGATGGCGCTATTTTGGTGGATTGGTACTTCTCCGACGACCTGAGCAATCCTCTGAATTGGTCTAACAACAAGCGCCTCCTCATCACCGCCATTATCTGCATCTATACATTCGTTGTGTATACTTCATCAGCAATCTACACGAGCTCAATCGAGGGCGTTGTCAACGAGTTCGGCGTCAACCTCACTGAAGCCTCATTGGGTCTCGCCCTCTTCGTTCTGGGTTATGGCATCGGGCCACTGGTGTTCTCCCCACTCTCCGAGATTCCCAGAATTGGCCGCAACCCAATCTACATTGTCACGATGCTTCTCTTTGTTATCGTCTCTATTCCTGCGCCATTGGTCGACAACTACGCCGGTCTGATGATCCTCCGTTTCCTGCAAGGTCTCTTCGGCTCTCCATGCCTTGCCTCGGGAGCCGCCTCACTGGGCGACATCTACTCCATGATGAACCTCTCCTACCCATTTGCACTCATCATGTGGACTAGCTCTGCATACTGCGGTAAGCAACCCCCGATCTTATTTTTCATGAATACCGTTCTAATACTCACCCAGGTCCCGCTCTTGGTCCCCTCCTCTCAGGCTACGCCGTCACCGCCAAGGGCTGGCGCTGGTCCCTCTGGGAGATCCTCTGGGCCGCCGCCCCCGTCTTCATCGTGATGTTTATCTTCCTTCCCGAGACCTCCGCCCCCAACATCCTCCTCCGCCGCGCCAAGCGCCTCCGCAAGCTCACCGGCAACTCGCGCTTCATGTCTCAGTCCGAGATCGACCAGCGGAACCTCAAGACCTCAGCCGTGGTTATCGACGCCCTCATCAAGCCCCTCGAGATCACACTCAAGGACCCGGCCATTCTCTTCGTCCAAATCTACACGGCCATCATCTACGGCATTTACTACAGCTTCTTCGAGGTCTTCCCCCTCGTCTACCCGGTCTATTACCACATGTCCCTCGGTCAGATCGGCCTCGTCTTCCTGTGTATCCTGGTCGCCTGCCTGATCGGCGTCGCCATGTACATGTCCTACCTCGCCTTCTATATGATCCCCCGCATCCGCAAGTTCGGCTTCCCCGTGCAGGAGAGCCGCCTTGTTCCTGCTCTGCCTGCAGCCTTCGGCCCCACGATTGGTCTCTTCATCTTCGCGTGGACTGCATCGCCTGCAATCCACTGGATTGCGCCGACGATCGGAATTACTGTCTACGGCGCCACGGTGTTTGTGGTGATGCAGTGCATCTTCGTGTACGTACCGCTGAGCTACCCGCAGTACGCAGCCAGCCTGTTTGCCGGTAACGACTTCTTCCGGTCGGCGCTGGCGTTTGCAAGCATCCTGTTTGCGAGACCGCTGTATGGCAACTTAGGTGTCGCAAGGGGCACGAGTCTGCTCGGTGGACTGAGCACGATTGGAATCATTGGAATCTGGCTGCTTTACTTCTACGGAGCGAGGTTGAGGGCCAGAAGTACCTTTGCTATCTCTGGATGAGCGAACCGAGGAAGAGTCTACATTGGAGGAGTCTAAATTTGATGGAGATTGGCACAGCGTTGCGTGGAGTCTTTTGAGCTGGCTGGCTCTGTTTGATGGTATACCTAGGCTAGGGGAATCATAGGGAATTGCGAGTCTTAATGATATACATAATGCTTAGATTTCATGTCAATCTACACTGCATAACTACTGGATCATACCTTGCGCCCTTACATCGAACTCTTAAACCCTGGATCTGGTGCTGAGTCGAATGCTCTATGCTAACTAGCAAAACCCTCATACGTATTGTAACGCGTAGCTTGGAATCTTTTCATCAACAACTCCAGCGCGAGTGTAGGAACACACACCCTTTATTCAAGTTTGCATTTGGATCGAGAAACAATTATCACTGAAACAATACTAGCTACACCATGGTTCGGCATCAATACCTCCTCAATCACAAAGCTGTATGCCACGACGAACAGAAGTTTTTCACAGAAGTCTCTAAATTCCCATGTGAACGGTGATGTCGAATGCACCCATGCCAACAACATATCTCGTGCAATTCGTGCTTGTAGTTGTTTGCAATTAAAATCCCGTTAACCTAATAAGGTGCTAATTGTCGTGATAAAATCATCGTAGCTGTCACGCAAGCTGGAGTTCTGGACCAAAATCGATTGATCTGGGATATCCGTACGTTCTATTGCGACTTCAGCCATCGCACCAATTCATACTCTCTGGGCCCTCTCAGCTGAGCCTCTAGTGTAAAGCGGGAGGGTAGGCGACACGAGTCAACTACGAATTGCACCAAACCGCACCTCCTCCGGCACGAGAAGCGAGAGGCGGACAGCTCCGACTGACCCTGACAAGACACCAAATTTTGACTCGTAGCCCAATTGCTACTCGGAGTTCGGACTTTTGACGAGACATACGTCAATAGGTACGAACAGGTACCTATATGTAGGAACGTTTCCCGCGGGGCCCCATTTTGACAACATGAGCTTTTTCTTCTACAACAGGGCCAAAGTCCGAGAATATCTCCCAATTTCCATTTAAAAAAGCGGTGATCGTAGTGATTTTAGGCTAGCTGACAGGATGACGAAATCGAAAGACCCGATGGCGACAGGCGTTGATATGGCTCTGGTATCCATTTGGTCAACTATGGAGTCAACCCGGTTGGTCAACGGAAGGGGCATGGGCGGCCGAGTATCCACACCCGTTACCACGGGGCCCCCCGGACCGCCGTCTAGTTCACCTTTGAGTCGGGGTCCGGGCCCCTTTTGGAGTGACATTCGAAAGGTACTGCGTAGAAGCCGATGGGACTGTGAGGTCGGAGAAATGATGCACTTGTCCGTCATTGCTAATTAGCGCATGGTAATGAAATTCTTGATATGTAGTCGGTGTAGCCTCGACGGCGAGCATGAAGAGGGAGGGCTTGCTTCTTCTTCTTCCGCGCTTTGCTTGTGAATCTTTGCTGCTGTTGGACACTCGGAAGTTGGAGGTCGATCGTTGCAATGTCATTTCTTAGTCTGCCAAAGCTGTTGACCGCGGCGCTCAGCGCCAGCGCTGTGGTAGCGCAGAACGTTCAACAGCGCCAACCCAACATCGTCTTCATTCTCACCGACGACCAGGATGAACAGCTCGGCTCACTCGACTATATGCCGTTCGTACAGAAGCACTTCGTGAATGAGGGAACATATTACCGCAAGCACTTCTGCACTATTTCGATCTGCTGCCCGTCGCGAGTCAGCTTGTTGACAGGCCAAGCTGCTCACAACACTAATGTCACCTACGTTACTCCGCCTCATGGTGAGCAAAGCCTGTCACGTTCCATCGCGAGACTTTCTAACCAGAATTCTACTCAGGTGGATATCCCAAGTTCGTCTCTCAGGGATACAATGAGAAGTACTTGCCTGTCTGGCTGCAGGATGCTGGCTACAACACCTACTACACGGGCAAACTCTTCAACGCCCATAGCACCGACAACTGGAATAACCCCCACCCTAAGGGATGGACCGGAAGTGATTGTAAGTGACTGGGAAGCTGAAGTATGATCGGAACCCAATTAACTTTACTGCCTAGTCCTGCTTGATCCCAACACCTACCTTTACTTGAACGCGACATTCCAAAGAAACGACAGCCCGCCTCAGACGTACCCCGGGGAGTACAGCAATGATCTGGTCGCTGAGAGGGCACTTGGTTTCTTAGATGATGCCCTCAAGTTCAACGGCAGCAAGCCTTTCTTCGTCGGTATTGCGCCCATTGGGCCTCACAACAACGGCCTTGGTGGTGAGACAAGCGCAGGAGCTACGCCGCCGATCCCCGCCAAGAGACATGAGAACCTTTTCCCCAACATCACAGTTCCCCGGACTTACAATTTCAACCCGGATAAGGTAAGTTTCGACCCTTTCTTTTGAAGTATTTGTCAGAGGAATATGATTAACACGACCAAACCACAGCCTAGCATGGCCAACTGGGGCTTGATTATCCCCAAGCTCAACTCCTCGGAAATCGCCTACGGTGACAACTACTACCGTCGCCGCCTCCAGACGCTGCAATCTGTCGATGAGATGGTCGATTCTGTTTTCAAGCGTCTCGAAGATGCCGGCGTTCTCGACAACACCTACGTCATTTTCACTTCCGACAACGGTTTTCACATTGGCCAGCACCGTCTCAAGCCCGGAAAGACCTGCGCTATCGAGGAGGACATCAACGTTCCATTCCTCATCCGTGGACCCGGTGTTCCCAAGGGAAAGACGGTGGAGTTTGTCACTACCCACACTGACATCGCGCCCACCATCTTTTCAATTGCCAACATCACCCTCCGCGATGACTTCGATGGGTCACCTATCCCTTTCTTGGAAGACGGGATCGCGAAGGCGCAGAATGACCCCAATCATGACCACGTCAACGTCGAATTCTGGGGCACGCAACGTGGTTATGATGTTTTTGGAGGAGGTAAGAAGAATCGTGGAATCGAAACGGAGCTTTTACTGACGAAATCCTGCAGTCTCGGCCAACAACACTTACGAAGCCATGCGTGTTCTTGGTGATGGGTACAGCTTGTTCTACTCCGTATGGTGCAGCAATGAACGCGAGTTCTACGACATGAAGGTAGGTTGTCATGCCGAACTCCGAAGCTGCGAATGTAATGATTGCTGACGCCCAGAGCAGAAGGACCCGGGCCAGATGGATAACCTGGCTGGTAGCGCAACTGGCCAACTCCTGGATAGGCCACTGTCATCTGTGCAAGACCGCCTGGATGCTCTTCTCTTAGTCCTGAAAAGCTGCAAGGCGGAGAGTTGCAGACTCCCTTGGAGTCAGATCCATCCCGATGGAACCGTCAACAACCTTCGCGATGCTCTTGATGCCAAGTATGATGACTTCTACGCTGGACAGCCAAAGATTTCATTCTCGGACTGCAAGGACTTTTACGACATTGGATCCGAGGGACCACAGGAGCTCTTGCACTACGACCCGTGAGTCATGTGTGCCTGAAGTTCAATGACAAAGCATGAATAATGAATGGTATATAGAAAAGCTACTGCTGTTGGAAGCCCGTGGCAGTTATCAGAGGTTGAGGAGCTGTGAAGGCTTCCAGCGTTACATATTGGACACAACAGATGTAATAGAACGATTTGATGCCCTGAAATCTTGCAAGAGTTTGCCATGAGATCGTAATCACAATTCAAGATGACTTGAACATTGTCCCATCATGACATCGGCCAAGACCTGTCATGCATTCGTGTCTAGGCGGCTTATTAGACG
The DNA here is from genome assembly GCA_025328625.1 of Colletotrichum sp. SAR11_240. Classification (NCBI taxonomy): domain Eukaryota; kingdom Fungi; phylum Ascomycota; class Sordariomycetes; order Glomerellales; family Glomerellaceae; genus Colletotrichum; species Colletotrichum sp. SAR11_240. Next base: position 201,395 of record JAKMXA010000009.1, on the reverse strand, counting down.
GGAACATTGCTCTGAGCTTCTGTTGAATCAATTGCGAGCCAACTCGGAGCCACCAACGATATAGTGGGCCACAGGAGGTTGGACAAAGTTCTTTCCAACGATTCTGATTTAATGAATTTCATGCTCATGATGCAGAAGCTGTATTCATGCAGTCTATCTAATAAAAAAAGAAATTAGAGCAGCCGAACTGCATTTCGGGTTTGACGAAGCCACGAGCTCCTCAATCCATCTCGATGTTCAGCCGGGATGCAAGTCTAATGCCATACCATACCATGGCAAAGATTGTTATCAAATTGAGATGAATGCTCATGGCATGATTTCGGGAAAAACGCCTTCGGCATGCTTGCATGTCTGGGCTAATCTCATCAACGGCGTCTGGCTGCTTTGCGTCACGCGTTTCTGTATTCGAATATTAGCACTAATATCTTGGGGGGATGCATGCAACTTATTATTACCTTGATGAATACGATCAATCATCGCTTGTTTCGTTCTGGGGCCATAGATGAACAGATTCAGGATTGCGGTGACGCCAGCAATGGCAAACGGAACCCAATCCCGCTTGTCTTTCAGTAGAGATGCTGGCCCACTAGGCGGGAATGTGAGTGCCGTTACAACCAGCAAGATAGATTGACATCGAAAGTAGATGGGAAAAATTCGTTTTTGTAGTGTTGTGAAAGCAGTCTTTGGAAGCTCGTTGTAACAAACTTTGGTGTTGACGAAGGTCTGGAAGAGGGTTGTGCCGAGTAGAGTTGCGTATGAGATGATGTGGCAAGGAGCTAACAGAGTGGCCATGTTTGATGAAAATGATTGGATTAATGTAGAAATTATCATATCAAAACCAGCCATCTAGCAATATAGTTTGAGGTTGAAGAAGCAGTTGGGAAATTGGGAACATCTTCGCTTTTATCTCAGCCAAGTTGCGCATGTGTGAATCTGGATGTGCGTTTACGTTCCGGCGAACTGTAAGTTCCGAACACCTTCGGATAGAATGCTAAGTGGCTGTGCGTACCCAAAACTCTAGGGAGGAACAGTGGCTCACAGCCGCCCCCACCACGGAGACTAACACTACCACTCGACAGCTGGTCTGGTCGAGGCTTCCGAAAGGATTCGGAGCGGCGGAAAAGTAAGCATTTTGCTAGTTCCAGACCACTTGATTGGTCTGAGTAAAAGTACATGTCCTGTTCGACTATCATCATGTAGCTGATGAGCCACGCCTCTAATTACATGCAAAACATGCTCTTCTACTCTGTAGACGGTCACGGTGTTCTGTGAATATCACAAATATTGAATAGATGCAAGGTTAGGAGTGTGAATGTTGATGCTTCTCTGGGAGAGCTTACATGGTCTCGACACAGTCACGCTGATCATTGAGAACAATGCTGACCGTCCGTCTGTTGGACCTCAATCTTGTGATAGCATTTTGCTGCTCGAGATGACGATTGTCTGCAAGAGGTCATGATCGACAATGATGTCTGTTCTAATGCTCACATTGATATGAGATATGAACCCTCTTCATGAATGATCTACCAACATGTAAGCACAGGCTTACATCTTTCGCCTATAATTCAACTGCCGGTCGGCTTTATCCCGATGATGCCCCGTTCGTTTAAGCTCACCACCCATGACTTGGTTCGTCTTAGAAAGAGGAGCTCGGAAGTCTCGACTTCTGCTCAAAATGTGGCGGTAGCTGACACTCCAGTAATTTTACAGTGGACCACGCAACTCGAACCGCCCGAAAACCCGTGCGCACGTTGCAGCCGGATGCCGTATGACGCCCGCATGCTTCCCGCATGTCACCCACCTTCCATCCCGCGATCGTCGCAGCTCCAAGTGCCGCGATATGATACGGGGAATTATGTGGTAACTGAAACCCTCGGCGCATATAGTACTGCAATGCACCACAACATACCGCCTTCGCCAAACGTATTGTAGAACTAATTGGCCTGTTAATGACGTGGAAGCGAGAGTTCACGTCGTGGAGAAAAAGCAAGCATATTGACTCGGAGGCTGGAGCTATCCGTACATCATGGGGGCTTGGTCGAGATGGAGATGGAGATGGAACCTTAGAAGAAGCAATATATAAGTTTCTATGATCACCTCATCACAAAACACATCGAGCAGGCGCTTCTTCACTTATTCTCTTGTTACAAATATGGACATGGCTTTGCCTACAACACGGCTCACGGGTCTCGCAGACTCCTACCCAGTGATAGCGGCAGTCTCTGCTGCAATCAGTGTGGTTAGTTCTCAATTTGTGATGATTTCTATCATATACGCTGACTAGAAGCCTCGAACAGGCCATCGTGTACTTCATCGTCCTCCTTCCGCTATACAACATACTACTACACCCTCTCCGGAAGTATCCTGGCCCAAAGCTATGGGCGGCTTCCCAAATCCCATGGCTTCGCTCTTACACGGGCGGGCTTTACCACGTCAAGCTCCGCGATATGCACGAAAAGTACGGCCCCGTTATTCGAGTTGGTCCCAATGAGCTGTCCTTCACCTCACCAGAGGCATGGCAAGCGATCATGGGCCACCGTAAGTCGGGTGAAGTAGAAAACGGCAAGGCGGCTTTCTACGCTGTCCCACCACTCATCACCGGTCTCAACCGAACTGACCACTCACGCGTCCGGCGACTTATGTCTCACGGATTTTCGTCAGCAGCGCTTCGAGACCAGGAACCGATGATCAGGGGCTACATCGACTTGCTGATCCAGCGTCTCCATGAGAACAGCCAACAAGGCCATAAGGCGGTTGACATTTGTGCGTGGTTTAACTACACGACTTTCGATATCATTGGGGACTTGACTTTTGGAGAGCCGTTCGGCTGTCTGCAACAATCAGCTATGCACCCGTGGGTCGAATTGGTCTTTGCAAATGTCAAGACCTCGGCTATGCGGTCTGCACTTGCTCGGTTCCCAGTCGCGAACCATCTGCTCCCATTCTTCGTCACCCCTCAACTTGTTAGGAAGGCGGCTGAGCACAAGGAACTTACGCGAGAGAAGGTGTCTAAGCGCTTGACATTGACAGATGCCAGACCTGACCTGGTGCATGGCATGACCGTTGGAAAAGGTGGCTTGGTATGTGTGATGATTTGCAACTTCACATCTGAAAACCTGAGGCTGACGTGGTACACAGACCGTCTCTCGTGAGGAGTTGAACGAGAACTCCGAAGGACTCATCATCGCTGGCTCGGAGACCACAGCCACCGCCCTTTCAGGGGCCATCTACATGCTGACGACACACCCTGCGATCCTCAAGACGTTGGCTGAAGAGATTCGATCTGCATTTACCTCCGAGTCAGAGATGAATTCTATCAACACCGCGCATCTTCCATATCTCCAGGCTGTTCTTGAGGAAACCCTGCGTTTCTTTCCTCCGGCACCCAATGCTTTGCCTCGGATCACACCACCGGAAGGCAATGTTGTTCTGGGAAAGAGAGTCCCAGGAAATGTGAGTTCAAGATGTTATCAAAATTCAAAATTGCTTGCATGCATTCTTTCTAACAATCCATCAGACCGTGTTGTCAGTTCCGCATTGGGCCATGTATCACAGCAGCAGCAATTTTAGCCGACCTGACGAGTTCATCCCCAACCGGTGGCTTGACGACCCACAGTTCGCCAGTGACCGAAAGGAGTGTATGAATGTGTTCTCCTTTGGTCCGCGCAACTGTATTGGAAAGAAGTAAGAATCGAATAGTGTCGTATTCAACCGTTTCTTTTGCTAATGAAATCTAGCTTGGCGTATGTTGAGATGCGCATGTTCCTTGCTCGTGTGATCTGGAACTTCGATATCGAACTTGCGGCAGAGAGCATGGACTGGTTGCAGAAGGGTCGCTCGTTCAGTGTGTGGGCCAAGCATCCTCTCATGGTCCATCTGACCCCTCGGCCGGTGGCTGTGTAGAGCCAGCAGCTTTGTTTCTGGCAGTGCGAAGTTTGATTTCAACGAAGCTAAATACTTTGGCGTATTACGTGTTCTAGAGACAATCCGTATTAAATGGCGATCTTTGGCCGACATTTCAGCCCGGAAGTTGTGGGGTGTGAAACATGCTGCACACTGTATGAAAGAAACTTGTTCCCGAGTACGACGACCTCGGACTCAGTGCTGTTTCGTGGCTGGTTTGATAGAACAATGCCTGCAACTTGAAATTAGAAATAGACTGAGAACAATTAAATTGGCGAACATGCAGTCGGAACTGACCAATTGTGAGGGTGATGATTCAACGACGATCCACCGTTCGGGGGCTAAATCGCCCCCGCGCCGAGTGCCCCTTGTCAACTGATTCCGCTGTTAAGAAGGTCCCTGGCGTTTGCTATGCATGAGCTTCCAAGCCAAGTAAGCCACTAACTCTCACTGTGACGGACATCGGCAATGCAAAGCGGGCCGGCCCTCATCGTAAACTTGGTGCATTTCCTTCCCCGCGACTGGACTTAATCTGGTTAATTCCTCCGCTCTCTTCTTTCTCATCTGTCATCGTATCGGAATGGCGTCACCCTTGGACAAACTAACATCGGTTTTCCCCTGCCCGGTATGTGGCATGGAATTCCAGCGCCAAGACCATCTAAAAAGGCACGTTTTCCTCCATGAGGATTACAAGCCTTTCGCTTGTTCCAAATGCAGGCGTCATTTCTCTAGAAGGTGTGTTTGACTTCGGAGGACAAGAGGTATTCCCATATATCTAGAACAAGTACTGAAGGCGAGAATCCTGACAGAGATACCCTTGAGCGACACGAATTGGTCCACGAACCCTCAATTACGCAACATTTGAAGGTGGCCGACAAGACCCGGGGAACCAAAGCTTGTGTCCCTTGTCGCACCGCCAAACAGAGGTGCGATGGCGACGGACTGCAACCTTGTACTAGATGTGCGCAAAAGGAAAGACAATGTCAATATTTACCTCGTCGCGCCCGACAGGTAAGACCTTATAGAATTCTCCATCCCCCAAAGCGATCTCCTAGCATTGATAACTGACGGCCCCTTCTCAGTCTTCGAGGTTTAAGTCTCACGTCAGACGAGAGTCTAGATCAACGAGCACGAGACCCGTCACTGAGTCGGAGAGGGCATCAGTAGAAACTTTACCCTCACATTCAACAGGCCCACTGGAAACCCCCATCCTGTCTGACTTTGACACAATGAATACAGGTGGTGAGGCAGATATGGCACTCGTCACCTGTGACGCCTCTCCCACCACATGGGATGAGATCTTCTCCACGACTTGGAACGAAGCACAATTGCATGTTAACAATGCTGCACTGCAAATGCTGAACTTCGCAAGTCCTATGGCCTTTCCAAATCTTCCGTCTGGAAATTGGCCAGCACTGGGAACGACTGGTGAAACCTTCACTATCAATCCCCTGTCCACTCCTCTCTTACTTCAATCTACAACCCAGCACCAGCACGACCAAACGCTCATTTCAGCATCTCCGAGCTTAGACGCTGATCTGGAGAACTTAGGTCACGTACCTGAGCTCACCTCAGAGACATTTGAGGATCTGAGTGCATGGGTTTGCACGATGAGTCGTATGACAAGAACCGTCGATTCATTCTCAAGCTTATCTCTAAACACCTTGAACGCTTTCATACAGCTCTATTTCGAAGAGTTCCACGACATATTACCCATAATCCATCGACCAACGTTCGATCCGAACTTCGCCCCGTATTTGCTGGTATTGGCCGTTGGTAATGCTGGGCGTCGCTTCTCAAAGTTGGCCGGAGAAATGTGCTCTGGGACTGAACTGGACCAATTTGTCTACCATGCTGCACAGCACCACGTATGTAATATGTCCCCTTTTGTATCAGGTTGTTTCTAGCGTCTAATACAAAGTATAGGTCGGGAATCTGCCACCAAACGACACCATTCCGGCTTGGCTAGCTCAGACAGTGCTTCTCAGCCAGGTGTCCATGGCCTTCTCCAACGACAAACAGAATGTGGAAAGGAGTAAGGTAACAAGAGGCATTCTGGCCGTCACTTTGGGGAAACTTGAGCCTCGGTTGGAGGCAGCCGCCACGACCATTTACACAGATATAGAGCCGTCGAACGTCCAAACGCAGTGGGAAGCCTGGATTGAGTGGGAAGTATTGCGACGTACGGCGTTTGGTCTATGGGTGAGATACTACCGCGCTTCACACTTGTTACTTGTTGAGTCTAACGTTATCGTAGCTTCTGGATAGTCAATGCTGTCTGCTCTTCGATCTCACGCCAGTTGTGCCTACAGAGGCTCTCGCAACGCAAATGCCACTTCCTTGTCATGAGCGACTTTGGGAGAAGTCATCTGCCTCGGCATGGGAAAAGGCATGTGAAGGTAGGCTCGTCATTGCCTCTTGATGAAATTTCTGCTGGCTCCGAGTGCTAACATTTTAGAAAACAACGATCTGTCTACATTACGGGAAGAAATGCAGTCACTATACAAACAGAACCCCTTGTCAGAAAACGTGGGGGGTTTTGCACTCTTACTCCTGCTCTTCTGCTTTTTCCGAGACCATCTCTTCTTGAAACAGGTTGAAAGCCAAGGCCTCTCAGCAGTGAATAACGACGAGGAACGAGTCACTTCTGGTATGAGTCGTTGGTCAAAGACCTGGCGGCTCTTGGACCCGATCAAGCGATCGGATTCTACGCGTATCAAAACCGTCGCAGTCCAGTACTACCACATCATAGGGCTTATTATAGAATTGCCCCTGAAGGATCTGTATGCTTTTGCGGGCTGGAGAGTCACGCGGTCCAAGCAGCGCGAGACCAGAGAAAGATTGACGACATGGGTAGCAGAATACGGAGATAGGGCTAGATCTGCGGCACTTCATGCTGGGAGGATTTTCCGCCAGTGCCGAAGTCGCTCGTCCTGCGGATACCAAGAACCTTGCGCAATGCTTATTGCAAGCCTCACTCTTTGGATGTACAACAGCTCATTGACGGCAAGGTTGCTGGCTTACCGCGAGAGCTATCGTGAGCAGGACCAATCTCCCATACTCCGGCTCGACGAAGAGAACGACCGGGAAGAGGCATGGGATTGGATACAGACGGGGAAGAGGGCGCGCCCATTCGTTGCTGGCATTGGTGATATTCACTTGCCCGGGGGTCACTCGAAGGCCGTTCATCAAGCGATCAACATTCTATCGTCACTGAGGGAGTGGCAAATTGGGCAACTGTTTTGCGTCACCTTGAAGGACTTGATCGTGTTATTCGATAAAGACACCATGAACTAGTACAATAATTACCCGACCTCCCAATTCGAACAACATCATACACTGACTGGGCAGCTCTGAAGCTTTCACCTTGCGTACCACACTTCTTTCAAAACTCAGGCTCGTGGTGACACCTGGAGAGGAAGACCTCCCTCCAGCTCTACAGTGAAGTTATCGACTCGTCTGGGAGGCAAAAACCCAGAGGGGAAGGTGATTTTGTACTTTCGAAGGATGGAAGCGAGTATGAGCGTCAACTCAACGGGCACCAAGCTAGAGGTTGAGACTATAGTCAGCAAATGAAGTGTCAAAGAGCGCAATTGCTTTGAGCTTACTTTTGGCCAATACACATTCTTGCACCCTTGCTGAAAGCAACTTGATACTGATCCAGGCCCTTGGCTTCGGGGGCTAACCAGCGATCGGGGTTGAATAATCGTGCATCAGGGCCCCAGAGGTCAACACTGGAATGCATTGTATGAGCTGACATAGACACAATGGTCTGTCATAGTCAGTAGGTTTTCACACCAAGCCAGCATTAAGTCAAACTTACGCCAGGAGGAACAACATTTCCGTCTACAACGAGAGGCTCCGACAAGTTATGAGGGACGATGCGTGGAAGCCTAGAAGGCACTGCTGAAGCAAGACGAATGCCTTCTTTAACGCAAGCGGTCTATCGGTGCTATCAGTCAGTCTTCAAGTAAACCCCAATGGCATTGTCTGAGTCACTCACCAGATATTCGATCTTTTCCAAAGTCTGGAGCGGGGGCAAATCATTCTTGTCCGGAATAGCAGCGTCAAGTTCTTCGACCAGTCTCTTCTCTATGGCGGGATTACGCAGAATCTCGAAGAGAGCGGTGGTCACGGACGTGGCGCTCGTGTCAGACCCGGCCACCAAAAGATCGAGAGATTCGCCGACCAATGCAACATCCGACAGCGATGTCAGATTTTCGAGAACGATGGGATGATTGACAGCCACTTTTGATCCATCAGACTTGCGCCAGCGGTTCACACACTGCTCCGCGTACTAAGCTCCGTGCATTTGGGGTCAGATGATGCTTCGACTACCGGCTTGAGAAAGTCTTTTGACAAGGGGATACTTACGTCAGTCAACTGAAAGAGACTGCCCAGTTCAGGAGAGATGACTTTCAATAATCCCACTGGAATGGCGTTGCTGATTATGCGCAACAAGGGATACTGCTGCAGGGTCTTCACACCCTGAGCACCAACGCTGAAAGCTGTGAGGAAATGCGATTTGAAACTGTCGGGCTGCTCTTCCAGCATACCGCGACTATCGGCGAAACAAAACTCCATAATGATGTTGGTAGTCAAGAGTCTGCCGAGACGTCAATCCACGGACCAAGCAGAATGGATCAGGGTTCATGAGAGGATAACTGTTGCATGGAGGGACGTACCGAAACGCATCGTAGAAGTCGATGTTCTGCTTTTCACGAAGCCTTTCAATCTTGCTCTCCAACAGTGCCAATCGCTCGCGAATAAGATCCTCCAGCTTGAGGACACCTGCACGTGAAAACATGGGGTTCAACATGCGTCGCCGTTCCTTGTGTTTAGCCTCGTCCATCTCGGTGAAGACCGTGGGAGACGGCGCATTGAATGCCAGGTAGAAAGGCTCATTCTTGGGGAAAGGGTTAGATTGCCTGTAGATAACCTTGTAAAGGTTCGTATCGGTAATGTGAAGCTCATTCGGCGCGATTCTGATGGCTTTGGCGTCTGCCCTCGTTGTCAGCTGTAACATCCAACCGGTATCACAGGGATCAGAAGGGCGGTCTCACCATATTTATGATGGATTTGCTCATAAGTATCTTCAGGGTAATCCTTCTGGGTTTGTTGGTACAGCCAACTATGCGATTTGGCCGCTTCTCTCGGTCCAGGGAAGTTGCTTAGAGGATGCAGGTAAACGCGGTAAAGCCCTCGAAGGTAGGTAAGAAAAACGAAGACAAGAACAGCGGCAGGCACGCTGAAAGCCATTCGAGTCGAGAGGACCTGATCATTGAAATGCGGCTGCCGTGTGGTAAAATTATCGGAAGACATGGCTGCTCTAGGCGTTGAAATCTGATGTTAAAGAGATTGGTTAGTAGGAAGTTGATATCTGAAGCTTCCTCTTCAACGGGCTTTATACAAAATAAAGGTGTCTTCTATTAGGCAGAATTCATTCGATCAGTACGGCTTATGACACAATGGACCAGTGATTTGAGGAGCCGACGAGACGAATCGCCGACGCTAAATTGAGGAGCCGATTGCGCTGATGCCGTTGTGGAGACATTTCGGCTCCTCGATTTGTGGGGCGACAAGCCGACCGGTCGGCAGGCCCCGATACTGCCGCTACCGTAGTTGGAGACTGGTCTCCCCTAGCATTCTTGATGTCATTTGCATTGCAGTTTGAGAGAGTCTTACGCCTTGGGCGAACTATTGGAAGTGCCGTTAGGCCTAATCCAAGTAGTTGCAGACGTGATCTTTCCACCGGTTTTATACTGGACCTTGAGAGGGTCTGAGAAACTGGGGGAAAACAAGAAGATGAGATGATTCTTGCTAATGGGACATCCGTACCGCGAATTCTTTTCTTCTTCTTTTTTCTTTTTTTTACTTCTTGTTTTTTCTTGATTGATTGCCTCGTCATTGTGCATTTGTCGACATTTGGTCTCCTGCGGATGTGCGCTCCATCCATTGGACATGACCTGGTTCACAGAGCGGAAATGTTGCGCATCCCGCCGGCTTTGAGTGGATTGCTGTAATTAATAGATCGCCTTACCCGTAACTTTCAACATTGCGCAAATTCTCCGAGCCGCAAAAGTTTCAAGGGGGTTCATAAGATGAACAATGCTGGATCGTAACGCAGCCGCATCCGGTGGGATAAAGCTTGGGCGCAGAGGAATTTCTGCCGCAGTGCCCACATGGTCAAACTCTACTGACGACATGTCGAGGTTCTCTCTCTGCTCACATAAAATAAATCGGTTATTGTAGACTAAGTTAATGTTCAAAGAAATGAAAGTTTTCAAAGTTTAGGCCAAAATCATTGCTTCATTTTCCTCTAAATCTATGTACTCAAAATCACCGACTCCGCCCAACTCATTCACGCCATCTATGCCTCAACGCCGAGGGTGATGTAAGCGAGCATGCCCTTGGTGACGTCCTCGCCGTCAAGAGGCTCAACGATCATGTTCGGGTTCCAGCCGCCAATGACCTCAGCAGCGAAGATGGAATCGATGTCGTTGGTGGTGCGGTTGATCTCGGTGTGGCTGACGTAGGGCTCCAGAGCCATGATCTGGGCGCTGAGCTCCTCGTCGAAGAAGATCTGGCCGGTGTTGGCAATGTTGGAGCCGACGATGGTGCCGTTGCTGCGGACGGACCAGTCGGTGTGGACCTGGGCGTGGATGTGGATGGTGCGCTCGACGTAGAAACCGGGGAAGACGGTCTTCATCTCCATGATGCCGTTGCTATCGGTGGGCCACATGCCGCGGAGCCAGGTGGTGTCATCGGTGTGCAGGTCCAGGTCGGGGCCGATGGTCATGTTCAGCTGCTCGAGGAGCTCCTCGAAGGGAGTGTTCGGGTCGCGTCCGGTGAAAGAGCTGTAAGAGCCGGTCTGGAGCAAAACTCGTTAGTTTACTTCCTTGATGTCTTGAGAAACTATTACGGGTTCACTTACAGCATTGCAATGCCACAAATCGACCAAAACATCCTCCATGACTTCGCAAGTGTTGATGTTGAGAACACCGATATCCAGGTAGAGAGGAACACCGGCCTGATCCTCGCTCATGTCCTGACGGAGAGTCTGCGACTGGGGCCAGACGTAAGGTCCCTTGGTGACCTCAGGAGTCAGGACGCAGGTGTCATTCTGCAGAGTGTTGTAGTGGGGGCCCTCGGTGTGAATGGTGACGTTCGAGTCGCGGGCGGCGAGGTGGCGGCTAGCGAGCGAGCGCTTCTCAGCGTGACGCCTCTTGCGGACCTCGCTGAACTGACCGGCCTGGACGGCGCAACGCTTGGAAAGGTTTCCGCGGCGGACCATCTCAGTGTGGCTCAGGCCGTGCTCATGGCCAGGGTGGGCGACAGCCACACCCGTAAGGAGCGCAGTAGCGAATGCGAGGAGTTGGAACTGCATTGTAAAGAATGTTACCGGGGGGCTAAAGAATGTGTAAAGACGGACGAATGAGAGTGTCTGGAAATGCAGGCTACAGATTTCAGCTGATGTTCTGTTCGCTGATCAAACGGCGAAGACGATCACTCTTTATAAGTCTCTCGACGGTTCCGCGTATGCTTTTTTCACCTTCCCCAAATAGATCAAAAAGCCTTTCGTTGCATCGCCCCAAAGACACCCCTGAGCAGTCCCCAGAGATGTTCATCTCATCACTGCTTTGCTTTTGTCATCCCCCTTCTCATCAGCGCTCAGATTCTCAAACCGCCAACCATTTCGCGAGCCAGATGTTCCACGATCTCCACTGACGTCGGGTGAATGAAAAATATCGCTCCCACATCCCGAAGAACCACGTCCAGATCAATTGCCTTGCCCGGCCCTCCAAGAAACAGGCAGCCAATCAAAACGGAGGTATTACCGTTGGGCGCCGGGGTTCGGGGCTCCAAGACCGCATCCGGGCTCCACCAGTGCGGGCCGCCAAGAATCCTGGCCGCGTAAGTTCAGGGGCGCTCCCGCTTCGCCGCTACGTCAAGGCGAGTCAAATGCTATCCCATCGGCCTTGCATATTCCATGGGGGCCTCGCGGCAGGAGGCGCGGTAGTGCCGACTACGTGTTGATCTTCGTGTTGTCATGGAGGTGGATAGGCGATTTCTTCCCAAGGCCAGATGCCATTGTCAGATCCGCATCTGTTACCACCCTGGTCCGGAATGCGGGCGCGAACAAGCTTGCCCGTCAACCAAATTTGTAGACATCCAAGACGATCATCAGGCTGGGCGTAACGTCTACTCCGATTCTGGAAGGTATGGAAGACAAGGAGCGGAATGTTCCCCCCTGATTGTGGGATTTGCCTATGATTGAGGCTGACGCGGGCATACCGAGAGAACCAGTACGGGTGTACGTCGTCTTTATGCGTACTACGTAGCGGTATTCTGCTAGAACCGACGGATAGAATGTGGGCAATTTGTAATCCCAGAGCCTTTACGCCAAGGTCTACTGAGAATATCTTTGTTTGACATAAGGTAAACCGAGAATCCCCCTCGACGACACCCAGCATACCCTAGCCGAAGATTTATTTGTTCCACTTCTTCTTAGCCTTTCTAAACCCTACCTCCAAATCAAGTCGCATTCGGATCCAAACCCAGCGACTCCAAGTGCCCAACCGGTGTTCATTGATATTGTGTAATGGAATTTCCGCCCCTTGCCATTGGTGAGACCTCCACCTCGGGTCCGTCGTAGTCTCTCCTTCGCCAAGATCTTTATAAGAGATGAGGTCAATCTTTCCACCGCCACCGCGAATACAGTAGGTATAGGTTGTGTGGCAAAAGTCGCAGGTCTCAATCTTTCCAAAAACTTTTGTCTGACGCTTTGACAGACGAACGTTGGCCTGGAAGTTGTCTGACTCGTGGGTTTCGATCGTACTTGGGTTAAAGATAAAGGGGTATTTCCGCTGCCAAGTCATGTGCGCACAACAGTGTGACCGGTCTGTACTCTTGCTCAAAATATCCAGGTAAAGTGACTTGTCAATGTTAATCGATGACGCCCCGGAACATACACATTTGCAGGTTTGCAGCTTTATCTTGGTACAGAGGATCATTCGACCTCTCGATACCAGAAACTCTGTGTCGTGGTGGACGTGAGGACGACTGTAGCCGTTCTTGTCAAACTTGCCATACCAGCGTTGATGCATCGGCAGCAGATCTTTGGGACGGCACAAGCCTCCCAGTCGAGGCCGTGTCATGACGACCCTGATCGTGTCGTAGTCGAGACCCCTTGGAAGCCATGGCGATGGATCCCAGTCTGGCCGCGATCTCCGGTATTTCCGGACACAGGGACGAGAATCACCAAAGATCCGCTGGTACTCTTCGTCCCTCGCAACAGTCCAAGAAAGCTCTGGCGGATGTAACGCCACACATCGCGGGCAGAAAAAGAGTGAGAGGTCGCGGAGGTCTCGTTCTAATAGAAGGAGGAGCTCGCGCCGACAGTCGGAACGCTTTTGCAGTGTCAAGCTCTGTGAGCCGAGGCTCAACAGCATTGGTTTGCAAGTGAGGGCCAATGACGCTCGCTCAAACGAGGCTAAGTAGTCAACTACGCAAAGGTGCAGATCCGTGGACAGATGCTGGAGGCTTCTGATGTTTGGAGGCTTTGCGGAGGCTTGGACTGAATCAATCACCTGAAGGAATTCCCGCCGAAACCAACGTGAAAAATTGAGACTTACTTTTCATAGCTATTACCGGGGAGAGCCTAGGTGTTATTGTCTTATTCTGACCTCAGTGGATGGTTGCTGATGAGGAGAGAAGAATCGACGACTGCTTTATTCGATGAATTGCGTGACTTCGGCATTAGTGTTGAGATGTTTTGCAAGAGCTTTCTGGCGGTCATAGTGACAAACTTTTAAACCAACAAGGTATTTGAGAACTTGCCAGCGTATCTCACCCGGACCAGGACCGCGGTCAGTTCACAGTCCAGTAAATTCGCAGTATACGTACCTAGGGGTCCGGAAAAACTGCCCGCGCTGACCTCGACTCGCTATACTACTGTGGCTGTCAGCCTCGTTGACGATGGCTTCGTTGCCAGCAAGGTCGACAGCCTCGCCCGCGCGACTCACGCAGCGCAGAGATGGCTCCACAAGGTCTTCAGCCACGGAAAAGCTTGTCTTGGCAGCCAGGCAGAGTATAAGTAAAACCAAGTATCAATCTGATGAGACTTCCTTGCTTTCATGCGTCTTCAGGGCTGCATTTCCTGTATACTCAACTACTTATGTTACAGACGATAGTAACGACAACGACGGTAATCACAACGAAGTTAGCAACGAGAACGTTGATAATAGATGATTAATTACTACGACAATAGTAAAGTAGAGTAAGTGTATAACCATAGGAACAATAGGCAGTCTCATTCTAATCATCCTACCTATTGTCTTTACTGTCGTCTTCCTTTATCACTCCTATCGTCGTCTTCCCAGTGCCCTTTCAATAATCTTTACTGCCCTAACCTCAGTAAGGTAGTTCGGAAACTTCGACCTGAATGAAAAGGTACTCTCTCGAATTAGCTGGCAGCCTATGCGACCTTCATGCCTTTTGCATTGATGGCACTTCGATGGCACATGCAAGTCATGCTGCAACCAACTGCGAATTCGCACAACGGTTACTAGCTAGGCCGGTTTACGAGTACAATACAAAGCCAAGCCAAGTTATTCTGTGGTTGCCAACACACAGGTAGCCGCTGCTGATCTAGAATCTAACATCGGGTGGGCATTTAACACCGAGAGCTATGTCGCTAGCTGTTATCAACCATCTTCAAGCAATTGCTTCCGAATACAATAGATCTTTTTGTCGACATCGCCGAAGCGTCGGTGTGAAGATCGCACCGGCTCCAAGGGGCGGGAACTTTGTCGAGACCGGCGGTCCGCAGCAGTTCGGATGACGGCGGCCAAGTGGATCTTCCCGGCGGGAAAATCGGCGGGAGCACGCTGCACGATTGTCGAACCGAGATCGATACATCTGTGTACCTGTAAGAACCAGCTGACTGACTCGTCGCCGAGGCTTTGGATGGCGCAGCGTGCCCCGTAGGCACCTGTGACGGCATGCCCTTCGGCGCCCGAATTGCTGGGCGTTGGGGCCAGACCAGGATGGTAATGCAAAGAAGTCTAGACCGGCATGTGCAGGCCGTCAAAATGCATCAGCTCGTGTTGGTTCTCGTTGGGGGCGGCCGCCCATGCTGTCGGTTGGTGGAGCCCAAAAGCGCTGTGATTGACGGACATACGGGCGCTTCAGGCAGGACTTTGGGGGTTAGCGGACGATGACCAAATGTAGGATGAGCAAGCCGGGGGCGGTCGTTCTGGATGCGCAGCTTCGGGCGAAGTAGACGAGTTCATGGTCAGAAGAGCAAGTCGGTGTCGGAGCTTCGGTGACGATGACTTCTTGGTGCATTACGGCCGTAGCTGGCCGTTGAAGTCGTAGATAAGCGTTTTGCGGTGGGTTACATGCTGCTCAGCTGTCGGCCGGTAAGCACTTGTCTCTGAGTGACAAGCGTTGGCTGAACGACGTCGTGCTCATTGGCTTTCTCTTGTCTTACCACCCTCTTGTCAGGCGGAACGGGTCGCTGGATTTAGAAAGCTGACCAAAAGTAGTAAACGCTTTCTGCGCCGGAGTTGCGCATGGTGCCTTGGGGCACAGTCAGACTTCTCAATCCATCCTTCGGGAATCCTCCCAGGGTGCATCCCAAACCGCTGTACCGAACCAGACATCGAGCGCAACCCTTCCCCACAATCTGACACTCGCCGATCGGTGGATGGATGATGTAAGAACTTACCATAGGCAATCAAAGATTGGCAGCCTCTAGGACTTCCATGCTCGTCAAAATCGTGGGTTTCCAGGAGGTTCACCACGCTGGCTGAAGCTGCAACATTGGTGTCACACAACCTAGGCATCAGGTCGGCATCGACGGGCAGATCCACAACGACGATCAACGTCCAGCGCCGATGGTTTAGTGGTAAAATTCTCCGTTGCCATCAAGCAGCGTCGGGGAGCCGGGGGTTCGATTCCCCCTCGGCGCAATCTTTTGCTCCAGGGCTCATTTGAATTGAATTGAATTGAATTGATTTGTGTTCGTGAGTGGGAGATCCTTTTGCCCTTGGAACAAGCACGTACTCTGTCTGACTGTTGCTGAGCGCTCCAGTTCAATTCAGCATTAACGCAGATCGTGAACAACTACAAATTATTTTCCAAACATCTCACCTAGAGTCTCGATATTGTATCTTCGCTGAGAAGGTGCTTCATAACCTTCCCAGAGCCTGTCCTCGGTAGTCCGCCCACGAAAACGAACTCCTTCGGTATTTTGAATCGCGCAATCCGAGATTGGCAATGCATGACCATGTCCGTTTGGGGGATTCGAGACCCAGACGAGGTGACAACATACGCCCGCCCAGCTTCACCCCAAGTCTCATCAGGAATTCCAACCACTGCAGCCTCCAAGATATCGGGATGCTCAATCAGAGCTGTCTCAACCTCCGCTGGGTAGACGTTCTCACCTCCAGAGATGAACATGTGTTTCCGCCTATCGACAAGAAAAATGAAGCCATCCTCGTCCGCCCATCCAATGTCACCTGTCCGGAACCATCCATCTGGTGTCAAACTCGTGATGTCTTCTTCCACATTGTTCCAGTAAATCGGAGTTGAGACATCCCTAGATACTAGAACCTCTCCTACGGCTCCTGGTAGCAGTGGCTGACCCTGGTCATCAACAACGCGAATGGAAGTCAACGGACCTGGATGACCCACAGAGCCAGCTTTCTTGATGATCATCTCGGGAGAAAGCGGCATACCAGATATCGTTCCCATCTCTGTTGAACCATACCCATCGACCATACAAATGCCTTGGTCAAGCCACCACTTGATGCGTGCTGGGGGGTTGGGAGCACCTCCCGTGAAGAGGGCTTTGAGGGTGAGCCATGCTGACGGGTCAAAGTTCACTGCTCTACTTAGCGCCTCCGCCATCTGAGGGACACAGAAGTAATGTGTGATTCCTAGCTGAGGATCACTCAGACGGCGATTGGTCGCTTCAGGATTAAATCTCGGGGACACGAGCAGCGTGCCGCCTCGCATGAGAGGTGGCCAGATCTGCGCGATGAGACCCATGAAATGGAACATCGGCCCGTCACAGAGGAAGACGCATCCCGTATCGGCTTCTGTCAAAACGCTGAAGTCGAGAGTGGTAGCCAGTATGGACTGCGCAGTCAGAATCACACCCTTCGGCGTGCCCGACGTGCCAGAAGTGTAAAGAATAATGCTCGTCTCCTGTGACGACCTTGATTGGAGTCGGTGTCCGGGGTCTGCATTATCGACCTCCTCACAGAATCTAGAAAATTCAATGTGGCGGCAGCCAAGAGGTAGCTCAGGTGGGTCTCGATCTGTAAAAATGATTGTTGGCGTGCAATCATCCAACAGATTAGAAAGCTCGGGCTGGGCCAGGCGCCAATTGAGGGGAACGAAGATGGCCCCAAGCCTCATCAAGGCCTGTTGAAGTATGATCTGATGAACACTGTTGATGCACACAGTGGCAACCCTGTCACCGGCCTCGACGGCGTATGCGGACAAGACTGTAATTGCGCGCTGTATGTCGGAGTTGAGTTCCGCATACGTCCATCTTCGGTTGTTTGCGAGATCGATGCAGGCCAGGCTGGCCGGCCGTAAACGTGCATGCAGCAGGACAGGGTCTGGCGCAAAGATACCAGCCATTTTCTTTGCGGGAATCGGCAAAGCAGGAGAGTCCGGTGTGTTGGTTCGGGCGCGCTTTGTCAAAGGGAGGATCCGCTTCGGTGAGAGGTTGCTGAAGAATCAGAGGCCGGGCGAGGGCGGATATTGTCGATCACCCGAATCTACCGAATTTCGAGACTGCCTCGGCTGAAAGATGGTATAAACAGGTGCGTTCCAATGATAGCCAGAAGGGTGTAAAGATGACTGAGAATGAAGAAGAGTAAGCCCTGAGCCAACGGCCCAAATATACCTCATCAGCTGGCGGCAAGGCAGACAAGTGTTTCTGAACGTCGCCGAGTCTTCGGAGTTGTTGCCATTTCCTTCGTTCCTTGCCTTGCAGCCGATGAAGAATTTGACGAATGCGAAGAAATGAATAGCCAACATCGTGCAGCCCTTCCGGAATGCGGAGCCCCGGGGAGCCAGCTTCGTGCTGCCAACATGCACGTTGGAGGTGTGGTGTGTGTGGAGAAAACAGACAGCGTACCTCAATTTTGCTGCGCCGTTAAAAGTCGCAATCCTTCAAAATCCTACTGACCTGTGTCTTGCATTTACGCTAGATCAGATATGTACGATTTTATTTTGGGCAATCTGCTCGGGGGCCCAATAGATCGTGAGAGTGACACTCTCTGCGCTAGACTTGCCAACATGACCTGCACATTACGCCTCGGCAGCCAAGATTTGCAAAACTTCCAGCCAAAGGGCTGACTTCCCGGAATCGTCATAAGAATGCGTGACATGATCTGATCTAAGAATGGAGAAAGCCACAGGCTCTGGTTGCTATGTCGTCCAAATGATTGGTTGAGGCACATGTGCCTGCTGCGCCGCTGCAGCTGAACTTCCTCTTGAAAATGAATGGGTGCCTGGGATTGCATGCAGTGATGCGAAGTTGATTATCCGCACCTGGTGAAGAAGTGCAGTGACTAGGAGAGACATGGGCGGAACTTCGGTGTATCACGATGTCTCCATCGTTGCCGCTAACCGTAGACCCCCAGGTAAGAATTTTCTTCCATTGGTCTGCTCGGCTCTGACGAAGTCCGACCCGTTTTGAGGCTCCGAAATAATAAGATAAAGTGTGCAAGAGGTCTTCGGGGGTGGTGTCGTGTGATCCTTCGGCACTTCCAAAGTCCCAAACATATTACTCACAGATTTCTGCGCCCAATACTAGACCCATTACGCCTGAGTTCTGTCATCAATCGCCATTACAGAAGTTTCGGTACTTCTATTCAACTTGAACAGCATGGGGACGAACTCTGACTCTTCAAGGTCGGTACCCGCTGATGATCAAGGTACAGCAACGAGACTCTATGAGCCAATCGCTATTATCGGCATGGGAGTACGGCTCCCCGGACATGTTCATACCCCAGCAGACTACTGGGACCTTCTAGTCAATGGCAGAAGTGGACAGTGCCGCGTTCCCAAGAGTCGGTACAATGTCGAAGCCTGGTATGGTCCGGGCAGACCCAATCATGTCCCAACGGAGTTTGGCTACTTCCTCGAGGAACTGAACCTAGCACATGTGGATCCTAGCTTCTGGTCTTTCACAAAACAGGAAGCTGAGCGCATGGATCCTCGTCAGCGACTCTTTCTTGAAGTTGCTTACGAGGCTCTTCAAAGTTCTGGTGACACAAAGTTCAGGGGTGCCGATGTTGGTGTCTACGTTGGCACCATGGGCGAAGACTGGAGTCAGCTTGAGTCTCGAGACGAGCAGAGCCTCGAGCAAGTTCGACCTGATGTATACGGAGATTATATCCTTGCAAATAGGGCCTCGTACGAATTCGACTTGACCGGACCGAGGTGAGTACCAGACTGCGAGCTTTTATAAACTATTTGAGCTAACACTCATATCTAGTGTTGTAGTTCGCACCGCTTGTTCTGCCTCTCTTGTTGCGCTGCATATGGCATGCAGAGACCTGCATGGAGGCGATTGCACCTCTGCTATAGTTGGCGGCGTCAACCTCATTCTTACTCCAAAGGATACGACAGTCATGCATCAACAGGGTGTGCTGTCTCCGACGGCTGCTTGTAAAAGCTTTGATGCTGGCGCCGATGGTTTCGCAAGAGGAGAAGGCGTCTCTGCAGTCTACATTAAAAAGCTTTCGGATGCCGTGCGAGATGGCGATCCCATCCGGGCGGTCATTAGGTCCACATGTTTGTCCGGCAATGGGAGAACCGCGGGTCTTACTACACCAAGTTCCCAAAGCCATGAGAGACTGATGAGACGAGGACATCGGATAGCTGGTATTACGGACTTGTCGAAGACTGCGATGGTTGAGTGTCATGGAACTGGAACCTCTGTAAGTCACACTGCTCTACCATTCTGAGTATGAAAGTGTCGAGCTGACGGTCTTGGCCAACCTATAGGTGGGCGACCCTATTGAGGTCGGCGCGGTTGCCAACATCTGGGGAGATCACGGCATCTACATCGGATCGGTCAGCTAAACGTGGTCACAGAGTAACGTCTAATACTGATATCAGCCCTAGGTCAAACCCAATATTGGTCATGGCGAAGGTGCGTCGGGGTTATCCAGCATCATTAAAATGGTACTAGCATTGGAAAACTCGACAATCCCACCTAATATCAACTTCACGACGCCGAATGCAGGAAGTAAGCTCATTCCATGCAAGAATCAAGACGTTATAGATGCTGATATGTGGATCTAGTTCCATGGGAACGCGCTAAACTGAAGGTGCCAACAACACCTTTGCCTTGGCCATCAGACAGACTCGAGCGAGCTTCTATCAACAGTTTTGGTATAGGCGGCTCTAATGCTCACGTCAGTAATTCCATGTCAAATTCTCTAGTGGGATTCTTACCGGAATTTAGGTTTTACTTGAGTCGGCTGCCTGTTTTGGCGTTCAATCGTCTCGCCGTGTTAACGACCAGAACCTCAGAACTTCCAATCATCATCTCCTCACCTTCTCTGCGGGCCATATAGACTCGGTCAGTCGTTTAGCATCAGATGTCGAACGATATCTGGATCGAAAACCTCAACTCCTGGGAGATGTGGCCTGGTCTCTGAACACTCGACGAGAGGCCCACGCGCATCGCGCATTCTGTGTAACAAACGCCAATGGCCCCTTCCAGATGTCCTCGATAACCAAGCGAAACGATAACCCCCCAAGCCTGATTTGGGTGTTCACAGGACAGGGAGCTCAGTGGGCTCAAATGGGTAAAGAGCTGCTTCAGCAGAATGTTCTAGTTCAACAGACTATCAGTCGCCTGGACAGCGTGCTGGCAAGCCTGTCTGATCCCCCGCAATGGAAATTGAAAGGTAATATGTCGTCTTGAAATGGGACATGCGCTCCAATGCTGATCAAATCAGATCTACTTCTAGCACCCAAAGATCAGAGCAGACTTGCCGAGGCAGAATTCTCACAGCCATGTCTTGTTGCCATCCAGGTCGCTCTTGTTGATTTGCTCAGGTCATGGGGAGTCACACCCGATGCCGTCGTTGGACATTCTTCGGGAGAAACCGCGGCCGCTTATGCAAGTGGAGCAATTACAGCTGAAGATGCCATTCGTATCGCATACCACCGAGGTCAGATTACCCTGCTCATCAAAGCCGCCCACAAAGGCTCCATGGCCGCAGTCGGACTTGGTCCAAGTCAGGTTCAGAAGTTTCTCCGCCCAGGTGTTATGATCGGCTGTGTGAACTCACCCGCCAGCGTGACGTTGTCTGGTGAGGCAGATGTGCTTGAGGACGTGGTGAAAGATATCATGGCCGAACACCCTGGAGTGCTCGCACGGAGCCTTCATGTAGAGTGCGGGTACCATTCGCGTGAGTTGAATGCTCCTTACTTCTTTCCAGCCACACTGACAGATATCCCCGGCAGAACATATGAAAACGGCAGAGATGGACTTTACACGACGATTGGAGGGGTGGTTGCAGCCGATTCAACCGAACATCCCATTTTACTCGTCGGTCACAGGCACACTGAACAACGATATGTCTCACTCATACTGGGTGCGAAACGTGGTCTCTCCAGTTCATTTCAGCACAGCAGTTGAGTCTGTTCTCACCGATTTCAAGTCAGCAGCTTTCGTCGAGATAGGTCCACATTCCGCCCTCGCTGGCCCTATACGGCAGATCTTGCACACCAAGGGTCGGGTCGCTCAGTATGTCCCGACCTTAGTCCGCAATGAGGATGCGGTATCCTGTGTTTTGAAGACCGCAGGAGAGCTGTGGTCAGTTGGCGCTAGGATTGAGCTCGCCGCAGTCACACCAGCCGGGAAGTTTCTGACAGATCTACCAACATACCCTTGGCACTATGACAAAGAGTATTGGGTCGAGAGTAGACTTTCTCGATCCTGGCGTCTGCGCAAGTTTGACCATCACGAGCTGTTGGGCACTCGGGTTGAGGAGATCTCCGATGCTTGTCCTGCCTGGAGATGCAATCTCAGAGTCGAGGATGTTCCGTGGATCCGAGATCATATGATTCTCGGAGAGAACGTATTTCCTGCAGCAGGATTTGTGTCCATGATCGGGGAAGCGTTGAAACAACTGAAAGGGTCCGTCAACTACACCCTCGGGCATGTCACGTTTGATTCAGCTTTGGTGCTGAACGACCGTCCGGTCGAGCTCGTCACTGTTCTCAATTCTCCGCCACCCACGCCGTATCTGGATTCGGAATGGTACGAGTTCTCGATCTCTTCGCTTAGTGAAGGCGGTGACACTTGGGTCAGACATGTCACGGGCGAGTGCAAAGCTGGCTCTGATTCAGGCCACCAGGCCCCAGAAGTTGTGAAACTTCCCCGCAAGGTCTCCTTGGACTCCTTCTACAGTACCTGGAAGAGGTTTGGACTGGAATATGGTGCCAGGTTCCGCAACCTTGCCGATGCTAGCTCTCATGTTACCGAACCGACAGCCATTGCATCTCTGCAAACGGATTTGTCAGACTACGAAATGCTATCCTACGCCATTCACCCCACAGCTCTTGATTCGAGCATGCATTTTGCGATGGTCGCATCATGTCGCGGTCTTACCAAGAACTTCAAGCAGATGGCAATTCCTACATACATCGAGGAATTGTATGTTAGCAGACCATCAGGAAAGATACACCTCGAAGCGACAGTGACCGAGAACTCCTCGACGAAATCATCAAGCTACATCACCGGAGTATCTGAAGGTGAAACTGTCATTGACATCAAAGGCCTTGAGGTGGAGCCTGTTGCTGGTAGCTCTGCCCATCAGGCCGAGGATCCCCATGCCGGCGCCATTGTGGAATGGAAACCCGACGTTGACTTCCTAGACATTACTCATATTATTCGTCACCAGGACCTTGGTTCTTGCACCAGAAACCTGGAAAAGCTGGTGTTGGCATGCATTGTGGAGTCAAGAGCGCAATTGCAGTTCCTCCCGGCAACGCAACCACATTTCGTCGACTTCAAGAGCTGGCTGGATGCAACATACCGACAGACGGTAGCTGGAGAACACCAAGATCCTGCCAGCCCATTTGATATCGCAAAGTCTACTCCTCAGTCGAGGCAGGTGCTTATTGCAGAAATGCTAGAAGCTTGCAAGGGCACACCTACGGAAAGCCTCGCGCTGGCAGTCCATCATGTGTACACGAATGCTGCAGCGTGCTTCAGTGGAAGGCTAGACGCTATCAAAGAGATTGATTCTGCTACCACAATGGCTCGAGCTGCGGAAATTCTCTGCGACATAGATCTCACATCTTTCCTTCAACTTTTGGGTCACAAGAGGCCGAACATGCACGTTCTGCACATCGGTGATTCCAACGACACTGCCGCTAACATCAATAAGATATTGTCAGCCTTGTCATCTGATAGCTTTGGCAACCGTCTGTACGGAAACTACGTCTATGCCTGCACATCATCAAAATTTTCCACTCCGGTGAAAGACTG
This sequence comes from Colletotrichum sp. SAR11_240, assembly GCA_025328625.1. NCBI lineage: Eukaryota > Fungi > Ascomycota > Sordariomycetes > Glomerellales > Glomerellaceae > Colletotrichum > Colletotrichum sp. SAR11_240. The sequence goes on along the minus strand of JAKMXA010000009.1, from coordinate 177,952 downwards.
TTTACGAAATTTCTCTGCGGCCAAATACGGTGGCCTCAATACTGATGTCGACTTCACATCTCAGGGACTCAGAAACGAGTCGTTTGATGTGATACTTGTTTTTGATGCAGCATCATCTTCGAGAACCAACTTGAAGAAAATACGCAAATTGCTGAAGTCCACGGGCCGCATCATACTCGGGGAGCCAAATTCAGCATCAAGAGCTCTCCAATATGTCACTGGTCTTTTACCGTTATCGGAGAATCTGGAACAAGAACTTGATATTCGAGATCAGCTGCGACTTACGGGCTTCGATGTTAGTTCGGCCGTTACGCTCTTCGGCGATTATTCACGCCTGACCATCGCCCGCCCGTTTTCGGACAACTGGAAGACCGACCGAATCAGCATCATCTGCGAGGAGCCAGCCCATCACTTGGTCAGAGATGCAACGGAAGCTCTTCGTGGACTCGGCATAGATCTCGACTTCGTCGTCCTGGGCGAGGAACTGCCATGGGGACAGCCAGTCGTGAGCCTGTTGGATCTTGAAGGCCCTTTCATCCATGGAATGTCACCGCAGGGATGGGAAGATCTCAAGAAGACCATTCTTTCGGCACAAGATGAGAAGATGCTGTGGGTGACCGGGGCTTGTCAAATCGAATGCAAGAATCCGAATTATTCCCTGGTATTAGGCCTCGCCCGAACTCTTCGCAGGGAACTTTCGATGGATTTTGTTACCTTGGAGCTCGAGTTATTTGACGCCAATGGCTGGAAAGCTATGCATTCCGTCCTCACTAGCTTCGGACAGCGTATCACTGGAGGTGACGTGGATCCAGAATCGGAGTACGTGTTTTCACAAGGCTTGCTTCACATCAGTCGCTTCCATTCAGTCGAAGTCTCGAAGCTCTTGCAAGAGTCGAGTGAAGCCTCCAGTGAAGAGATTCGGGGTCACGAAGGGCTTTCTCCAATGTCTGAGGCCGATGTGTTAGACAACTGCCATCTCCCGGCCAGCTCATTGATACCGTGCATGACCTGCCGTTCGGATCGAACCTATGTTTTTGTCGGTGGGCTCGGCGGGCTCGGCCAGGCCACGGCAAGATTTCTTGTCGAGCGAGGAGCCAGGAAGCTCATTTTCTTTTCGAGGTCAGCTGAGCAGTCAGCTAAGGATCATCCTGAGTATTTTGAAGAATTGAGGGCTCTCGGATGTACTGTCCAAGCGATCTCTGGGAGTGTCAATGCCATCGACGATGTTGCGAAAATGGTTCACTCAGCAAACCGTCCGATCGCTGGGTTGCTACAAGCAGCTATGGTTCTCCAGGTACGCTTACCCTTCGTATTTCCAATGCCGCCAAAAGTGATCGAAACTGACAACCTACACTACAGGATACCAACATCACCGACATGACCTTTGAACAGTGGCAAACAACAGTTGACCCGAAGGTGCAGGGGACTTGGAATCTCCACAATGCTTTGCAGCAGCACCAAAGCGAGCCCCTTGACTTCTTCTTTCTTTTCAGTTCGCTCTCGGGCCTTGGAGGCCAGATCGGCCAGGCAAACTATGCAGCAGGAAACGCCTTCCTTGACGCCTTCGTGCAGTATCGCCACTCGAAGGGACTGGCTTGCTCAGTTCTTGACATCGGCATCATGGAAGATATTGGTGTCTTAGCGAGGGAGCAGAATCGTCTTGAAGCCCTGCGGGCAACGAAGCAACATTGCCTGCACGAACAGGACCTTCTTGATGCTTTGGAGTTGATGATCAGACGGTCTCAGCCAGTATCCGAAGAAGAGACTCACGCCATTCAAAACGTCGATGGCATCTCAAGTCGCGGTCAAGTTGCCGTCGGCATGAGGTCATCAGCCATCTCCAGCAACCGAAACGGATGGCAGAAAGACCCACGCTCAGGATTCCTGTCGAATACAGGACTGACGGGAGGAACTGGGAAACAGGAGAAAGAGGGAATCACTTTGAAGGATTTCTTGAGAAATAGTCACCTGGATCCGTCGCATCTTGAATCAGACGATGCAAGGGCATTTCTGGCTAAAGAGATTGGTGGGGCGTTGCAGGGTTTCGGCATGAGAGAGGATGAAGAGGTTGAACTGTCACGACCCTTGCAGACGGACTCTTTGGTGACGGTGGAGCTCCGCAACTGGATCCGGCAGAAGATGGGTGTTTCTTTAACAGTCGTGGAGTTGCGGAGTGCGGAGAGTATTTTTGCACTGGGGGAAATGGCTGCAGCCAGGCTTTTGACTGTGGGCGACAGGAACACATACTGAGTTTCTCTTGAAGCCATTTTTCATGTAAAATACAGCCAGGCTCAACTAGGGCTTACTGAGGATTTATCCGTGGCATCCAAAATGGAATGTTCCTCATTCACCGCCACTGTTTAGCTGTACTATGAACGACGCAAGTCACACCGCAACTGTGAAGGCAGAAAATTGACGAGAGGCTTTATATCATACTTTCTGGCGTAATTGGGATTCTAGTCGATACGGGCTTTACTACCTTCTTTCACCGACTCGAGATGCCACTCGCAACCCGAGAATGCTCACGGTCCCCGCAGTTTCAGTCGAGATTGCATGATACATTATCCCACCGGGTGTCACTGAACTACAGTCCTCCGCGTGCGGAGCTCCAACTCATCAGAGTAAATAGAAAATTTCTCCGGTAGCTAATCGAAAACCGTGTAGTCAGGAGAAATTAGAGAAAATCGGAGGTTCCTTAAACTGCAGCCCACTGGCACCCGATGGGATGACCAGGGAAGCTGTGATTCATTGTTGCAATCCTTGACTGAACTTAGTGTCCCTTGCCTTCGAGGAGACTGATATCCAGAAAAATAAACTTTGTTCAGTATTGCGCTCGAGATTCGGAAATAAGGCCATCTACCTGGACTCCTGTCATTCACAAGTCAAGCAAAGTTCTATTCGCCGTGGGTCTGATCCTATGTATGCCGTTCACGACAATAATAATAGACTGAGGAGATTGAACACCTCGAACCGGGAAACAACGTTGATGTAGTCTTGACTACGTAGGTCAACAATCAGTACAATTCAATATCGTCAGGTATACGGCAAAGGACTGAAAATAGATTCCATCCGGTTGGTGGTAGTTCATCGCCGAGCAAAGTGCGGTGAAGTTTTGAGTCGACTCGACTGAATCATGCTGAAGCTAACAATATTGACTGGGGCCTCGAAATTTGATTAATCATGGCATCATTGAAACTTGATCTTCTGATCCCAACCCTCGCACGAATAATTGTGGAGTAGTTAACCTCATAACGATCATTTCGAGAGACTGGTGTCACGCTTTTGAAGCCCGACATTCTACTTTCAGTCTCTCAACATTATTTAACCACAGGCAATTCCCAGCTCCAGTCTAGTTGCCATTCTCAACACCACTGTCTTCATTTCATTCATCTCTACGTCGTCTCCCAACTCCATACCTTCGACCACAAGATGCAGTTCAACGCCATTCTCCTCGCCCTCGGCCTGTTGAGCGCCGCTGCTTCCGCTGAGACCATTCTCGGATGCTGGAACGGCCGATTCACCTGCGCCGGCGCCTGTATCAACAAGGGCGAGTGCAAAGAAATCCAGAGCAGCGACAACGCCTGGTGCTGCGTTGTTTGATGTAAAGAGCGACATGTTGCCATATCCGGAAAATCGTGAGTGGAGGCAAGCAAGATCAACAGATGACGGACAAAGGCTAACAGTTCTCACAATGCTCAGGACCCCCAATCAGTCTCATATGAGCCGTGTTGTGGAGTTGATGAATTGGCAGGCTGATTTGGCGCTGCGAAACTGCCTACCGAATAAGAAAGCGATACTGTACTTAGTTAACTGCTATTACAGTCTCCAAATCTCGTATTGAAGGCTGCTTCTGATGCAATTTGACAACTAGTGAATTCTGCGAGCCATTGTTCCCAAGACACCCAAAGTTTCGAAGTTGAGATATGCTCCATCGTTCTGAAATTCTCGTGTCTATGTTACAACTAAAAATTTCCTTTGACTTTGATGATGGGGTACTGGTAGTAATCAGTAGGAAGACAGCGAAGACAACGGTAGCCATGGCAACAACGATGATAACAAAAACGACGATAGACGACAGCGACAAATAATAAGAAAAGACGATAACAATAAGAACGGCGACAACAACAAAGGACACAACAGCAATAAGTGTAATACCAAGAGCGAGGATCTTACAGGTAGTTGTCCAACCGGTTGGCTAGAAATATCCGCCTGGGTAGTAAAACCCATTCCTTTTTGCATCTCTGCAAGTTTTGTATAACCCCTCGTATTGAATAATCTGGATGTGAAGTTCTTGCACTCTAGATTCAAATACGCAGTCATGGGAGCAATGTCAAAATTGCACTCCATAGGGCTGGCCTGGGCGGATCCTATTTGAACTCAACTGTCACTCACAAAGTCGATCTGCTCATGTCAATAAAAATCCATCTCTATGAACCCGTCTTTAACGTGTACTTCCTATCTTTTGAGCTCGAACCTGCTAAAGGATCTGCACTCCGACACTGGGGTGGGAATCACCAGTCCCGACGTTCCGGGACTCATCAGAACACTCACTGTGGAGAAGGCGATGGAGCACCGATCATGATCCACAATGTCCCGCATCAGCGGAGGAGGGGAAGACAGTGTTGGAGTTGAGAGAAAGGCCTAACTCATACGGTTTAACAATTCGGAATTTATTCAAATTTAGCAAGAAACGAGGCGAGACTGACAGAATGTTGAGGCGCAATCGAGTGACAGTTTCTCGTCAATCAATAACCCTTGGTGTTTTCGGGCCGCGAGCCCGTTCGTGCCCGACATCTTACAGGGACAACCGCAAATTTCGATATCTATCGCGTTGGGCTCTGATGAAATATCGTGATCTTCAACGGGGTGCGAGCGTGGGGGGCATCAGGCGATTTGGATGAATATTTTGCAGCTCTCGGAGCACAATTCCGAGCGTTACTCTTGATTGGCCGCTGCAATGTTTTCACAAACGCTGCAAATGCCTTCTCAACAGCTCAACAAGACATGTGATAGCGAACCATTCTTCCAGGAGAACCACGTGGCAAGGGTATCGCGGGATGTTTTAGCTCAGAGAAATCTGCAATTGCTGGAGAATGTTCCGATTGGTTTTGGAAATAGCGGTGGCCTTTCAAAAATATGTGATGCGATGCAAGTTCATCGTGGTGCATCGCAGGGTGACAGTCGCCCAAGACGTGGCGGCGCGCAAAAGGGTTCTGATTGACAGGGAACCAGAGGGGCTTTGGGTGCTAAAATCAGGGCAACGAGCACCTGGAAGCAAGATAAGGTGGGATACCGTACAGAGAGACACGGGGAGCTTGGGGGTTCGCGCCGAAAACTTGCCTGTCTGAGCAGGATAGGAAATACCAAGCGTCAGCGGCATGTGGCGCAAGCGTCTGGATCCTTGTGAAAGTCTTGTAAGTGGACCCCGATGACGGCTTTGAGAGCGGAACCTGTGCCGGACATTCAAATTCATGAGTCGGTTTTCAGCATTCTTGAAGCTCATTCAGCCCTATGAAAATTTCGAATTGGCGATATCGCAGCCTAAAATGGTCTGTGAACCCCCATGCCAAGCTATCTAAAAGCTTTTCTGTCAACGAGGGCTGTTCGAGCAACTCATCGGACCCCATGTCCAGACTGTTCTACAAGATTAGATAATCTCGAGTTTCCCACAACTCCACGACTGGAGAAACTTTCAGTAGGATTGGCGCGCAAAAGCTGTGGAAACTCTGTGGAGCATCACGACATGTGAATCGCCTGAGGTCGGGAGCAGAGCCTGCCATGTGGCGAACAGCGCCCAACTGATAAGGATTTATTTGACATCACTGCAACCTTTGTGAGAGCCCTCGGAAGATGGCCGCACTGTTTCACACACCGCATTTGAGCGTATTTGAACGACGACTGCCCATGACCCTTTACAGCATCGTCAGTTTTCGCCGTTGACGTTGATCCTGTCTTTTTGTCTCGGAAATTCCAGCTTTTTGCTCGGAGACAACAACTCAAGATGACGCACGAGAAGCACTCCCTCGACACCCGCCGTGTCTCAGTCGACGCGGACGGCGAGTCTCTCGGTCGCCGTACCTCAGCACTCGAAGAGGTCCCTACCTTCGTCCCGCCGCCCGGTTTCCCAGGTCTTCCTATTACTCGACGCAGGAGCACCGTCTCGCAGACTTCGCGAGTCACCTTTGAGCATGAGCGCCCGGATGATATGGAGGAACTTGTTCTGAGTGCCTCCGCCCTGAGCCGCCACCGGTCGCGAGACAGGCGTGAATCTCAAGACCACGTTTTCGAGCTTCCTGCATTCCCTCGCGCGGCCAAGCCTGGTCCCGTCAGCACTATTCGAGAGGTTCCCTCCGAGTTTACGACACCACAGTCGACGCGGCCGCCATCTCCAGTCTCTGGCTTCGCCTCAGGACCGCCATCCCCAGGAGAAAGGTCCGGTACCCAGACACCGGCCGAATACGAAATCGGCGCGGGGCAAGCTTACCCAGACGTCGGCACTGTCGCTTCCTTCCGCGGAGCCATCGTACTTCTCTGCACCTGCGGCGCACAACTGATGGACAACGTCTTCATGTAAGTGGTGGTCGGCAAAGGCCTCAACAGAGAAGGTACTAACTATTCAACAGGACAGGCGTGAACATCGCTCTTCCAGCTATCCAGAAAGACTTTGACGTCAAGAGCGGGGAGCTGCAGTGGCTTATCTCGGCTTACACCTTGACTTTCGGTGGCTTCCTGCTGTTGTCCGGAGTTTTGGCCGATCGCTTCGGAAGAAAATTGATTTTCTGCTCTGGCATGGCGACTTTGAGCATTTGGACTATTGCCAACGGCTTCGCGACCTCATTCATCCAGCTCTCCATCTTTCGAGCCCTACAGGGCATCGGCGCCGCCATGACAGTACCGTCGGCGGTGGGCATCATCAGCAACTACTTCGTCGCCAAGGACCGAACTCTCGCTCTGACGATCTTTGGTGCCGCTGGAGCTGTTGGATTCTGCCTAGGCTTAATCTTCGGAGGGTTCTTGACATCGTCACTGGGATGGAGGTACATCTTCTACATCCCAGTCGCGGTCACCGGCACCCTCGGTACCATTGGATGGTTCTTCCTCCCCAAGGACCGCATGGAGGGTACCTCGCGCCCCAAGCTAGACTTTGTCGGTGCTGGTCTCTCAACTGCCGGTCTTATCCTGCTCAGCTTCGTGCTCTCCAGTGGCGGCGAGTACGGTTGGGGCAAAGCTTTCATCATCGCTCTACTCATTGTTAGCATTGCCATGATTGTTGCCTTCACCTACGTTGAGAAGAAGGTTGCCAACCCCATCATGCCACTTTCGCTGTGGAAACTTGAAAACTTTGCTGCTCTATGGATCGGCGGATTCGGTAAGTCTTGCATCTCCAGCATGCGAACTATCATTCAAAGACATATGCTAACCCCGGGACAGTCATGTACGGCGGATACCAGACGACCATCTACTACACGACCCTTATTGCGCAGGAAGTGAACAAGCTCAGCGCCGGCCAGACTGCACTTCGTTTCCTCCCCATGGGTGCCACAGGCTTCATCTTCAGCCTTTCCATGTCTCGCATGCTGGAGATCTTCAACCCGAAGTGGCTTCTCGCTGTGGGCATGGCAATTTGCGCCATCGCGCCAGTGCCTGCGGCGCTCATGAGGGATGACGACCTCAACTTCTGGAAGCATATCTTTCCTACAACTGTCATCGGTGTCGCTGGAACGACAATCGTGTACTGCACTATCACCGTCGTCCTCCTGGCTTCAGTTCCAGTGAACGTCAAGAGTCTCTGCGGCGGTATGATCAACACCGCATTCCAAATCGGCAGTGGGTTTGGGCTTGCGGTTGCAAGCGCAGTTGTGCAGGCGGTCGACACAAAGAACGGACATGGTATCTTGCAACAATACGGAACCGGTCTATGGTGCTGCGTTGGTTTTGCCGGTGTTGGTGTTGTCGCGAGTATCTTCGGGGTTAAGGACGTTGGCAGAGTCGTCAACGGTCCTGTGATGGCGCACTAATTCATGACTGAAATGACTTGACGAGAAGGATAGATGGACATCAAAAGTTTAGCGTTGTTGATTATATGGGTAATTGGTTATAGACTTAAGACATGGTTCAAGGAGACGCGATAGCACGCCGTCAAGGAGCGCAGACTTGTTTTACGGATAGAATGCGAATTTTAGACTTGCGATAATAGAGGCTTGACTTTGACTTCATCATGTTGCACATTCCACTTCAGTGTCTGAGACCGCGGTTATTGTCGCTGTCGCTTGACTCGAGCAAGCTGATGACGTGCCTGTGAATTCTCCGGTGCCCGGCCCTGGCTCCCGGTCCGGCCCGCCGGAAATCTTATGAGCCTGGGCCGCGCCCCACCCCGTGCCGACTCGGCGTATCCTCGGACGCTCGGCAGGGTGCCACTTGCGTTTTGTTTCTAATCGTAGCGGTAGGGTCGCATTGGAATGTTCACGAGAACGAATGTAACTGAGTGCCTTGTTTCTCTTCTTTGCATGTGAGACGTTGTCTGATTGATTACCAACAAAGCTTATTGTTGCATAAAGATGTTGACGTTCTGGACCAACAGCACCCTACTGAAGCAACACCCAAATTACATTGTAATCAGAGTTTATGCGAGGCCACCAACGCCTAGAACTGAGTCTGCCACGTATCATTGAAGATACTTTGGTCAAATGTCGGAAGGCACCCATTGAAGTCTCACTGATTTGTCGATGACACATCCCTTACGGATTACTCTGTCTGAAAACAAATTGAAGTCTTCATTGTCTCATTACTAAAACGAATAGGTGCGTACTGCCCAGGTATCATTCGCGCTTCCCATGCTCCCAAAGGTTCCAAAAGTCCGGTCTACCGAAATGTATCAAGCTCTATTGAGCTCTTGCTGTCGCCTGCAGGTGGCATTCTCTCGTGCCGTACCCTGACTTCTTCTGTTTTCATAATGCCTCGCGGCGTAGTCTGACCGCTTTCCACATCTTGCAAGGCTTCTTGTGATTCTTGCCATCCTGTCGTCGACATGACAACAACCGAGTTCCGCCCGTAATGGGTTCCCTGTCCGTATCGCTTCGTCCTCGCCGTCTTTGCCGTTTCGAGTGCATTCGTCTGTGACCTGCTCCGTCCGTAACTTCTCGAGGCGGACTTCAGCTCGCGGTACAGCATTCTCCTATGTAGACGTTAGCAAATGATGCAGTAAACCGGTGCGTTGTGTACTCACAGGACAGGAATTGAGACAGCCATGATGGAGGCGGCAGGTTCAGTCAAGGTCCAGATAGTGAGGTCGACACGATCGTATGTGATATCCGTGCTAGTCATTGAGACGACCAGAACAGCTTTTACGATTCCGCAAGCTCCGGCACTGAAACCAGTTAGTTTTTCTATCCGTGAGATCCGGATCAGAGATCTTACATAGCACCCAAGCTCATGGCGATGGCAACACCGAGTCTTTCGCGACGTCTCATTGTTGCTCTCATCAGGATCGGCCAAGGCAAAAAAGCCAGCACAAAGTCCAGGACGGCAGAATAATCTGGATAAGTTTCTGTCAGCTTCGTCGTGACACGATGAAGTAGTTTGATAACTACAATCATCAACTTACATGCTGCAAAGAGCTGGTATCGAACCAACTTGGTCTTATCCCAGCATGTTCCGGGGACACTGCCATCCCAGACCTTCTCCAGGGGTGTGCATTTGGCGAACCCAAATATCCAGATGAGGTTCATCGAGATGTTGATCGACACGATGACGAAGATCAAAAAGTACTTGGTCCAGTTGTTGGTTACGATCCGGTATAGCGTGAGGGCGAAGGACGATTTGCTCGTTGTCGTCGCGATGATTCCGAAGGTGGCGACCAGGATCGTGAACAGGTTGATCTCCTTTCGGTTTTCGTCGCTGATGGTCCATATATGGCGACCAAACCCCAGCGATACGATGTAAGAGTTGATGGAAACGGAAATCGCCAACGCAGCCTTTGCACACAGCACAATTAGGTTGGTCGTTCGTGATGAAAAGATACGAGAAGAGCAGCACACATACCCAAGAGCCAATGAGCAAGTGATCGTCCCACCAAAGTCCCCTCCCACGCCATATCTTGCAGTATATTCTGAGGAATAACAGTATGGCACTTGCGCCTACCAACGACCAAGTTGCGGCAAGCAGCCGGCCGCCTCTATCGTCGACCATCGTCGGCTTTGCGGCACAAGCCCCAGGGCCACAGGTTTCTGTGGACAAAAGCTTGGGTTGAAAATCGTCAGATCTCGCAAGAATTCAACCAACAGCCCCCAACAGCAGAGGTGCACCGCACCCTCATAATATGGAAACCAGCATATTCGTAAGTTTTTCTGATCAGCGCTCCTTGCAAGGGTATATCCCAGGCACAACAAAGGTTCCCTCCCCGAGGAGAACAGCTGGTTTAGTGGTTTTTGGGAAAGACGTCCCCGACTCTTTTCGCGCTATGTGCCCCCCTCGAAACCAGGGCGAAAGTTACAGTCATGTGTGTGCGCTAGGGCGAGCCGAGTCGTCCCAGTTAGAGATACGGAGTTCGGATGGACGTTCAGTCTCCCGCTTTCCTGCCCCGATTTGTCGGCCGACTGGCCATCTGCTTGAACGTCGCCCTGCAGGCTGTAGGGGGGTGCAACCTCAAGGGTGACGGTGGGCAGATGGGAGATTGGCAGTCGCACACGAAACTCCCAACATGCATTTGCATCCTTCCATGGCTTCTTCACACCACTTCACTAGACTACCGGCATGTTGGGCCACCAAATCAAGTAATGTGGCGTTGCAAAAGCCGGATTGTACGGAGACGGAGATTCGGCAAACGCGTCGGCTTCGGCTCGCTACTCGGTTGATCTTACCAACGAGCAATTCTTGCTTTTTTCTTCTTTCTCTCTCATCGGTCATCGAGATGTCTTCCCGTTCACCCGGAAAATTTCTTGCAACCAACAAGGTTCTCCAGCAGTCTGCATGCGATATTTCCTTATTCCTTTGTTCTGCAACACGAGATTCCCACCTGCATCAGGCAACAATTTCCACGCCAACGCAACCCAGCTGAAGACTCCGCCCTTTTCTTCTCCAAAGATCACGCCAGGCCAAGAGATCCCAGCCTTACACACTAGCTGGGGTAAACCTTCTAGCGTCGAACTCAAATGATGTGGATCAAACGGGGCGAGATCCCATTCGTGCGACTGTGGGATTCCCCCGGTTATACATGAACCGGGGCTTCTAGACTCGGTTAACCGAGGTCATCAAGTTGGAAGTCATTAGCCGTTGACCAACGGGCAAAGGTGGCTAGACGGTAGCGTAGTCTCACCATTTTGCTATGCTAAGCCGAAACCAGCAACGCTTGGCCGATGGTCCGCAAGAAGTTGGAATGACGCTAGACACCAACAGCATGCAATTACGAGATGAGATTAAGGGCCACGAATGCAAGCTGGCAGCAACGACGAACCCTCATGGGGGCCATGCGAGCTCTTCGCAATCTGGGTAGGGAAAATCATGCACACGGCCTGCACAGGCTCGTGGTCCTCCCCGATCCCCGGACCCCAAAGGTCACCCCGAGGGGCAGAGGAAGGGGCTAGATGGTGTCATGGGAGTATATTCGATCTAGGGTTCATCGATAGTCCCACGACCGATCGGTGATTACTATCCCAATTAGCACCTAGTAGCGACGCCGTCGCAACCGTTAGTCTCTAGGCAATGTCGGGAGAAGTCGTCGACCGTTGGATGGCGATGAGGCAATTAGTTGACAAAATGCCACGACTGGCTGCCGACTCCTTGCCTCCCGGCTAGCTCGACAACGTGCAGCTCTGCAGGTTCAAAATCAGTTCTTCTGCGATTGACATGAGACGCGCCGTTTTCAGCCACCTGCCACCCTCCTCATCTTTTTGACTTCTAGAAGCCTTCCTTCGAGCCCTTCGACGACGTTGAAACTGCCCAGAATGCGTCCAAACGCAATTAACCTTCTTCTGGTGCTCCTGTCGGGCTTTGACCTGTCCGAGTGCTTCCCGGGTCACCATGACGTTTCGCCTCCTTCCGTGCGTCTGTCCAATGGAACGTATGTTGGTGTCCGGAACGAGGAGTACGCTCAGGACTTCTTCTTGGGCATCCCATATGCGCAGCCCCCCATTGGCTCCCTTCGCTATGCAGCACCTCAGCCGCTGAACTCTTCGTTTGAGGAGACGAGGAACGCTACCGAGTATGGATGGATGTGCATTGGGTATGGTTCAGATACTGCCAACCTGGGCAACCCAGTCTCAGAGGACTGCCTGACGATCAACATCGTCCGTCCGGCCGGCACGAAGCCTGGAGATGACCTCCCCGTAGGTATCTGGGTTCACGGAGGCGTAAGTAAACTTCTTCCCAACTTGAGATGACGGCCATCACTGACTCTCACCTCGGCAGAGTTACGTCAACGGCGGCTCTCGCGACCCGAGATACAACCTTAGCTACATCGTCGAGCAGTCCGTTAAGGAGAACAAGCCCATCATCGCTGCCAGCATCAACTACCGTCTCTCCTACTGGGGCTTCCTCTTCAGCCAGGAACTTCAGAACGATGGCGCAGGCAACATCGGCTTCAGGGACCAGCGCTTGGCTTTGCGATGGCTTCAAGAGAACATTTCCCCCTTCGGCGGCAGCCCTGAGAAAGTCACCATCTGGGGCGAGTCGGCCGGCGCACGGTCATTGGGTATGCAGCTCATTGCCTATGATGGACAACATGACAACCTTTTCCGCAGCGCCATCCTCGAGAGTGGTAGCTCTGTCGCCAAGTTCGTCGGCGCTGATGCCTGGCAGCCGTACTTCGAGGCACTCTTGGCCAAGACTGGATGCGCGGATGCTAGCGACCGTCTGGCCTGCGTGCGCGCGCTCCCATGGCAGACCCTCAACGCCATCTTCAACGGCACCAACCCTTTGAGCGTCACCGCACCTACGATCAGCGCTGTCATTGACGGCGATTTCATCAGCGACAAGGCCACGACGCTTCTTGCCGAGGGCAAATTCGCTCCCGTCCCGCTCCTTCTCGGCAACAACTTTGACGAGGGCACGGGCTACGCCAAACAGGGCATCAACACCACGGAGCAGTTCGAGTCGTGGCTCGCTAGCAGTCTGCTGGTCGACTCCACACAGATCGCCGCTCTCAAGGAGTTGTACCCTGATGACCCCGCCGTCGGTATCCCAGCGTCGTATCCCGATCGACCCACTGGCACTGCGTTCGGTTCCCAATGGAAGCGTGTCGCGGCCGTCGCAGGAGACTATCAACAGCACAGCGGTAGACGCCTTCTCGCCAGCTCGTATTCTGACGCCGGCATCCCCGTCTACTCTTACCGCTGGAACGTGTACGTCAACGGCCTCGGACCCATCTACGGCGCCACTCATTTCCAGGAGGTCGCGTTCGTCTTCAACAACGTCAATGGTCTCGGATATGCAACCAACCCCTTCGAGGGCAAGCCGCAGTCGTACGTCCAGCTGGCCGACAAGATGAGCAAGATGTGGGTGGCCTTCATTCACGACACCGACCCCAATCAGTGCAACGGCTGGCCTTGGCCTTGGACAAAGGGTCTTGTCTGGCCCCAATACACGCCTGATCAGCCGCTCAACCTGGTCTTCAACGCCAACTACTCCAAGCTTGGTTACATTGAGAGGGATGACTACAGGGCAACTGAGATCGCCTACATCCAAGAGCATGTTTATGCTTGAGCCTAGGGTTGGATTGGCTGTTCACGATGTTGAAGATTGTAGATCCTAATTTTAATGATAACTCCTTGCATAGACTATTTATTGAGCCTAATGTACCTTGTCCAGCTGAAAACTTTGCGTAGACTGCCACACTGCGTGTTTCCTGTCGCTATATCCATCTAAATGCACCTCCGAAAACTGTCACCTACGTTTGTAACTGCGTAAACTCCCGTCATCCTTTTACCATTTTTGTTCAAAGTAGGCTGGCTGGGAAAATTTGGTTGAGTTGAACAGGTGAGTTTTTTCACCACATCATACAAATTATTCGATATGTTACTTGACTACAACATGATCAAAGACCGAGAGATCGCGTTGAGGCTACATTCCACGACACGAGTGAATAAGACTTCGCTGTCGGGCTCTCATCAAGCCAGCACTACTCACATTAGCTACTTGAGTAACTCTATTGTTTTTACCATTTTTATCTTCAGTATCCATCCTTTTGTCTCTTTGGTCGACATCGCTATCGTCGTCATCGTCGCTGCCATTTTCATTTCTATTATTGTTGCCACAATGGCCGTCGGCATTATTCTTGTTTTTGTCATCGTTAGTATGGATAGCGATTCCCCGCCCACATGAGCAGCGAGAAGTATTCGCCCATATGGTAAGATTTGTGAATGATTGACAACCCCTTTGGTTCATTAAGCAACAAGTGGGAACATGTAGAGCGGATTTGATGATGTAAAGTAGTGATCATTTGGTTATATACAAACTACCTTCGCTACCATTCCTTCATCGCCATCCCGCCCTCTTAAATACCAAACTAATTGTCTCATTTCTGGAGCTTCTGTATCCAGCAAGACCGTTTCGCCGCTCCATTTTTTGACTGCACCAGAAAATTTACAGCTTACAAGAAGCTAGCCATGCCACCACAGATATCAACGGATTCGTAGTTGAGTCCAAATGAGTAGAGCTCAGGGATAATGCGGTAGTAGAAGTTTGCACTGTGGTCCGTACTGGCAAAGCCAATGTAGTCTTCCAACTGGTTGTTTGCCGAAGCAAGAGCCCAGGCAGCCGAAATGAAACCTGACATCTCCGACTGATGGCTACGGGTGAGTAGAGACAGCTTGCGTGTGGTGTACGAGATCTTGAAGCCTGCTGCGCTAGCTCGCTTGCTCAGGTCGCGAGATGCCAGTTCCTCCTGATTCAGCCCGGGAAGGTGCAACACGGTATTGTTGCCCTCGAAGTGGTTGGCAATGATCTCGTGCTTCTTTCCCGTCTCTTCGTCGACAAGACCGCTAAAATGGATGCGAGCGAGAAGTTTGGGGTCAGCGTCGTCACGCTTCTCGAGGGCTGCCACCTCTTCGTCGAACGGCAGGACGCTGACTGAGTCAAATGCAAGGCCGGTGTCGATAAGAGTGTTCTCCCAGTATGATCGCATGGCGTCGCTGTATTCGCCAATCTCTTCGCGCTTCATCTTCATATTGGTCTCGGGCACAGCACCGCTGGTGCCGGAGGCGATCCCGTAGATCAGGAGGAACCCAAGACGGATTGCCTTCGCCCAATCCTCGCAGTTGGTACCGCCAGCGAGACGACAAACAGTCTCAACCAGGTCAGATCCGGTGGTCATGAAAATGACGCTGAATCAATTTTCAGTCAAATCTGAATATGCTGATGGTATTGGTATATAACGGAACGACAACTTACACTGCATGACTTGTGCCAATTGTACGGAGAGTTGTGCCGATCCTTCTGCAGACGTTGGTTCGTTGCTCCAACGCGGCCTTCACGGCATAGGCATCGTTGGGAGTGCGAAATTCAATGATACTCTTCGTCGAATCTGTTTCCGTCAAAGGCGCAGCCGCAGTAAGTTGGCTGGCCATCAAGGCGTACGCGGCAGTCTGGAGGAACTTCATTGTTGTGGCCAGAGGATTGAATGGGTTGAGAATCGAGAGAATAGAGTGATACTGTGGCTGAAACTGATGTAGAATCAACTGCAAACTTGGAAGGAAATTTTCACTTTATATATAAATCCCGTGGAAACTTAGGTATCGAGCCATTGCCACCTTCACCTGACCACTAGTTGGAAAGTCATATCTCCTTGCGGACATCTCCACTCAGCCGCTCGAGGATGCGGTCCAGGACCCTCAACACCTTCTTCTTCGAGATAGTGTACCAAAGTCCCTCGTATCGAGAGACCTCTCGAACTACTCCCCATTCAAAACCCTGGCGAGCCGCCATGTGATGACAATTCCTGGGACACATTCCGCAGCACCCGCAGATTCTCAAATCAGAGGGGCCTTTCCATAAACAGTTGGGCCGTACTTCCGGATGCACCTCAGCTTCAAGGGATAGATGTGCGTAGGCTCTGCGAATTCTGTCTGTTCTAGATCTACTAGCAAGGAAGTCAATGCTTTCGATACCTCGAAAAGGGTATCTCGGTATTCTGTCTAGCAATAATAATCACAGAATCCACAAGAGGTGGGAAAGGCGACTATTCGGCAACGACCTCACACGGAGGAAAATGCGTTTCAACCACATCCTGGCGGTGTTCCTGACCCAATGTCAAAGGCAATTAACATTGTTTATCAAAAGCAGTGAAGAAATGTTTTCTCCTCCAGTACTTCCAGATTAGTACATCAACGAAGTGGATGCCTTTGGCGCTGCGGCTCTCTGCTGCCTGTTTTGAAGTGACAGATCACAAACCAATCTCCTCAGAATCGTGGAACTCATCGCCTTTTCGGCTTAATTAGAAATCTTGATAGAACTTAGGTTGGGTAAAAAGCTTTTGTGATATGATGGGGCATTCTCTCGGAATCGGGAACCGGCTCTGACCATTCGATTGTGCTCTTAGCTCTCATTGAGTCTCTATCTGTGGGGCGGATCGCTGCAGCCTAGGGAAAGCCAAGGCGGGAATCGGCTTCTACCCGTACCCGCTTGTTGGGACTTATGTCGAGGCGGCCGCTCGCAAGGCGGCCGCTCTGTACTAGACCCTGTCAAATCTGTGTCTTGTCCATAAAGCTGACTACTCTGTGAAATCGGCCGCTCTGATCAAGCTTTGCCTGCTTGACTTCCCTCTCCTACGAGAACTATTCTGGCCATCACTCTTAATTTCCTCGCCACGGTCTACAGCCAGTTGGATAGATACGCTGTGATCGTCCGTATGGCACAGCTCAGGCGGCAATCAATCTCCCAATCACCAGAATCTTCTCCACCAAAGAACGACATGGGCTCAAAGAATGTAGATGTCGTCAGTATCGGTGACTCTATTCCACCTACCAACATCCCAGCCAGTGCTTGGGTCACTGGAGTGGGGAAGATGATTGAGCGCATAGGCCGGAGTCGTTTACCGTGAGTTCCCGATATGAAAGTCCGAGGAGGCCGTCAGCATGCCGCACGACTATGATAGCTGACCAAATGTTGGGGCTTGCAGACTCTTGTTTATCATAGTCTTGACCATGCTCGTGGAACCGGTTTGCAAGATCGCGGGAGTGGGCCGGATACTTGAGAAAACTCTTCTAGTCTGTTATGTCATGATGTTCACGTGGTTCTGTACAATGCTTTACGCGGGCGTTCTAAGACTTTAGATATGGTTTAGGACTGAGGACTCATAAATTCTGAAAGGTTCTGATAGCCTGGCAGTGTCTATACACTTGTCTTATCCGTGTATCCTACCTAGCCTGCGTAGTAGCTTTCGTCGTCGCCATCGTTATCGTCGCCGTCGTTATCACCATCGTTGTTATTATTATCGCCATGCATATCGTTTTGTCGACTACTAGTGTTGTTATAGAAATTCTAAGTACGCTGCGGACTGCCCGGATAGCCGACTGACACTACCTAGCTATCAAAGCTCATTCTGAAAATACAGCCTTTTTTTTAAGAAAAAAAGTCTCAGCTCAAAGTACTATTTAGACTTACACGAGCAGGCCAAATGTCTCTAAGCAATATCACGCCCAGTCCATGTATTCATGTCGTACACACTCACCCTTGCAATACGCAAAATAGAGAAGAAAGAAAAGGCCAAATGCCTACATCGAATTCAAGTCACTTCATAAACGTGGATTGAAGTTTGTTATAATAGTTTGTGTTACGAGAGTCTGCACGCGTAGCGTGATTCCATGGTCGACAGCATGCGATGGAAACCTCTTAACCAGTCAGTCACTTCGACACAGATCATTGTGCTATGGAAGTGATAAACAATAATGAACCAAGTCTTCTTTCGGTACATCTTTCCTCGAATCAAAAACCTTCCGCCACAGCACTACTTCACAGGCCGACAGTTATTCACGCACAACGATTCCTCCACTCGAAAGTGACTTATTTTCCGTACCAAGCCAGGCTATATATAAGTTGACTTCCAGAATGCCATCGTAGTATCAAGAAGCAGATCACAGCAATATCCACCAAGCACAACACTTGCGCAATACTCTCTTCCCAAACAACCACTACAACCACATCAACAACCGTTAACACACTCAACCCAGTAGATATCTGCTCATACTCAAGATACAAAGACATAAGCTGATAGTTTATAGCCGCAACCATGCTCAGCAAGCAAGATCAATCCCGTGAGCTCCGGAAGCGCCAGGAGAAGGAGAGGCAGGAGGCTCAAAACAGAAATATGGATCAGCTTGCACAGGTAAGAAATATGAATTACATGCCCCAAATGAGTACCTATATTCTAACATCACCTCTTTAGCTAGTCGTCGACACCAGGAATGCCACCATTCAAGAGGAGCGTCGGCGAGCCCAGGAGCGCGCCCAGCGTCAGAACCGCAGGTAACCCACTATGATCACATCCATATCAATAGCAGCAGTGAGAAACATCGCAGTCATTGAGTAGCATAGTTGAAAGAATACAATTTCAGGCTCTGGGTTCCTGTTTCATGGTTTCATTTTTGGTCTATCTATTGACATCAGGATTAATTCCCTCCAGCTGTGCTTTGCTTCCTCGCTATCCTTTGTTCTATAAACGAACGACATCATCTTGGTTCTAGTTGACTTTAGACTTTGAGGCACTGGAATAGTCTGCAATTACTGTATTCCTATTATTGCTTTCGAGGCCTCTGATGTTACACCGCCTCTTAGTGGACCGAGATAAGACACGTGCGGTGATGGCATGTATCTGCATCATACCTTAGAATATCAACAACTTTTGCTAGAGAATGGCAAATCACGTATTCAGAAGAGCCTTATTCATACTCGGCTAGAGTCAAAGAAGCGCAGTCTATCACTGGCCAGTCTGATAGAGATTTAAAGTTCCGTTAGTTCAGGTGGCCTTTGCAAACCGCTGTCAACCGCCGCCTACTGGTGCGTGTTACCCGCTCATGTCGTGGTACTAATTTCAGTAGCACACAACCTATTCACTGTATCGAATCTACTTCGCTACCTGTGGTCATTATTGTGTTGAATCACAAAAAGTAAAAAGAAAAAAAAAAAAAACGTCTAATGGTTCAGCTTACAGCGTATTGCCCTTCTATGATGCTTTTGCAAGCTGCGTATATCTTGATTTTGTCTGAGGGAGGATCTTCAAGAAAGAAAAAAAAGCTT
The DNA here is from genome assembly GCA_025328625.1 of Colletotrichum sp. SAR11_240. Classification (NCBI taxonomy): domain Eukaryota; kingdom Fungi; phylum Ascomycota; class Sordariomycetes; order Glomerellales; family Glomerellaceae; genus Colletotrichum; species Colletotrichum sp. SAR11_240. The sequence goes on along the minus strand of JAKMXA010000009.1, from coordinate 158,725 downwards.
CAATGCCTCAGCATTGACGCATTGTCGATGCAAATAATTCACTTTAGAGAGATAATGATAAGCTTGCATGGGTATACCTAGTGAATGCTTCATGAACCACCAAGGTAACAGTTCAATTTGTATCTGCTTACGCAAATCGAGAGTGGAGGTTTGATGGAATATTGCCGACATGTCACAGACATTGCTATCGATCCTCCGTTCTCTGAACCACATTGCATCGTTAGTCCCCCTGGCACAACGTCACTCTGGCATTACGCGATATGTTGGTTCAGCATGAGTCTCGAAATGATGTGTAATAAACAAGTTTTCAAATCATTGAAACGCAGTTCACTGGTATGTTCCATGCGACAGGTCTGAAGTGTTCTGCTTACTCACTACATTTAGATGTTATTCAAGAACTCCTTCACCATGCTCATCTACAGAATCGCTCTGTTACAGTGCAAGGGCAGTGATTGAATGGGTGCTACCAAACTTCACTGATTCCTCGATTTCGAGAACAGAAGAAACGACGTATAAAAGGTCCAGCCCGACGCCCATGAAGGTAGACTCCCACAGCACGAACCAAGCAAACCTCAGCATATCAAGATATCTATCATTACCAAAGTCGCACACCAACTCAATTATCAAGCAGCAAAATCACAGTGAGTTCGAAGCTTTCAGCTACGCGAACGGCAACCGCTTTCCAGAAAGACACTGACATTTTCCAGCCGCAAACATGCTCAGTAGACAGGATCCTGCGCGTGAGAGAGAGCAGCGCGAGAGATATGAGCAGCGCGAGCGTGAGCGTGAACGCGAAAGAGAGAATGCTGAGGTAAGACCTTCCAAGTATGGCGTGAATATTTTGACATCAATGCGCTGCGATATCTACGTTTTCATTAAGGTCCACTCTCCAGAAGAGATTATACTAATTGGACTTTTTGATGGGTTTGCAGTGGGTCAGGCAGGACCTTGAACGCGCCAGACAGAACGCCATCGAGGACCAACGGCGCCAGGCTCGCGAACGCGAAGAAAGAGCGCGCCAGGCCCGTCGCTGGGGTTAAAAACAAGGAGACATGACGACACGACGGTTTATGGGCTTCTTTAGTCAACCCAGTATAGTTTAGTTATAGTGAAATAGAAATCAGTGAGCCGAAATCATTATCGCGAGTCTAGGGCTCTTTTGAAAGGGACAAGTGAAGCTTTATTTCACCCGGGGATTAGAACTTTGACTTGAGTTTGTTTTATCCTTGGTTTAGGCGTCAAGAAAGCCAAATATATTATGAGTAGGTCTCTCATGTGAACGCTGAAGGGCTGGCAAAGCTCGAGAATGCAGTCCAAAGCATTACTACGTTTGCACCAATCTAATCCCCAAATGACATTCAGCTGTTCTTCCAGCAAACCCACCGCATTCTGGTCTTTCTTGGGAAACAATTAGCACAAAATTCCTTTTTTCCTAATCTTCGTGCCACCGTAGTGCTTAATATAGGCTATCGAGACAGGCTATCGAAGTAATTTGATATCTCCAAGTTTTGGTGCTGGAGTCGCTTCCCGAGGATATTCATCTTCCTGGATGATGAAAGCATGTTTATAATAAACGCTATTAATACCTCTACCCGTAGTGTGAGAATGAAGGTGGTGATAATAGAAATAATAGTAACAGGGATAATAGCAATACAAGCGGGGACGGCGACGACAACAGAGACGACAACAAACATAGAGGAAGGGCTAGACGTTACAAAGAGGTCTCTATGACTGGAAACATAGTCGCCCTCTTCGTCCTCGTCCATATTTCTCTCATCATGATCTCTATCACCATTCCCGCCGGCTCTAAAAATAACATCGAGTTTCTCTTGGTACCTACCAAGGTACACTAGCATGCACCTTGATAAACAATGGAAATACACGTAGCCTCATCATGCACAAAGGCATGACTCAGCGTTGGCACTTAAATACTGATGGACGCCGCCCCCCCCTATTCCGGAAGAAGCCTTTGCTCTTTCTCACAACGTATGTCGATTCCAATCGCGAATATGACCGACCTCGCCGCCATCAGAGCGTTCCTCCTGCTACCTCAATCTTTAAACATCACTACTCATTTCACTTTAGAGACACCCTACGGCTTAATCGTTGAGCTCAGAACAGGCGAAAAGCTCAGCGTACGTCTAAAAGACAATCCCTCGGCCACCAAATCACAGTATGCGCCGGACTCTGCGCCCAAAATCCAGCCCGGCACGCAGCCAACAGACTCACCTGAATCTCACCTAGAGTCCGCCCCTACAGTAGACACCGCCTCGGATCACCAGTCTTCCAACACGGGACACGGGTACGCCATATTCACGGACTGGGGGACTTCAGGCTTGTGGTACGATTCAAACTGGCTCGGCAACGACCCCGAAATCGACTTTCACATCGACCTTGAAGATCTCGAAGACCGGTACCCTGCTGCTTGGCTCCAGGCCTTTGCACGTTGGATACAGCAGTTCAACGACTCATTCACAAAGGGAGAATGTCACCTCAGTTCTTTTGGTGTACTCTTCCCTGACTTGGAGGAGCGGCAGGCATGGCTCGTGGAAGGTGCGCTACTGGCAGCCTGGTTGGCTTTGCAGAGCGATGTCGGCCATGTCAGTTATCACCCCATTGGACGTAATTGGGAAATTGAACGCGGAGGTGTGGCAGCGTCTCTGGCCGAGATTGTTCAAAACGTGATGGATGACCCGAGCGTTGATCAGAGTCAGAACAGGGAGAAGTTTAGTTTAGCACTGGTCTCTCGAAGTTGAACGTATCACGTTGCACTCATTTTTCCCTCGCGATCAACCTTTTGTGTTCCTTGAAATCTGTGTCCAGTGAGTGACCCCGCAAGGCAATTACCCGTGCGGTCGTGGATGAAAGTTCAATACGCGGAGGACTGACAGGAGCGGGTGAGTTTTGTTTCCCATGGCGGCGCAACAGGGCCTATCGCGGTAACAGATTCTATAGTTGGAAAGTTTGCCCTCACACGCTGGATATTGCACATATAGGACCGCAGTACAAGTTTCTCGGAAGCGAGTTGCTCTCGTACGTGCACCGAACAAAAGGATACCGTCAGACGAAAGCGGGTCCCTGGAGTAAACAAGGAAAGAAGCTGAACCTACAAGCGAGTTCGCTCCAAATCCCCGCAGTAATTTACTCCTTTCTTGCGTGTCACTTCATGTCTGATTTCTCATTTTGACCGAGCATTTTCAAGCTAATAGTCTTTCCGAATTCAAATGTCGGACTCAAAGTGGAAGAAAAAAGGATTTCTTACTCGGGCGGTAGTTTCTGACTATTTCTTTGCATGCGAACAACAGGAACAGAAGCAACAGGAAAACAGGGATAACGGAGACATTGGGGACAACAGAAGCGGTAGTGACAGTGAGCACCTGGTAGGAGTACATCAAATGGTACTTGACTAACCAGTTCAGATTTATCCGCCTTGATGAGACAGCTCAAGCACAAATATACCAATATAAACCACAAGCGTTCTTGCCGCCTTCATTACTCTACCAGAAGACAGTCTCGTGCAAACATTCATAAGCAGTGTCCGCCTCGCTGAACTTGTAGCCAGCAGCTTTCAATCCCTCCACAACATCCTTAAAGCCGTCCAGCACAAACTCAGCTTGAGCCACGAGCCTCTCGTAAACCGACAAATCCTGCCCCGGCATCCGGAACATGATCTCCTTGAAGAGGTCTTCACTGTCGCTATGACCAACGTTCGAAGCTCTTTTGAAGAACAGCGCATCGTTGGCTACGCGCGATGGAGGTACAGGGGCGGAGTACGTCCGTGTGCGGAACATGACGACTCTGACAGACGGTTGTAAGTCTTTCCTGGCTAGTGGAAGCTCTTGCACCCCACGTTGTGACATGTTGTCCATGATGGAGCTCAGAAGAAAGTCGTCGTTTACTTCGAGATATACCTCACAATCCAGCCCGGGAAGCCCCCGGGGTGGGCATAAGGATACAACTGCACGATGCGGCAGCCCTTGAAAACTACGGAAAATAGCGCAAATGATGTACTTTTGGCGCCGAAGCTGGGGTGAGATACCTGACGAGAGAAAACTTTGCAAGGTTTGCATTTTCTCAGCCCACACGATGTCGGGTATATGCGGTAATATGTCGAGGGAGTAAACATCGGCAATTCCCTGAAGGTTGTGCACCAAAAAGCAGCGCCAGGCGTTCAAGATGCCATCGGGTACGGTGTGATGTTGAGGACTATGCATTTGGAGAGACAGAGCTTCCGCTTGGCTAGTTGGCTGTGAACAGCGTGACAGAATCTCCCGTATCAACGCTTCCCGTTTCAAGTCCTGTCGAGTTGCCGCTTCTGAAACGCGGAATGTATTTCTGTCCAGTCGTCTCGGCAGGCGGGTTTCTTCATCGGAATCGAAGAAATCACCATACGCAAAGTTTATACTGAATGGCGCACAGGCTGCTCTCAACACGATAAGTTGCATTTCTCCGCCGGAATCTTCGATTGACTCGAGAAACTCCGTGGTCCAATCGGAAAAGCCGAAGTAGACGGCGATAACTAGAAATTGTCGTTGAGAATTCTTGAAATGCTCCTGCGGATGTCTTATGATGGCATCGGCGTGCCTATGTACCAGTGACAAGAGGCTGTGCAGTGTAACAGCCGAAATACTATCATGCTTGTGAAGCAAGAGTCTCGTGAACATCTGGCCTTTGAAAAGTTTATCGTGTGGCATACTGAGCTCTTCCGTTGCCGTCTGATATTCTGGCTCAAAGAAGCAAGCTGTCAATAAGATGGGTTTGACTTGTTTTGAGAAGAGTTCATCTGGCTTGAGGGCGTGGCCTTGTAGGATCTTTCTCCCGTCCTCGTCGTCAACAAGAAAATCTATGGCTGTACGGTGGGTAAATCCAACACTGGTGTTTGACCAAAAGCTAGGATCACCATCTTGGACGTCCACGAGCTCTTGGAGATCCAAGGTTTGGACTTGCAGCAAGCCCAAACATCTCGTGGGCAATGATTGAAAAACATTCCTACAGCGAATCATGACTTCTTGGATGCTTGGAAGCCTGGATTGCTCTTTGAAATTGTCCAGCCAAGTCGTGTTCGATGACGTTGCCAGTTGAAAAAGGCTGCAAATGGATGGCTTGGAATAACTGTTCGTCTCCATGACAAGCTGGAAGTACAGTATTGCCTCCTGCTTGTAGTAGATGCTGTCCCCATTGGACCGAGACCACATGTCTAGGTACAGCAACTTGAGATCTCTCGGGAGGGACCTAATGCGACTGTAGATAATGTCCAAAGTATCGCCATTGGCGAGTCCCCTTTTGACGCTCTCGAGTACAAGGACGACCCAAAGGAAGACACCTTCTGAACGCAGGACAACTTCCCGAGAGAGCTGATCAAGCAACTCGACTGATTCGACTTTCAACATCTGCAAGCTATCTTCCGCGTACTTTCGAATATCAAGTATGTTTAGACTTTGCATCATGAGCATGGGTTGTTTGCTCAGATACCTTTGAAACACAGGCTCGGGTCGACTTGATACGCAGAGCTTGATGGATTCGTTCGTGAGTAGTTCATTCAAGACGTACAACAAAGGTGCTTCGCCATCAACAGAGAGGGTCATCTCGTCGAGGCCATCCAACAGAATGAGATATCTCTGCGAGCAATTCCGCAGGAGGCTCAGAAGGACTGATTCCAACTCCTCATACGTCCAATCAGTGTCGGAGTCTTTGTGGCGGAGCCGCGGGAATCTGGCTAGCAAGTCGATGCAGGACTGTCTGTCCAACTCCAAGACTTGATAAAGCAGAGAGCAGACAACGCCCTTGAGGCTTCTCTGCATAGGACTTCCTGGCTTCCATATGAAGTGGGACAGAATCCGGGGGTTTGAATGATGTTCTTCCATAATTTTGATAGTTTCTTCGCTCGTTTCGATGAACTTCATCAAGGTGCTTTTGCCGGACCCGGGCTTACCACTGACCCAGTACAAGTTGCGGTCGTTTCCCCGGAGCCATTCAACAAAGTTATCCCACAGAGGGGCTTGGGCGCAGTCATGTGAAGAGGCTTCACTGCTCCTATCTTTCCCTTCAACATCCGATTGGGAGCCATTTTCAGAACTCACAATGGTAGCTTCATCACTGTCATTCTCCTCCACGTTGTCTCTGACGTTCTGGCCGACGTTTGCGATTTCGACCAGATCTGATTGGCTCCCTGCAACTGAGTACTTGTCGATTCGCCGAGGATTATCTTTCAATATCCACTCGCATGTCTGCGAATGTGCTGTCCTAACGCTGTTCTTCCGCTCATTCATATCGGTATACTTCAAACTCTCAAGCAGGCGTTGGCGATCCTGTTCGCTGCTTGCGGCAATCTTGATCGTCTCCAGTTCCCGAACCAGATTGTCCTGGATGGTGGCGCTTGATGTTGATACCATTTGTTTGATTGACCTTTCCGAGGCATTGAGCCTGGCTGTGACGTGTAGTGAGACAGAATCCCGGGTCTTGGAGGCTTCTACGGTGACGTGACCTCGAATATCCTCGGATTCGTCCCGCACAATCCTCTGAAGGGCAGAATGGTCCTCGGAGTATCTCGAAATGAAACCTATAAGGCGCTGATCCATACGTGCCAAGGAGCTCGGATCGTCCTCGCACATCTTTTCCACTCTTGCAAGTATTCTGACTAAGATCAACGTCTCCATAAGCTTCTGCCCGTCGGCGAGGTTAACCTTGAGACGTTCCAGACGACGCTTTCGCCAGACAGCCTTTGAAGTTGCAGCTAAGGCTTGCCCGATTGACGAGGCGTGAGGTAATCAATCTCTTCCTGGAGATCCTTCGCGTGGTGAATGCATTTGGCTGCGAGATCCAACAGACGCCGTTCCGCACCCGTGGCTTTTGCTGCAGCGACCTTTTTGCTCCGCAGGAGGGTCACTACCTCCGACGAGGCATCTTGCAACGAGCTCGCCTGTGTTTTCATCTCAGGTTCGAATTTCCCGCTCTCATATATGCTGCGGCACGTGGAGACGGCCTGGTGACTGAAGTCAATAAGCTGCATGACGCTGCAGGCGAGACTTAATCCTTCGAGGCCGGACATGGCGGGCGAGTGCCAGACGATCTCACAGAAGCGTATAAAGATTCAAAAAAGCTGGTCATGTGATTTGAGCAGGCATTTGAGTCTGTATCGCGTACGGAAGTCAAATTTGAGAAGCTTGTCGGGGTTGAAGTTCGTGAGGCTGTGGCGAGAGGCGGGGGAAATGGCGGAGGGGCAGGAGATGCGTCTGGCCATAGCTGGGAAAGAATATTCCGAGGCTACATGGCGTCAAGCAAGAGGCCTCTTGCCAATGAGGTTGGAGGGGAGAGCATCTATCAGCAGGTCACGCGCCCGTTGACCTGCATGGTAAACCAACAGGAATGTGCCACTGCGCCGCACATGCTGACAGGCAGGCTGAGAGCTGATCTTCAATACTAACCAGCAACGTTGAAGCAGGTGTGATCCTAAGCCTTACCAAGCGTTCTTCGACAGCCTCCATAGCCAGTCTGTCTGGATCGTTCGTAGCTTTCTGCGTTGAGATAAACTCGAGATTCAGAATAACGAGAGAAAAGTTAAAGCAACGGCAACAGTAGGGACAACAACAATGATGACGAGAACTAGAACGAGAACAACAGTGAGGACGATGATAGCTACCGACGACGACGACGACGACGCCGCCGACGCCGATAATAATAACAGCAACAGTAATAACGGCGACGGCAATAATAACGACAACGAAAGCAATAGAGATGATGAAACAGTAATCTATCTCATGAAGTTTGAATAGGCTGCGGTACTTAGAACCCCATCCTTTCTTCAGTTCTGGTCACCCACGAAATTTATCATTCGCTAAACCAAAGTGTCGATCTCTCTGCGCGTGGGCTGGTTGGATATTACTCTGCACGCCTATACTGCAGTCCAGTCCGCACTCCATGGGATTCGAAATATACTTGCCATAGCACGTCAAAGACAGGCGGTCTCTTTCTCAAATGAGTAGCACGAGAACGGCATAATGGTGCCACCTGCCCAGGGCAAGAACCTCCGCCACACATGCTGGGACATAGAAGATTGCGAGGGTCAACCGTAAAGAAGTAATAGACACAGACCTGAAGATTGGATTCTCATGTGTAACCGTCTATCAACACCGTGATAAGAGCAAGACCAACGCCGCCCGCAATGCTTTCCTTAATCACCACCACTCCTCACTTCCTCGAGTGAACTAACCTCCCCTTGACCCAAACACCAACCGTATTCCGGTCATCCCCGTTGAACACCCACTTCGCAACCCTCTCCTCCCAGTTCTCCCACCCAAACACATCCACATTCGAATCCATAACCCCTTCAATCTCCCCTTCCTCGTCAACAACACCCAGCTCAACCAGCTGCGCATCCCACTGCATGCCCACCTCGAACCCGCCAATCCTCTCCCCGAGCCCGACGACCTTCGCCCCGCCCCTCGTGCCCAGATACAGCACCTCCTCCACCGTCAGCTTCGCCCTCTCCTTCTCCGCGCCCTCGAGCCCCATCGCGACGTGCCGCGACACCAGCGCCGCCTGCCTCGCCGCCTCCAGCACGCTCGGGCTGTACCCCCCGCTCATGTCCGTCCCGAGCCCGACCTCGATCCCCTTATCCCACAACCACCGCACCCGCGCCGCCCCGCTCGTGATGCTCGAGTTGCTGCACGGGCAGTGGCTGACCTTGGCCCCGCGCGCCGCGATCGTCGCCGCCTCCGCCTCCGACAGGTGGATCGCGTGCGCCAGCACCGTCTTCTCCCCGAGCAGGCCCACGCCGTCGTAGACGTCCGTGTAGCTCTCGCTCTGCGGGAACAGCTCCGCCACCAGCGCGATCTCGCTCTGATTCTCCGATATGTGCGTCTGCACCAGCACGTCGAGCTCCCGCTGTAGCGCGCTCAGCCCGCGCATCGCCTCCTCCGAGCACGACGGCGCGAAGCGCGGCGTGAGCACCGGCGCGACGAGCTCGAAGCCCGGGTCGATGCGCCGGAGGTGGGCAATGGTCTCGCGCGTCTTGCGGAGCGAGTCGGCGGCGTCCGCGTCCTTGTAGTACTCCGGGCACAGGCCGGGGCGGTCCATGCACACGCGGCCGACGAAGGCGCGCTGGCCGAGGGCGAGGCAGATGTCGGCGAGGAGGTTCGTGGCGGCGACGTCGATGGTGGCGTAGTAGGCGCTCGTGGTCGTGCCGTGGGCAAGGGTGCGCTTGACGCAGGCCGTGTACACGCGCTTCGCCTTCGTGAGGTCTGCGAGGCTGGATTCCAGGGGGAAGGTGTAGGTGTTGAGCCAGTCTAGGAGTGTGGACTTGCCGAAGATGCCGACGTTGGGGTACTGCGATGCGTGGACGTGGGTGTCTATGGTATTCCAAGTTAGCAAAAGGTCATCAACCAGCAGGAAGACAAAAAACGGCATACCAATGAACCCGGGGAAGAAGAATTGCCCCTCCTTTCCGACATGGACCTTCACATCCCCCTTCTCCCACCCGAGCCTGGGAAACAGCACCTCCTCCGCTTCCGCTCGGTTGCCGCATTTCTCAACGGCGACGATGGTCCCTGCCGCATCGACACAGACGGCCGTGTCGTGGAGGTACTCCAGCTCCTCGCGGGTTTTGGAGTGTATAAACGTGCCGAGGAACAGCTGGTGTTGCTTTTGTTGCGGTGCCGCCGGTGCTCCTCCACGCGGGGCTGCTTCGGTTGATGCGGGGGAGGGGTCCCTAATCATGTCGCCCATCTTTGCGTATCACGACCTTAAAAAGACGTTCCAGACTCGGGTCGAGGTAACGGGGTCAAAGATGGCAAAGAAAAGTAAACACAATGCGGTCGAGTGCAGCTTGGAATAGCCTCGTCAATTATCCGTTCAACGCTTTTGGAAACTCTCGCTCGGCTGTCGTCGGCAGCTTTGGCGCAGCTGACGTCGTTCCAAGAGTCGCTGTCCAAGTTGAGCTCTCGTTAACCACTGTCACAGGCCGCCCAGGGAATCCTTCCTGTCCTCCGTTCTAGAAGACCACCAAAAGAGCGAGAGAGGGTGTGGTGTGGTGTGTATGTGCGTGATCACGAGCCAATGCCAAGTCCGACAGCAACTCGCTCGTCAAAACTCAGAAACAAAACAGACAAAAAGCAAGAACCAAAGTCGTAAAGAAGGAAAGGGAAGGCGGGTAGATATATGCAGTGCAACAGATGACGCGCATCCTGAATGAACACCCAAACCCACGCACCCCAACCAAACCCGGCCGCGGCGTCGGAAAGATAAGACGAAGAAGCGTGCCCGAAGAGGGGAAAAAAGGGGAGCTGCGGGCGGGCGCCCGTACCTTAGCTAGCTGTTAGCTGCTAGCGGTACCTAGTAGGGGTTCGCCGGCCGCGCCTCGCAACTTCCACATCAAGCCTCCTTCACTGAAGATAAAATTCCCTTAGGCTGGCACTGGGAGAAACCACGTGTCTACAGAGACCAGCTTGAGCATTTTTACTCGATCCGGAAACATCATGTACTACAGCAAAGACATTTTGACTCCTCGTGTGACTCTGCTACTACTAACTTGGATGAAATAAAATAGAAACAACTTTCAAGACACAAAGCCGGCCAGGAAAATAAACAATATGTTCAGATGCTGCCCGCGAGACACTCGACAAGCACATGGAAGCCTGGAGCGTGCTGTGTTCCAGGCAATCGGACCCCCGGAAACGACCTGCCAAAACTCCCCCCACCCGCAGGCGGGCGGAGAGAGGGCAAAGGGGGGGCGCTTCTCACCGTAAAACGTCGCACGGCGCTCGCCGCAAGCCGAACGCATCGACCCCATCGGGGCTTTCCCCTCTTCTTCCCCTCCCCTCCCCCATGGACTCCAGCTCCAGCTCCAGCTCCCCTCCTTCAGCCACAGTCCGATAATCCGATAAGCCTCTTTGTCCTCCCACGCGAACGCTCCAAGCCTTGGCTGCCACCTGAGCATAGCATCCCACATGACTATATCGATAGTCGAAAGTCCGATAAGAGCTGTTACCCCTGATAGGCAGGTCGACTTACCCTCCCCGGTCTGGTCTATCCTGTCCGGCCTGGCGCGGGTGAGTCCGTCGATCACTGCAACTGCACCTCGGGAAGCTGGTGCTGACGCTGCTGCACCTTCGGAAGAACCATCTGCGATGCCGGGTCCTTGCATTCCCTTTCCGTAGATCCCCCGCTGTCAGAACTGCGGTGCTTGTTGACTCCCAACACCTCACTCGTATGTATCACAACTGTCCGCCCCTCCCCTTCAGTGTTGGACAAAACTTTCGGCTCGGACATTTTTCTCGTGATTGTCGGCGACACAAGCCGTCATCCCTTGACCTTGTTTTCATTCACTTCGAGTCACCGGCGACAGGGTTTATGAAGTATTGCTCTCTATTCTTTCTTGTCCTTGTACGACCATTAACAATTGACGCCGCCCATAAAACACAAAAACTTTCTACCGCGTGATAAAACAATCATCAGAAAAAACATCCATAGTAGTTTGTACAACAATTACGCCGCCGTCTAGAGTCATGAGTGTCCGCCATTCGTCATCTAGTATCCTCGCCATTGTTTTCATCATCGTGTAGCGTCAAACGCCCACACATTACGCAGCAGCACCGGGACCCTCGTGGTCCGCGGTGACGCCGTTCACTCCGTTAGGAGCAGGGCCGTCCTGAGTGTACTGCTCCCAGTTCGCCAGGATCGAGGCGATCTTGGGCGAGTTGGTGAGCTTGTACACATCCTCAAAGTACTCCTTGGTGAGGGCGAAGGGCTTGGCCGTCACGTTGGGAATGTACTTGCCAACAAGCTTGGCGGGGTCGATCGTCGTCTTGTTGATCTTCTTGAGGAGGAACGAACGGAAGGGCTTGACTCCAGAGCGCAGGAAGGTCGAGTGGAAAGGCACGTCGATTCCGCGCAGGGGAATGGTGGCAAAGCCACGCTGGAGCTCAAGAGGCGTGGGCTTCTTGAGGGTAGCCTCGGCGCAGCCCTTGATGATCTCCTTGAGCGCATCCTTGGCCTCTTCGATGTTGGAGCGCATCTCCTCGATGTCGATCTTCTGCTGCTTGAGGAAGTTGGTGACACCGGTAAGGGTGTCGAGAGCACGCAGATCACCAGCAGCGACGTACTGCATGTTGGCGATGTTGTAGTTGACAATCTCAAGAAGCCAGCCAGTCTCCTCAGCAATGCTGTTGACAACGAACTGGAGAGCCTCCTCGTTGAAAGTCTTGGAGATTCTGCTGGGGTTGATGGCGCACATGGAGTAGTTGGAGCGTCCGGCAGCGTCGCGCTCGACGGCAACCTGCATGGTAAGACCACGGTAGAAGACGACAGACACCAAGCTCTCAATGGGCATGACCTCAGCCAAGGCAGCGAGGGCGGAGTACTCACCCAGAGAGTGACCAGCGAAGGTGCAGTCTCTGGGAACAAGGCCACGCGATCTCATGTCCTCGAAGCTGGCCTTCTCCATGAGGGTCAGGGCGGGCTGGGTGAACTGAGTAGCCGACAGCAGACCAGTGGGGGACCGGTAGGTGTAGGAAGTGGTCTTCTCGTCAATCTCCTTGAAGATGCGCTCCGACTTGATAGAACCGTCGGCAGCAACAGTCTCGAAGGTCATAGACATGTAGTTCTGGCGGATGGCCTTACCACGGGGGCCACCGAAGTGAACCGTCAACTCCTTGGGGTTGTTCTTGACGATGTTGGTGATCGAGAAGCCTAGATGCCATTAGTTCAAGTTCAACAGATTATTGATGGAGATAACTTACCATAGTTGTCCAGCAGGTACTTGTCAGCGCGGTCCCAGACCTCCTTGGCGACAGGGCTGGAGGCGTAAAGCTCCATACCCATGCCCTGCTCCTGAGAGCCCTGGCCAGTGAAGACATAGGCAGTCACAGGCTGCTCAACCTCGGCCTCACCAAGGAGAACCTTCTCCTCAGTCTCCTTGTTGCTGGCCTCAACCTTGATGATCTTGCGACCTCCAACCATGCCAACGTGCTGGAGCTTGACGTCAAGGTCATCATTAGGCAGAACCATGCCAACGAGAGAAGCATGGAAGCTGCGAACGCGACCAATGTTGTTCTCGGCAGCCCAAGTCTCAACCAAGCTGCGGACGGCGGCACTGGAGTACATGCCGTGAGTGATGGTGCCGGGCAGGTTGGCGTAGTTGGCGAAGACGCGGGAGACGTGGATAGGGTTGTAGTCGCCAGAGACACGAGCGTAGTTCTCGTTGGTGGCAGGGGCACGGAGCTGGAGAGGGGTACGGCCACTGAGAGGAATAGGGTTCTCGAAGTGGAGGGGCTGGTCAAGAGGAGTACCATTGCGCTCGAGGTAGTCAACAACAGGGTTGCCGTTGGACTGGCCGGCCTCGTAGTCGACACTGGCGATCTGGATGATCTCCTTGGTGGGAAGCTCCAGGAGGACCTGACCCTGGGTAGCGACGCTGCTGTAGACGGTCTTGGTCTTGTAACGGAGGAAGCTCTGCAGACGGAAGGTGAGAGTCTGGCCAAGGAGATCCAGGTCACGAGGCATGTCGTCAGTGTTGAACCACTGCTTGGACTTGAGAACAGCAACGTCCTTGCTGGTGGCGAGATGCAGCTGAATGGGGGTCTCGTTCTTGCGCTGGAAAGTGTTCTCGTAGTCGGTGTAGGCACCACGGTACAAGAACTGGGAGGTGACGTCCATGACGGCCTCGCCATCGCGGTAGATGGTACCGCAGACCTCAACCATCTTGCCAGATTCATGGTTGATGACAGCGTTGATCTGGGCGGTGGTGGAGACCTCATCGCCCTTCTGGAGAGGCTGGGCACCAGGCTTCATGCGGAACTCGTTGGAAAGGTGGACGAGCTTCAGCAGGTCACCATCGATGGTGCGGGGGAAGATGGGCTTGGTGATAGCCTTCCAGCCAACGACAATGGCAAAGTCCATGGGAGCGTAGACGGTCTTGCCAGGACGCTCAACGAAAGCCTCGCCAGTGTTGCCGACGGCGTGGACAAAGTCGTTGATGTCCTCACCAGTGATGGTGGCCTTGCCACCGTCGAACTTGCTGGCGACATCGGCATCCAGGTCGAGAGTCTCGTCACCGAACCACGCACGCCAGTAGAACTCCTTGATGCGGTCGTTACGGCCCTCCATCACCTCACGGAGAGGGGCGTAGCCGGCCTCAGGGTGGTAGGTGAACTTGAGGGGGAGAGCGACAGGCTTGCCAAGGGCGGTGGTGTCCTTGATCATGTTGACGACAACCTCGTTGTTGTTCTCAAGCTTAACCTCGATAACCTCGACGTAGTGGTTGTGGCGAGGCTGCTCCTTGACAATGATCTTGGTCTTCTTCGGGTCCTTGGGGTACTGGATCTCAACGAAGAGGCCACGAGAAGGAGCGAAGATGCGCTTGATGGGGTTGGTCTGGAACTTCTGTCCCTGAACGACGACCTCGGAAGTGAGGAGAGCGTGGCGCCAGCTGCGGTCGGGACCAGCGAGGAGGGCCAACCAAGAGTCGAGGCTGGGCAGAGTGGCATTGGGAGCAGTCGACAGACGGTAGGTGTTCTTGTGCGCGTCGTCGTAGGAGACGGTAAGACCGTCAACGTCCTCAACGGGAACCTCGGTGTCGATGAGCTTGCCACCGAAGTACTCGATGGTGGGAATGCTCTTGGCATCACCGTTGTAGCGATCACGGGTCAGGTACTGAACGTGGGTCTTGTGGATGCCGTCCAGAATGTCCTTGATGGGCTCATCCATGACCTTGGAGTACTTGACGGCGGTAGGACCTTGGAGAATGCAGACACGTCCAACATCCTGGCCGGGAACGGCATCAAGGTCCTCAGACTGCCACAGAGAGTCCTTCTTGAAATAGAAGTCGAAGTTCTCATCGAAGCAAGGGATGAAGGGAACGGGCTTCTGGAAGGGGAACATGCAAAGCATCAGGAAGTGCTGGACATCCTGGGCGTTGATGAGCTGGGTGTCGGCCTCGGGGTAGTGAGACAGGATACGCTCGACAGTCTCGTAAGGAGTGTCCAAATCCTTGAAGTCTTGGAGCTGAGCGGCGTGGCCGGTGGTGGAGGTGAAACGCTCCTCGACACGGCTGATGAACTTGCCGGTGAAGGAACGGAGGGTAGGGTCAATCCAGCGCTTCTGATGGCGGATGTACATGATGTCAACCATGCGGCGAACGACTTCGCCGTAAGTCATATCCTCAAGGTCGACGGCCTGGCCAGCACGGTTGCGTCCGAACCACGGCTTCTGGAAGTCGTCGTTGAGCTTCTTGATGATGTAATCGCGGTTCTTCTTCAGCTCAGGGACACGCTTCTCCTTGGGGAGCGCGAAGATCTTGCGGTCCATCTCGGCCCAGAACAGGACACCACGGGTAGCAAGCTTGTGGATGGGCTCTCCCATCTCAGAGAGGACGGTGATAACACCTCCGATGGGGCCCTTGTAGGACTTCTCCCACTCGCTGTCCTCGACACCGGGAGCGTCGATGATGGCCTGCTTGGCGGCAGGGCTGGTCTTTGCCTCCTTGGCAACCATCATGCGGGAGCCGAACAGGGTACCGTCAAAAGGCATCGGGGGGTAGCCGTAGTTCTTGGACCACTCACCGGTCAGGTAAGGGTAAGTGTCCTCGGCACCACCGAAACCACTGCCAGCAACGAGGATGATGTTGTCCTGGCGACGGATACGGCTGTACATCGTCAAGATAGGCTGGTGGAAATCCTCGTAAGAGTGGTGACCACCGCCGCGACCACCAGTCCACTGGAGAAGAACGGGGAAGGTGGGGTTCGCCTTGGCAATGTTGATGACGGACTGGATGGCATCGACGGAACCGGGCTTGAAGCTGATGTGCTTCAGGCCGAGGGTGTCAATGTACTCCTGGGCGACCTCAACGGAGGGGACACCGGCACCGATGGTGAGACCCTCGATGGGAACACCCTCGGCACGAAGCTTGCCGAGCATGGGAATCTGCCACTGCATAGCGCGGGGGTTGACGTAGATCAAGTTGACACCAATACCACGTCCGGAAGGGATGGCACCCTCGATCTTGCGAAGGGCGGCAGTCATCATGCCGGGGTCGAAGTAACCACCACCGGCCAACTCAATGTGGTAACCGGCGTTCATGGTGGCGGCAACGAAGTCCCAAGGAACCGTGCAGGGAGTCATACCAGCAACAACGATGGGAGGGAGACCCAAGAGGCGAGACATCTTGGTATCAACGTAGGTGTCGCCATTCGAAGTGGTGACCAGGCGAGGGCCGAACTCCTTGACCCAGTCAATGGCGTACTTGACGGCGTGCTCCTCATCGCGGTCGAAGAGCTCAGGCTTGTAGCCAACCTCGGTGATGCTGCCAGAGACGGTACCAGCGAGGATGACGTGAACACCAGTGCCCTCCTTGTTGCGGCTGGTCAAAACACCGAGGCCGGAGATGCCACCAGGACCGAAGTCAAGGACGTGAGTAGCCTTAGGGAAGACGGTGGCCTTCTCCCAGTTGACAGGATCTCTGGTGATCAGGCGGATGAGGGTGGGAATGATGTTGCCGCTAACCTCCTCACGGATATCTTTGCCAGTGTTGGTGTCAAAGACAGCAGTACCAAGAGACTTGGCGTCGATCTTGATGTTCTTCAAGTCCTCATCGATCAGCTCTGTAGCCTCAGCCAGGTACTTGCTGTGGAAAGGAGCAGTGATTGGCAGGAAGCGGTGGACGAAGCGGAGCTTGCGGTCCGTGTGGGGGATACGGTTCTGGTCCAGACCGACGGGGGCCTTGACCTTGCGCAGCTGAGCGTTCAGACCGTACAGGGAGATGGGAGGACCGGTCACAACGAGGTTGCGAGGGCTGTTGATGAGGGAAACGGAGATGTGACGGTCAGCGGGGAGGTACTGGTTGGTCGCATCAATGTGCTTCTGGACCTCAGCCAGGGAGAGGTCTCTGATGCTAAGCATGGGAGTGGGAGTGCCCTCGCCGTTCTCAACAGACTCCCGAATCATAGTGGGTGTCAAGGAGGTGCGGGGGAAGACCTGCTGGCTACGAGCACCGATCCAGAACAGAATGGTGAGCGCAGACGGCGCAATCTCCTTCCATGACTCCCAGGACTCGGCGGCAGCAGTGGCCGCGGCAAGGACGATACCCTGGGAGTGACCAGTGGTACCAGTAATCTGCTCGCGCAGCAGACCAGGGTGAACACCGAGGACCTTGCAGGTAACCTCGTAGTGCGCAAGCTGTACGAGACCAATCAAGGGGAAACTGACGGGTGCTGAGATGAGGTAGTCAACGTCGGGAGTAGCATCCTCGTCCTCAAGCCACCTCAAGATATCCAGGCCCTTGGGGTAGAGCTTCTCGGCGTTGGCGTGCTTGGAGAGGTTCTGAAGGAGCTCGGCGGCGTTGTGAATGAGCTCGCCAACGAAGGGCTGGTATGTCTTGTAAATCTCACGCAGCTCGTCGAAGTACTCCTCGATGTTGCCCTGGCCACCGAAAATGGTGTAGATGTCGGCAGAGCCGTCATCGGCGGCGCGGAAAAGCGCTGAGCCGTATGCCTTAATCGTGCGGCCAGTCGTTTGTCTGGCCTGGTAGTAGCTGCGGATGACGACCAACTTCTTGGCGTCAATGCCGGGGAGGGTAGCTACGAGGGCGTGGACCTCGTTGCCCTGGAGGAAACCACGCTCGAACTCGTTAAGGACGAGCTTCAGGACCTCCTCATAAGAGCCAGACTCGTCGTCCTCACCCTTCTCGACCTCGTCGGCGACGAAACCCATGTATCTCGCAACCAGCTCAGCGACGGATGAGGGCTCGTCATCCTGGGCAAGCTCGTCTGTGGCGGGAGGAAGGGTAGCATTGAAGCGGTCCTTCAATTGCTGGGCGTGGAAGTGGAGAGCGGTCGGAACGAGGAATGAGGTCTCGAGCGAGCCGTGGCGGAGAGTGAGAGGGCGGAGAGAAGCGTTGGATCGAGGGGTAGAAACGCCCGTCTGGGGGCCAGTTCCGGTGCCGTACATGGTGATGGCGGTTTTTGGGGTATCAAGAGGGGGAAGGATTTTTTTTCGTGGGTTACGAATGGAGCTGCGGCCGCCACGTGTTAGCCAAAATGTCTCCGTGCCTCGTTGTTTCTCGTCCCCGCAAAGTTTTCAATTGGCAGCGTGGGAAGCAAAAAAGGCGGTGGCTTACCAGTGTCTGACTCCGTGTACTCAGCGAAGAGCAGGAGGCAAGTGCGAGATGCTCCGGGACGGCGGTGTGGAAGAGGGGGCGGCGGGCGCGCGGGAGTGGTCGTGGGGTTGTAATAGTAGAAGCGGTACTGCGTCTAATAGGGACGGGTCGTTGTGAGCTGGTCTCTCCGATTCTCCGAGAGCAATAGAGAGTCTATGAAGGACAAGAAAGAAAAGAGAAAACGAGAAGACTGCCCAGCACGAAGAGTCCTTGACGTGAAGTTTGATGTGGAGGAAGAGAGTGGGAGTGGCGGAGAGGGAGCTTAAAGATGAGAGAGCTCAGAGATCAAGGGAAGGTTGGGAGGGTGTGTAGCGGTGGTTATGATGGGTAGGCGAGGCAATTGAACTCACACTGCATCCCTTTGGTTTTGCAGCGTGGTCTGGGTCCTGGATATTGGGTCTTGCTTGGGTCGTGGGACAAGTTGCCCGGGTCTCTCCCCTCCCCTCTCTCTCTCAATGGGGACTGGGATGATTGGGGTTTGTGGGATTGGATTGGGATTGGGATTGGGATACCTACCTCGCAGGAGATTGGCACACACCACCGCCGAAGCTTCGATGTACCTGCACTTGGTGTACTTCGTGGCGGGCGGCGTGGGTGTGGAGGTCGTTTGATGGGTCCTCACTGCTGCGCGGCAAGGTAGGTGAGGTCAATCCGGTCAACGTAATTGGAGGTTTCGGGTTCCAGTTTTGGAGAACGGTGCCTTGGGGTGGCTCGCAGTGAACTCAACGATTAGAAAATTAGGCCGGGTCTCTGCTATTTTTTTTTTCTGCCGTCCAGAGTTGGAGTACACTGGAATGAATCTAGTTGGTCCGGGCTGACGGAACGGCTTTGACGGTCTGAAGTCTCGTAGTGCCATCCATGGCCGTTACTGTTGGCCGGCGAAGTTGCTGTGCTGCCCGTTTCTCACCCCGCCATCTGCAGGGAAGTCGCGAACATGCTGAGAAGTTTCCGTACGCGGTTTCCATTGTTGACTGAGAGCACGCCGAGAGGAACTTCGAACCGGGAAACAGCCGCATCCTCAAATGCAGGAGGAGCTACTGCCTGCTTCCTCCTGAGATGCTCTTCCCTCCCCAGTGTAGATACCTTAGCTACCGTCCGGCCAGCAAGCCAGGCCCCATCCTGTCCCTCTGGCCGTGCTGGCGCAAAGCAATGCAAATCGCAAGTGCTACGTGGTGGTGGTGCCTGCACACCTGCCTCCTCCAAGTCTCAAATCTCAATGTCTCGCCAAATTTTTTAGTTCTGTTGGGGATGGTCGCACACCACGCCCACCCCTCCAGCTCCACCCCTGACTTCATGCAGCCCGAGTGATCCGCAAGGGTGCCGCGTTGGAGAACGGCCGGCCTTGTACCGGTACGTTTATTGGCGGCACGCAACGACTTGGCTGTCGTGAGGTAAGGTCGCCTCGACGGCTGGACGGGGCCGGGACGGTGGTCGCCTTCTCCCTATTTTGGGGGCAACTAGACGTCAACTACACACTGGACTAAGCCATCTTTTGCCCGGATCTTTCCCGCGTATCTCAACCCTTCAGCCCGTTCCTGGTCCATCCGCCATGCTTCAACCAGACACTCGACCAATTACTTCAGGCCTAATGGGCGCACCAATGCTCGGCCAAACGGCAGCATCTTCGGCTCTTCAGAGCTGACCGTCACGAACCATCTGCCTCATCTCGATGTGCAGGCCGATAAGATGCCGAGATGCTACCCCGGATGCAGAAAACAGACGATAACGCCGCCTGTCCAGGTGTTTCGACTTGCGGGCCATGTCGGGTCTGCGCGACATCTCTACTCGCTTCCATCTGTCTCGATTTGCCTCTCGAGAAAACCGGCGTGCGCTTGCGGTCTGCGAACATCAGGTCTGGCTGTCCCTTTTTCCTATCAGCGATCCATCACTGCCCTGTCGTACCTCAGGTACTGGACCCTCGATTGGTACTTGGAGGGGCAGGTCCCAGATATGCGGAATCCGTCCAACCAAGAGTACCGGCTACCTCATGGAGCCCCGTAATGTTCCCGCAGCTCCCTGGCTGTTGGTAGGCGGTCAAAGGTGCCAGCGTTGTAACGGACTTTCTGCCGCCCTTCTCTCCCCACCGCTTCCACCCCACGCCTGGGGCTGATGCTGGGGTGGACGAGAAATGCGCGGGACCCTGAGAAAGGGAGGGAGACATGCTCGACACCGCCCGCCATCTCGAGGTACCGGTACCGCCATCCGTTCAGTCACTGGCCTGTCTTGGCTTGCTGGGGCGGGAGCTATCGCTTGCCATGCCACGCGGACGCTTGTCGGGGAATGCAAGCCCTCGATGGCCGACTTTTTTTTTTCTCTTGTCGAGGGGCAGCGGCAGGCACAGACATCGAAATGCGCAGGCAGCAAGACATCAAGAGAGCCCAGTCTAGCCTCAAAACCCTGACAGCTTAAGGAAACTGCATGAGCTGATGCAGGAGGAGGCTGGCATTCGAACCATGTAAAGTCTGCAATTTTATGTGGGCAAGGTGGCTAATGATCAATATTCGTCCAGAATGTGTTGGATGGCATCAAAAAAACTTGGAGGTGGCTAGAGACAGACGGCGATCCCGCTGCGACTCCTGCGCATCACAATCGTTTTGTTGGCTGATGAGGTGAGATCCGGTTTCCAGATCCCCTCGGACAATACCTTGCAGGCAATGGGGTCAACTGGAGGCGTTCATCCACCCTCCCACCAGCCCGCCATCTTGCCTCTCGTTGCAGCCGGTCTCAATGTCCACTGAAGAACTGGAGGAACCCGTCGCTGTTAGCACAAAGGTCAGCATTGGCCAGGCCAGATGACAATGTCAACATTCGCATACTTGATCAGCACGGACGGTCGAAAAGTCAGCTTGCCTCTCCCAGACAGCTTCAGGGCTGTCGGCTGGAGCTGAGAGAGCCTCCCCCAAAAAGCTTGGGTCAAGTCACCTTGCCCTCAAGGTATCGCTACATCCCGTCTCGTTTGGCCCCTCATCAACTTTGGCGGGTTCCTGGAGCAGCGGCCACTTTTTTGCCCCTCCACTCCCTCCATTTCCCATCTTCCCCCCTTCAGAATCTGCTGCAACCTGGACTTTTTGGGGTCCCGTTGATGAGAGGCCTCGTCGATGCGGCTGTTGCTTTCCGGGTCCCCGTTTGTTGACGGGCCAAAGTGCTATCATGACACCACTTTCTCACAACCTGCCGCACTCGTATTGCTATATTGGGCGAGTGAACACGTATTCGGGATCAACCGCTATCACTAATCCGTGGCCGTGGATGACGCCAGTTGCAGAGTTCCGTCGAGGCGAGCCTTGTCCCATCAGCCTTCCCGCCAACCCGCCAAGCTTCCAACAAGCTCCCGAAGTCTGCTTGGTTGAGTGTCGCAACTGGGACCAAGCGGCCAACGGGAACGCGGCGATAAGGAGCCGGCTGATAGGGAGCCCGATCAGAGTTGAGGGTCGTCGGAACGGGTACATCGAGCTGGCTCTGGCCGAAAGCTACATTCCCATTGTGTGCCCAGGGAGCTAGCTAGGGAAAAGTCGAGCGGTAAGGCGAGGCTTGAAGGTCTAAGACACTGAGCCTCGCGCCGGTCTAACGCTTCCTACGTGCGCTACATCGGTATTGAGGGGCAGGTTCGCGCCACTAGGCCGAATCCAACATTCCGACAGCTCGGGAAAGGGACGCGAAGGAAAGTGGCAGTCACGAAGAGCTCAGACAAGACGCGCCACAGAGCTATCCGTTCAAGGTAGCTCAAGAACTGGGGGTGTCTCGCCCAGCCTCACGGCATGGAACTTATCTCGCGCAAAGCGGAGAGGTGGCACAGAAGCAAGCAAAGGGACGAGGCGCACGGAAGGAGGCCCTCGGCAACATTGTCGATAAGACAACTTAAAGATCATCCATCAATGCATGCAGCGGCATGATGGTGATAACGCGCCTGACAGCTCGAAGCTCATCGCACAGATCCGGCATTGGCTCCGGTCTGTGTTGCTGACCAGACTGCGTGACATACAGCTTCATGCAATGGTGGCATCTTTACAACTCCACGGGGAATAGATGCACCACAATGATCACGACAGATGACCTCTCATCTCATCCCATTGCCGAGCATCCATTGGAAATGTCTTCTAATCTTGGCCGGAGTGACTGATGTGTGGTGGTTGTTTTCCAGTTCATGTAGCGCCTCAACTTCCAAACATCAACCTCGCAACAGTGACGACGTCCTCCCTGGCGTCCCTCCCAAAGGCCCCGCCGTCCCACCCTGCATTCCCCCAATGAAATGGTTTTGTGGGGAAGGCCCCCCTGATTGTCCCATGCTCGATTGGGTTAAGCGTCTGAATATGGTTGAGGAGCTCTCTGCAGGCGCTGCGGCACCAGACAATACCAACGCCAGCACCAGCAACAGCTTTCCCACCTGCATGGGGGTGCTGCCGCCGGGAAGTCCATCGCGAAGCATGGCAGGGGTTCCACTTTTCTTTTTTCCCTCCCTCCTTCTTCCCTCCCAAGAAAAAAAAATCAGAGAGAAACAGAAACCACTAACAGCCAGTCGAATGTCTCGAGACTTGGCCCTCTTCGCTCTTCTCGCCCAATTGTGGGTACACGTACCTCATCATGTACCGATACATGCTCCTGGCGTAGTGGGATGTCGGCAGGTAGCGGTACATCTCCGCCGACCTCACTTTTTCGTAGTCCAGTCCTTCCCGTCAGTGCCTGCCATTCGACGTCCACACCCTTTCCAGTCCAGTTCACCACCGCTTCCCTGAGCCGGTGGGGGCCCTTGCCTGGTTCAACAATCGTCTTTTTCCTGCTGGTCTGGTCCCAGCACGCAGAGGCCCAGCACATCCTCCACGGCCAATCCCAATCGCTCCCTTTCCAGTTGGTGGTGTCTCTTCAAATTCCCCCCTCCCCAAGAAAGTCAATCAAGTGCCAGTGACCCGATATCGACGGGCCAGAGCCACCTAGTTGACCTTGTCTTTCATTTTCAATCATATCCAGACTTCTTCCCTTCATCCGTGGCTCTTGCCAGTTCTACATCTCCTCCCACTTTCTCCATCTCCCTCGCTCGCCTTCCGCCGGATTGATCCTCCCTCTCTCTGGCGCGGACTTAATCTCCCTTGAACAGCCCACACCGACTGTCCTGCAAAAAAAAAGTTCGGCGAGCTTGTCCTGCTTCTCCTCTCATATACCCACGCAGGCAACAAACCAACAACTTCGTCTCCAAGGAATCCGACCTCCCACGGCTCCAACGAGACAATTTCCCGCAAAATACCGTCACTTCGTCGACGACAAGATACCCTCGGTTTCCCGGTTTTTCTCCCAACTCCGTGTAATTGAGCCACCAGCTCCTCCCAGCTGCCCAACATGCGTCCCGAAGTCGAGCAAGAGCTTGCCCACACGCTCCTTGTCGAGCTCCTTGCCTACCAGTTCGCCTCTCCCGTCAGGTGGATTGAGACCCAAGATGTTTTCCTCGCCGAGAAGACCGCCGAGAGGGTGGTCGAAATCGGTCCCGCTGACACCCTCGGTGTGATGGCCAAGCGCACCCTCGCCTCAAAGTACGAAGCTTACGATGCCGCCAAGTCCGTCCAGCGTCAGATCCTGTGCTACAACAAGGACGCAAAGGAGATTTACTACGAGGCCGACCCCATTGAGGAGGAACCCGAGCCGGCTGCGGCCTCTTCTAGCGCTGCCGCCGCTGCTCCCGCCGCCTCGGCTCCCGCTGCTGCTGCTGCCCCTGCCGCCGCCGCTCCTGCGCCTAGCGCCGGCCCGGCCGCTGCAGTTGCTGATGCGCCTGTCCAGGCCATCGACATTCTGCGATCTTTGATTGCTCAGAAGCTCAAGAAGCCCCTCGCTGAGGTGCCCTTGAGCAAGGCCATCAAGGACCTTGTTGGTGGTAAGTAGCTCAGCTCACCGCTAAACCTAACATTTGGCTAACTGCGTAATTCCAGGCAAGTCCACCCTCCAGAACGAAATTCTCGGTGATCTCGGCAAGGAATTCGGCTCGACCCCCGAGAAGCCTGAAGATACCCCTCTTGACGAGCTCGGTGCCTCGATGCAGGCTACCTTCGACGGCCAGCTTGGCAAGCAGTCCCAGGCTCTCATTGCCCGTCTGATTTCCTCCAAGATGCCTGGTGGCTTCAACATCACCGCTGCGAGAAAATACCTCGAGACGAGATGGGGATTGGGCTCTGGCAGACAGGATGGCACCCTGCTGCTGGCTATCACCATGGAGCCCGCTGCTCGTCTCGGTTCCGAGGCTGACGCCAAGGCTTTCCTCGACGATGTCACCAACAAGTACGCCACCAGCGCCGGCATCAGCCTGACCACTACTACCGCTGCTGGCCCCGCCGGCGGCTCTGGTGGTGGCATGATGATGGACCCCGCTGCCATCGACGCTCTCACCAAGGACCAGCGTGCTCTGTTCAAGCAGCAGCTCGAGCTCCTCGCCAGATACCTCAAGCTGGATCTCCGTGCAGGTGACAAGGCCTACATCAACTCCCAGGAGTCTGAGAAGCTCCTCCAGGCCCAGCTGGACCTCTGGACTGCCGAGCACGGCGAGTTCTACGCCGCTGGTATCGCCCCCGTCTTCAGCTCCCTCAAGGCTCGTTCCTACGACTCTTCCTGGAACTGGGCGCGCCAGGATGCTCTCAACATGTACTTCGACATCATCTTCGGCCGCCTCAAGGCTGTTGACCGTGAGATTGTCAGCCAGTGCCTGCGCATCATGAACCGCGCCAACCCCACTCTCATTGAGTTTATGCAGTACCACATTGACAACTGCCCCGCCGAGCGTGGTGAGACCTACAAGCTCGCCAAGGAGCTCGGTGAGCAGCTCATTGAGAACTGCAAGGAGGTCCTCCACGCCAACCCCGTCTACAAGGACGTTGCCGTCCCCACTGGACCCCAGACCACTGTCGACGCCCGCGGCAACCTCAACTACCAGGAGGTCCCGCGCGCCAGCTGCCGCAAGCTGGAGCACTACGTCCAGCAGATGGCTGAGGGTGGCAAGATCTCCGAGTACGGCAACCGCACCAAGGTCCAGAACGATCTCCGCCGCATCTACAAGCTCATCAAGGAGCAGCACAAGGTTTCCAAGTCATCTCAGCTCGAGATCAAGAACCTCTATGGCGATGTCCTGCGCTCTCTGGCGATGAACGAGAACCAGATCATTCCCGATGAGAGCAGCCCCTCCAAGAAGGACAAGCCTGCTACCGGCCCCAAGGGCAAGGTTGAGACCATTCCTTTCTTGCATCTCAAGCGCAAGAGCCTTCACGGCTGGGACTACAGCAAGAAGCTCACCGGCCACTACCTCCAGTCCCTTGAGGAGGCTGCCAAGGACGGTGTCAGCTTCGCTGGCAAGCACGCTCTCATGACCGGTGCCGGAGCCGGCTCCATCGGTGCTGAGGTCCTCCAGGGTCTCATCAGCGGTGGCGCCAAGGTTGTCGTCACTACCTCCCGCTTCTCCCGTGAGGTCACCGAGTACTACCAGTCCATGTACACTCGCTTCGGTGCCCGTGGTTCCCAGCTTGTCGTTGTTCCCTTCAACCAGGGTTCCAAGCAGGACTGCGAGGCTCTCATTGAGTACATCTACGACACCAAGAACGGCCTTGGCTGGGATCTGGACTTCATTGTCCCCTTCGCTGCCATTCCCGAGAACGGTCGCCAGATCGACACCATTGACTCCCGCTCTGAGCTTGCTCACCGCATCATGTTGACCAACCTCCTCCGCATCCTCGGTAGCGTCAAGACCCAGAAGTCTGAGCGTGGCTACGAGACTCGCCCCGCCCAGGTTGTCCTTCCTCTTTCCCCCAACCACGGCACCTTCGGTAACGATGGCCTCTACTCCGAGTCTAAGCTTGCCCTGGAGACCCTGTTCAACAGATGGCACTCCGAGGACTGGGGCCACTACCTCACCATCTGTGGTGCCGTCATCGGCTGGACCCGTGGTACTGGTCTCATGAGCGCGAACAACGTTGTCGCTGAGGGTGTCGAGGCTTTCGGCGTCCGCACCTTCTCCCAGCAGGAGATGGCCTTCAACCTGCTCGGCCTTATGTCGCCTGCCATTGTCGACCTTTGCCAGAGCGAGCCCGTCTTCGCTGACCTCAACGGCGGTCTTCAGTTCATCCCTGACCTCAACCAGACCATGTCTAAGCTCCGCAAGGACATCATGGACACCAGCGAGGTCCGCCGCGCCGTTACCAAGGAGAACTCCATCGAGGACAAGGTTGTCAACGGCCCCAACTCCGAGGCTCTGTACAAGAAGAAGACTATCGAGCCCCGTGCCAACATCAAGTTCGACTTCCCCACCCTTCCCGACTGGGACGACGAGATCGCCCCTCTCAACGACCGCCTCAAGGGTATGGTCGACCTCGAGAAGGTTGTCGTCGTCACTGGTTTCGCTGAAGTCGGTCCTTGGGGTAACTCCCGCACCCGTTGGGAGATGGAGGCTCACGGCGAGTTCTCTCTTGAGGGATGCATTGAGATGGCCTGGATCATGGGCCTGATTAAGAACCACAACGGTCCCATCAAGGGCAAGCCTGCTCCTTACTCCGGCTGGGTTGACGCCAAGACTGGCGAGCCCGTCGACGACAAGGACATCAAGCAGAAGTACGAGAAGTTCATCCTGGAGCACTCTGGTATCCGTCTGATCGAGCCTGAGCTGTTCGGCGGCTACGACCCCAACCAGAAGGAGCTTCTCCACGAGGTTGTCATCGAGGAGGACCTCGAGCCCTTCGAGGCCTCCAAGGAGACCGCCGAGGAGTTCAAGCGCCAGCACGGTGACAAGGTTGAGATCTTTGAGATCCCCGAGTCCGGGGAGTACACTGTTCGTATGCGCAAGGGTGCCGCTCTCTGGATCCCCAAGGCACTCCGCTTCGACAGACTCGTTGCCGGCCAGATCCCCACTGGTTGGGACGCCAAGAGATACGGTATCCCCGAGGACATTGTCTCTCAGGTCGATCCTGTCACCCTCTTCGTCCTCGTCTCCGTTGCCGAGACTCTACTGTCCGCCGGTATCACCGACCCGTACGAGTTCTACAAGTACGTCCACGTCTCCGAGGTCGGTAACTGCATCGGTTCCGGTATGGGTGGTGCTGGCGCTCTCCGCGGCATGCACAGAGACCGCTTCCTGGACAAGCCCGTCCAGAACGACATTCTCCAGGAGTCTTTCATCAACACCATGGCCGCCTGGGTTAACATGTTGTTGATCTCTTCCTCTGGTCCTATCAAGACTCCCGTCGGTGCTTGCGCCACTGCCGTCGAGTCCGTCGACATTGGTTACGAGACCATCATGGAGGGCAAGGCTCGCGTCGTATTCGTCGGTGGTTTCGATGACTTCGGTGAGGAGGGCTCTTACGAGTTCGCCAACATGAAGGCCACCAGCAACGCCGTCGACGAGCTTGCTCACGGCCGCACCCCGGCCGAGATGTCCCGTCCGACCACCACCACCCGTAACGGCTTCATGGAGTCCCAGGGTTGCGGTGTCCAGCTGCTCATGACTGCCAAGCTTGCCCTTGACATGGGCATGCCCATCCACGGTATCCTGGCTCTGACTACCACCGCCACCGACAAGATTGGCCGCTCCGTCCCTGCTCCTGGCCAGGGTGTCCTCACGACTGCCCGTGAGCACGCCGGCAAGTTCCCTTCGCCTCTGCTCGACATTAACTACCGCCGCCGCCAGATCACCCTTCGCAAGAAGCAGATCAAGCAGTGGCAGGAGTCTGAGCTCGAGTACCTCTACGACGAGGTTGAGGCTATGAAGGCCCAGGGCTCCGAGTTCAACGAGAAGGAGTACGCCCACAACCGTGCCGAGCACATCAAGAAGGAGGCCGACCGTCAAGAAAAGGAGGTCCTCCGCAGCCTGGGCAACAACTTCTGGAAGAACAACCCCGAGATCGCTCCTCTGCGTGGTGCCCTCGCCACCTGGGGTCTTACCATCGACGACCTTGCCGTCGCTTCCTTCCACGGAACCTCGACCAAGGCCAACGACAAGAACGAGTCTTCCGTCATCTGCCAGCAGCTCAAGCACCTTGGCCGCAAGAAGGGTAACGCCGTCATGGGTATCTTCCAGAAGTACCTCACCGGTCACCCCAAGGGTGCTGCTGGTGCCTGGATGATGAACGGCTGCTTGCAAGTTCTCAACACTGGCTTGGTCCCGGGTAACCGCAACGCCGACAACGTCGACCCCGTCATGGAGCAGTTCGACATGATCGTTTACCCCAGCCACAGCATCCAGACCGACGGTATCAAGGCCTTCTCCGTCACCTCTTTCGGTTTCGGACAGAAGGGTGCCCAGGCTATCGGTGTTCACCCCAAGTACCTCTTCGCTACCCTTGACGAGAAGACGTACGACGAGTACTCCGCCAAGGTTCAGGCCCGTCAGAAGAAGGCCTACCGCTTCTTCCACAACGGGCTCATCAACAACACTCTGTTCGTCGCCAAGTCCAACGCCCCGTACACGGACGAGCAGCTTAGCAAGGTCTTGCTCAACCCCGACGCTCGCGTCACGGAGGACAAGAAGACCTCGACCATCTCTTACCCCTCCAACTTCATGAAGG
Organism: Colletotrichum sp. SAR11_240; assembly: GCA_025328625.1. Classification (NCBI taxonomy): domain Eukaryota; kingdom Fungi; phylum Ascomycota; class Sordariomycetes; order Glomerellales; family Glomerellaceae; genus Colletotrichum; species Colletotrichum sp. SAR11_240. The sequence continues at coordinate 130,057 of JAKMXA010000009.1, read as the reverse complement.
CTTCTGAGAAGACCGTGTCACCCACGGCTTCCAAAGCCACTCAGGACATGATGGAGGCTCTGGCCAAGAAGGTGGCGTCCAAGAGCAGCAACGTCGGCGTTGACGTTGAGGACATCACTGCTATCAATATCGAGAACGAGACGTTCATCGAGCGCAACTTCACTGCTGGGGAGATCCAGTACTGCCAATCGGCACCCAGCCCCCAGAGCTCATTCGCCGGCCGGTGGAGTGCGAAGGAGGCCGTCTTCAAGTCTCTTGGTGTCTCCAGCAAGGGTGCCGGTGCGCCGTTGAAGGACATTGAGATTGCGAAGGACGAGTCGGGTGCCCCGGTTGTCAAGGTAAGCTAATCCCACACGATATAAATGATGCATCTGGCTAACATTGTCACAGCTTCACGGTGATGCCGCTGCTGCCGCCAAGAAGGTCGGTCTGAAGGACATTAGCGTCTCCATTTCACACTCGGAGTCGCAAGCGATTGCTGTCGCCGTCGCAAACTTTTAAAAGGCGATAGACTGTATAGTGCATTTCGAGTTTTATGGGATATAGGCAGGCAAGGGATCTTGTCATGTTCGCTTCGATCGTGTTTTGAAATCATACAAGCCAGGGAGTAAAGATCGCGGGGACACTTTGGGAGGAGTGTCATCGCTATCATCATCGTCGGATGAATTGACGAGTAATGCACGAGAAGGGAACGGCGCAATGCGATAGACTGCTAGTTCCTCAATGCCACAATAGAATCTGTATCAAATCCACACTATGTTCCGTTCAAACTGACAGGTGAACATCTCGACTTTGCGATGTCACCGTTGCGCTCTCTCGACACGGCGCGGGGCACTCGGCTCTCAAGCTTATCGTTATCTGCTCTTGTCAGCGCCCACCTGTTCGGGCGAAGCGACGATCTGGATGGGTGCTATGCAACGTAATCCCGGTCTTAGCATGGGAGAAATACGATCTGCCATTCCTGCGTCTGATGAAATGGGATGAACGGGGTGGAGGGGTTCGTATGCGGGGAACATGATTGGCGTGAGGTTGTAAGGGAGGGCAGGACAGGCTGGATCGGTGAACTCTGCTTCGGTTTTTTCATGGTCACGGGAAGACTATGTTATGCTGCGATCGGGCTTTCTCTGAACGCTGATATTCTTACGATGATGGGATTTACTAGTGACTACGGCCTTGGCTGTCCGTGTCCTGTGGTTGATCTGGGGACAGAGGACGTGGTAAGGGCGGTTGAGTTAGGTAATCAGGGGTAGGCGAGCCAAGTGGCTAAGACGTCAGATGGAGGGGGTCAGGGGAGGGGCTGTGTCGTCACAGAATTGCAGGTTGCCTCGACTCTTGACGCCTTGGAGTCAGGTACGGACAGGGAGGAGCTTGGGCGTGCGCGCGTCGAGCCATTCAAGGGATGAGGTAATGTCTTGACGGGCAGGGAGACGGTTGGGCTGGCGTTTTCTCGCACATGCTGTGTTTTGGCACGCGATCCTCCTGGTATTTTCGTTTCTTGGTGGTGTTTCTCGATGTTTCGTTTTTTTTGTTTTTTTTTCTTGGGCTTCTCTTGCGCTGGAGGATGGAGGTCGTCTCATCTTGGTGTGATGTGTTCATGCCAGACTCGCCTGTCAGTGTCATGGAGGGGAGGGACGACGATGAGTGGGTGCGGGTTGCGACATGCCATTGTTCAACCGAAGTGTTTAAAAATAGGGGCCATGCATACGAATCCATACATGAGTCGACGTGGATCGACGACAGCGAACGAACAGATTTTTGCGCGCATTGAGACTTCCTGGCAGGAGTGAAAGCCCCCTGGTTGGAAATGGTATTGTTGGTGAATGATCTGAAACTGGTCGAAAATTGAGCCAGTCAGCCAGCCAGCTGGTTCCTCGCGGTGCTCGCTGGTGGGAGGATCGCGGCCGGTTGCCGGCTCTGTCCAATGAGGGTCCGGGTGCTGGGTGATCGACGGGGCCCCGGCGGAGTGGGGCCCTTTGTGTGCACTGCCGAGCGGTGCTGGCCAATCGACTGCGAGAAGAGGCATGTCTCTGGTGCTTGTTGAATTTAAAGTGCTTTATGCAGTGATGCATCCCTTTTCTGTCTGGCCCTGTCGATCAACCGTCGTTCCCGGGACTGTATGGATTTTTGGCTTTAGAGTGGTGAACTGTGGGGGGGAGCATGAGGCATAAGGCATGAGTTTGAGGGAAGGAAAGAAGGAGCAAAAGGGGGATATGCGTCTGGGCGGGTTGTTGCTTCTGTGGTTTTTTTTTGTGGCGCAGACAAGGCGTTTGGATCTCTTATTTCTGGGGGTTGTTGTTTATGCAGGTCCCCGGGTAGCACGGACTAGGGGCGATGTGTGTTTGAAGGAGATGGTGACGGGAGGTATAAGGAACGGAGGTTCCCCAAGGGCGAGTTGCGCGCGCGCATGCTGTCGTCTAATTGACTTGTTGTTTCTTCATGTTGCTTGACCTTTTTTGAGTTGTGAGGGACGAGAACGATTGTAATACCTATTCGGACCTTGCCACCGGAGCTATCGCGATCGATATCGACGACGACAGAAGAGACTCTCTACTTAATCGCACACTACGAATTTGCAGCGACATCAAAAATGGCCGGCGCAAACATTCGAGGCCTCATGGGCAAGGGCGTCCCGCCGACGCCCACCTTCTTCTCCATCCTGCGCGTCGCCGTCATGGTGCTGTCGCTGGCTGTGCTCGCCGCCTGCGCTTACAACCTGTCGCTGCTGGGCGGACAGGCGAGCTACGCCGGTCCGCCGGGCTTCATGCTCTTTGTGGTATGTTTTCTTCTCCTTTCCCGTTTGTCGCTGAGTGTATTTTGCGATTTCTTCTTTTCCTGGTTTTTGCGCATGGCCATCGCGGAACGACGTCGGGAAGGCGCGAAGACAATTTGGCTAACGATGCATGACAGTCCCTCTTCACCCTCCTCATCCTCGGCGGCGCCATGGCCCTCGAGCGCTTCGCGCCGCAGTTCTACTTCCGCCTGGCGCTGCTGATCGCGTACGGCGTCAACGTGCTCTTCTGGCTGTCTGGGTGGGCGTGGTCGGCGAGCATCGCGTCGCTGTTTTTGGGGAACACGTGTATTGGGAGCACGTGCTTTGGGCCGACGACGGAGGAGACGAGGTACGGGGCGAGTATGGCGGCGGCGGCGGGCGTTGGTGCCGTAAACTGGTACGTTTTTATTCTCGCTCTCTTCCAGATGACGCCAATGCTAACGAGCGGCAGGGTCATGATGATTGTCGTCCTCTTCTACTTCGTCAAGGGATGTCTTGCGGACCCCGACTGCTACGGTATCTCGACGGGTCACGGCGCTGAGATGGGAAGCCTTAGTCTCAAGGCGGAGGGAAAGCAGCCATCTCGGTCGTCGAACTCAGAGTAGATGGTGGCCTTCCGAATGAACGGAGATGGGTTGTGACTGAAAGCATGACGATGGATCGCAAAGGATGCTTCGAAACTTGAAGACGCTGGGAACTGGGTAATGACTGGAGTTTGAGGTTCAGAAAGGATCTGGTACGGGGATGCCCCCCAACTAAAGGGCAGTCGTGAGAGTCAGGATCAACGGAAAGGCTCTCTGGGTGTTTGATGAATTTTGATAGAGATACCACTGGCTCTTATTAGCTAATAAGAAATGTTCGACACATTTGCACTGGGAACACGCGGTGAGCAGAAACAAGGTTGGGTAAGTCTGACAAATTCTTCTCGAAGAACCTAGCTCTATGGGATGGACCAAATCTGGGTCTCGGTCGGCCTCCAAAAGCCGACATGGTATTTCATCGCGTGGAAATAAGCGGTTGTAGTACTAATAACCTTCGAATTGATGGCTACGAAACCCTTGATATAAACCCAGCAAGCCCAGCAAGACTCCAAACTTTTCGTGACATCTACATGTAGTCCAACAAGCCTTCCATCTTTCACGTAAACTGGTTCAAACCACGCCAAAGCAGAGAAACCAAGGACGTCGGAAGAAGAAGCCACCGCCCAAAACAATCAAGCGTCCTGTAAAAGAAAGTAGAAAGCAGCATGATCACTCCTCCATGTCCTTCGCCTTTCTCTTGACACCCTTTCCATTCTTCTTGCGAGAAGCAGCCTTCCTCGACCTCGCCGCCGCATCCGCCACCTTGGCCTGCTTCGCCAACCGCTTCTCCTCCTCAGTCGCGTCGTTGCTGAAATCAAGCGCATCCCAGCGGTGATCCGCCACCATCTCGCGCTTCACGTTCTCGTCAAGCCCCTCCCAGTCGCCAACACCGGCGCCGAGCCCCACGGCCCGGGCCTTCCAGAACTCTACCTCCGACTGCAGCGCGAAGATGGCCTCGGCACGGTGCGTGACGGCGCGCAGCTTGCGGTCGCGGGAGCGGGTGGCGGCGGTGTTGTTGCGCTTCCGCTCGAAGTCGTTCTTGGCCTCGGCGATGGCGTCGTTGCGCGCCATGGCGGCGTCGCGCTCGGGGCCCTCGGGCATGGAGGCGGCGTCGAGCCAGGGCTCGAAGGCGGGCTTGGGCGAGACGGGCGCGATGAAGATCTTGGAGGCCCCGTGGCGGATTTTGTGCGTCGCGCGGAAGGGGTCGGGGTGGATGAGGCGCTTGATGGTGGGCGAGGGGGGCGGGAGGGGGTGCGGCTTGTGGGAGGAGAGGATGGCGAGCATGGCGGCCTCGCGGGCGGCGCGCTCGTGGGCCGGGATGGTGGAGGGGATGGGGAGGGCGCAGGCGAGCTTGGAGGCGAAGCCGCCTGGGACGATGTACGCGCCGTTGGTGTTGATGGAGGAGAGGTTGGTTGTGAAGGGGAGCTCTGGGGTGGTTGAGCGGGTGATGGAGGTGAAGCTGTCGTGCTGCTCAGGGGTAGTCCAGTCGGGAGCATGCTGGGGGGCAGCTTGATGCTGAGGCTCATGGTCCTGAAGGGAAGCTTGGTGTTGTGGGAGAGCATTGTGCTCGAAAGTGGGAAGGGTGAGCTCTTGGTTGATCATCGAGGCGGGCAACTGGTTGAACTGGTCCAAGACGCTCGTGTCGCCATTGTTGTAGTAGGATGAGAAGTCAGAATATTCCATGGGAGGACTGGCTGGTGCTTGAGGGGGTCTGAAGTAGGTGTTGGCATCGTTGAACAGATGCGAGCCATCGTCTTCATAGCTGTTTGGGAGGCCGACAGCTTGGGGCTTATCCCAGGCACTGGCACAGAGGCTTCGGAGCTCGTCAATCCCCATCATTGTGACGGCTTGCAAGGGGTGTTTGTCGGTGATGTTTGTGGAGGTGTTGGATGTGAATCAGAGGGGCCGGCGAAATGAAGCAGGAAAATGAGTCGAATTGCTTGTGAATGTAACAGAGCTGTGAGTCCAGTGACTCCAAGAAATCTTTGAAGCGAGGAAAAATTGGAACTGATGGTGATGGTGATGGCGGTGATGGCAAGCCGGGGGCAGTGATCGTGGGGGAAGCGAAAGGATTCTCTTATACAACTGAATGACCAACGACCGAATCACCGCGTTTGCCTTTGGAAGAAAATTTTGTTGAGCCACTGAAATCGGATCGAAGTCTGTTTTGGGAGGCAGCTGGGTCTGCTGAGGGAAAACGCGTCGCGTGGAGGCCAACACGTGAGGAGGAGGACTTGGGATGACGGGGCATCTGGTCGTCGAGTCGACCATGAGCACAACGAAAGATGGAGGCATGCTGCTCAGTGAGTCCCGCGAGGACTTCCAAATGGGGGTGGTGCCTTTGTGGGTGTTCTCCATGTGACTTTGTTGACATGGGATAACTGATTTGGAACGTCGAGGAAACAAACGTGACTTGGTGAACGAAAGCAAGTATTAGAAATTGAGTGATTAAACCTCATGAGCGTCGAGCCATCGCCAAACAACTGGTGGTTAACCTCTTCGAAGCCCCTCTAAATTTGAAGTTTCTTGGACTTTGAGACTCCCATAGACACAAATCGCCTCTAGTGCGTAAAGGCTTACTTGCCTACATACCATTATGCCCTGTGACAGGTCTGCCCGTCATCAAATCATCTCGCAACGCTTGACTCCTGTATAAGCACGAAGTCGATAGGAATGATGTGCCAACGACAATGGCCAGAAAGCGGCAAACAGGTGGGCTTTTACGACTTTCCAGCCAACCGAAGCCATTCCAGCCCAGTGTCATAGCAGCGTTGTTTGGAAGAGATTGCGACACGATAAGGGTCAAATTTGTCGGTTTTGGTAATCGGCCTTGAATGTTGCTAGCTTTTATACCTCCCTCACTGTTTGAAAGATGATAAAGTACGCCTCGAAACGTCAATCTTGTCCGAGCACCACTCCATATAAGAAGTGGCCGGACATATCATTACCTAGTCTTTCTCCTCCGTATGAGCAGGAGAATGAGGCCAGCTACGAAAACGCTGAACACTTTGCAGAGTCACTTGAGTGTCTCCCAAATTCCCATCAAGTTCTGATGGACACATCTGAAATTCATAACAAACTTCTCTGTTCCTGTCTCTGATTTATTCTCTCAAGAATAACCTCTGTAATAAGGGATTCAGGATCTGTTTGAACCCTGAAGCCTGTCGACATCAAGGTACGAGACCGCCTGGGTGCAAACTCCATGCACCAGGTACCGATTTTGGAGACTCCTTGCATTGTTTGTCTATGAGGACATACGAAGCTGAAAATATCAGTCATTCTATGTACGCGTAGCATTGAGGGCGGGAACTCTTCGCACGAGATAGACAACAGATCTGTGCTAATCTGAACGTTATCACGAAATTCAGAAACTGGCTAAGCACACGAACCCGAAGAGCCAATTCCCACGAAAGTGACTTGTATTGCTCGTCACTACTCGTCTCCAATTTTGAATACTACTTCTAAGTATTCATTAGCAAATAATGCGATGCCAGCTAAAGGAGACATTTGAGATCCTTCAGTTGATCTGCTCTTCAAAAGTGTGAATACTTTGGGGATGGGATACCTTTGCTCCCACCTCCTCAAATAATCATGAAATGGCTGGATTTTCAAGCAGATTGAACAGAATCTCTCACGAAAAGAAATTTGTATATATTCAACCATATTTCCACCCACAAGCCTCCGTTGAGTTTTGCTAGCCGGGCAGTGTCCACCATGTACCCGTGTAATCTGTATGGTGCTTCTGTTATAACTATCTGTTACCGTCGTCTTTCATCGTTATTTGTTACCTTCGTTTATTATCGTCGTCGTCGCTGTCGTCGTCGCTGTCGTCGTCGTTATCGTTTTCTCTCCTATTGTTGTCTTTGCCTAAGTATTAGGTGTACTACGATTAGTACACTACCTGGATAGAATTACTCATTCGTTTACTTCAACCATGACGATCGAAGCTATCCCCATCGCCAAACGAACTCACGATCACTCCCACCGAGTGTCGGCGGTGTGATACTTCGATGTTTGAATCTATAAAAGGAGCTCTTTCGCGAGGTTTCATGAGTTCAGTGACACGAATGTCTCCACTTGTTTATGTGCCGAATGTGTAGATCATGAATCGTGAAGCCAAGACCTGAATTTGGCGAGTTCACACAGAGATGTTTCGCTGCCGCAATGAGAGCTTGATATATTCTCATGTCATTGCTTTCCGGCCTTTATTCCAGCCAATAATCAGAGCGCAGAGACGCCGAGAGAGGAAGCTGGACGCAGTGCTTACGGCGCAACCGCAAAGTCAAACCATCGCTACCTTGCATCGATGCCTCGCACTGCGACGTGCACCGAATTCAATCAAGCCTTCCTGGGTGTAATTGTGCTGAAGAACCATCCTATGCTGCATTAATCCTCTTATATGTTTACTGACAGCGTTTTTGCGCGTGCCCATGCTGGAGGCTGCAAATCCTCAAGGCTTGGAACGAACCATACGAGTGCAAGGCCGGGAGACCAACTACATATAATGAAGCATGAATTCCTTGGTATTTTTGTCTGCAGGGAATTTATGTAGTCGATGTACCTACCCTGTTACGGTGAATGAAAAGCCAGGAACAGGTTTGCTGGTTACGAGAGCTCGCTTGATGAGAGGAGCCTGCTTTGTATTTTACGGATGTCCACACACGGAACTCAGACTTCAGTCGTCTCGGTTGTGTTATTCCCCGCAATAATACACAGACAAATATGACTGGGATCGACGAGAAGTTCCCCGCAAGATTGTCGTGGTCAAGTATCGCTGCATTTCTCCTTGAGTTTGCTCATACTATTTTCCCAGCAGAAACTTTTAAACTCAAGCTCAGCGAACAGGGCCTAGCGGAGGATCATTTTGCTGGTCAAGTCGTAACTGTAGCCACGCATCACCTCTATTTATACCACGCCCAAAGACAGCGCGTCGCTTGCGTGGGTCCGGCCCAGTCTGTCAGACATGTCAAGATACCGTCCCAAGCCCAAGCCGCAGTTGACATTGGTCGGAGAGAGTATTTAACTCGGTTTGACTGGAGTTTTTGTTGACGGCACAACGCGGATGAAATGCTGCCACCTACTTCGTGACTTCATCACCTGACTCGAATTGCTTAGTGCAAAGCATGTTGACTCCAACTATTCTTGCGAAAGAACCTTACGGAACCACGACAAGTCTAGGCCGGATACATGGGAGAATACGCTAGGGGAATCGGTGGTTGCAAATGAACTACTCGCCGGAGAGAGCCAACAGTAACTGGAAAGAAAAGCTGACCAGGCATACGTTCATGATTCTGTCTATACAGTTCAGACCAAATGAACAAGCCTGAATGGTGGGGAGCCATTTAATCTGTTGTTCGAAATTTCTCATAGCAGATTGAAAGATGGGTATTTAAGTAGCTCCTCGTGGCTACTCTGTATGACTGTGTTATGCCACCACATGCAAGCTGCTGAGGACTGACTTGACAGACGCAGGATGTATGCAAAGACTGATGCTCTAAGCTCGGGCAACATTTGACACCGCGACGCAAATCGGGTTGAGGACTTGACGTCTGTGACGAATTTTGTCAGTTTGATCGTTCTTGCCTGGTTTCTCCGCGTGAAATCATAAGATGCCGTCTCAACTCCACAGAACAACGAAACTAACATAAGATAGCCGGAGACTTTGAACTTATTCGAAGTTAGAATACACAAGGAAGAGAGGAGATTGGCAATGAATGATCCAAAAGAAGGATCATGAGAATAGGGGCAGGCGAATGAAGAGACAAGATCAAGCAAGCATGTCGCTTTCTTGAGTGTTCATTGACATCCGATTCTCGTTCGAAAGGGCACAGATTGCTGTGGGGAGTTTCTCAAAGTGAATTGAATATTATTTATACTATTTGAGGCCTTACGCAGGCAGTTCATCTTAGGAAGGACTAGGGGATTAGGTTTAAACAACAAGCAGTATATAAAGCTAGGCTCTCTGGCTGAGAACGGAACCTGACCTTACAGCGCAATAAAACCAAATGGGTGCAGCCACCTCAAATTGATCATTTGGGCTTGCTCGCCTACCACGCGACGCCACGACCCCATGGTGTCAGCTAACACGAAAGCAATTTTACATGGTCGGGGACTTCGGAACCACATTATTCGTGCGGAATACACCAGGAACAGCGAGGGCGGATACTGAGTAGGTGAGAGAAGTGGCGAAGAACGATCAATGAGAAACTCTGAATAAGGCACGCCAAATGTTGAGCTTTTGGCTGTCCAATCTCATTCGAAACCAAGGGAACACTCCGAACGGATTGCCGTGGAGTATTTCAATGGCCGATTCAACGTTATTTATATGGTTTCCCGTCAAAGGCTACTCGCTGATGATTTCCAAGGGGCATGGTGTGTAAAACGCCGGAAACGAACTGGATTCTGTTGAAGGTTGCCCTCCGCTGTAATTCCCAGCACTTCAAATTGAGCATAGAAAGATTCTCTCCGCCTTTCTGCTTCGAGCTCCCAAATGGTGACCAAAACCCCTGCCTGGGAGCTGGGCATGTCGTCGGAACCCGGCCGAAGCCGTTACCGCGGCTCGGGAGTTGGGGTAAAGATGTGGGACCAATCAGGCCCGGTGCAGATCCGGGCACTATCGGAACACTGCCGGATCAGCAGAAGGATTCCGTCACTCACCCGGTGGCAAATTCTTTCAAGAACAGAAAATTATTCAGGACGTACAAAAACTAATTGGAACTGTAATCAAAAATCTATATGAATCCGATGAGGAGACTCTAGTAGCGGACCAAGCCAAACGCTCCCACTGGATATTTCCATTTCGGCCATCTTGGGCTCGTAAACCGTAGTTATCATGCAATGCAAAAAGGAACAGATAAAAAACGCCGTGTAGAATGCCACCACACTCCAGCCGGGCGCCGTGAAGCATATGCCAGACCTCCCCCCTTTTTAAACTCTTCCCGCTGTAATAACCACACACGAACTCAAGAGTCTATAATTTGCTCTTCTCTACCTCTTCCATCTCTTTGCGAATAAAGTCATTAAACTCGTCGGCGTTGTCGAGGTAGAGGTGGTGGCCCGCCTTGGAAATGACCTTGACCTTGGCGGAGCCGTTCTCGCGGGCCTTCTCCTCGTCGGTGGCGGTCAGCAGCGCCTGCGCGCGGCGCTGCTTCAGCTTCTCCTCGGCCTCGGGACCGCCCGCGACGTCCATCCAGTCGTTCTCGCCGTACATGAAGACGACGGGGATGCCCGTCTCGCGGATCTTCTCGCCGTTCTTCTCGATGACCTGGCGGCCGACGCCGTCTATCCTGTTGATGATGGGGCTGCGGGCGTAGGCGCCGGGCGCGAGGATGTAGGGCAGGGCGTACTCGCCGCTGCCGCGCTGGCGGAAGATGGAGAAGGCGTAGTCGTGCAGGGACTTGGACTCGTCGGCGGGGAGGTGGTTGAAGCGGCGCGAGGTCCAGCCGGAGACGAAGCGCGGGCCGAGGGGCCCGGTGAAGCGGACGATGCTGAAGGGGGAGACGTTGGCGTCCCAGAGCCAGACGAGCCAGCCTGGGAGGGGCCGCTTCGGGGCGTTGGTGGAGTTTGTGGAGGTCTTGGAGCGGGAGGCGGCGGCGGTGGAGGCGTTGTGGTCGTCGGTGGTGACGGAGTTCTGGTCTTGCGTGAATTCGTTCTGGAGGGTGGACTCTTCGGGCTCGGGCATGGACTCGTTGACGGCGTAGGGGTCGGCGGGGATGCCGACGGGGGAGGCGAGGATGAGCTTCTTGATGTGGCCGGGGTACTTGAGGGCGTAGGCGACGGAGAGGTAGCCGCCGAGGGAGTGGCCGATGAGGGTCATCTTGTCGATGTCGCGCTTCTTGCGCCACTCCTCAAGGGCGTCGATGAACCAGGCCTCGGCCTCCGCGGTCTTGGCAGCCTGGTCTTTGGCGTGGACCTTGAAGGGCGGGCGGGTGGAGTTGCCCATGCCGAGCATGTCGAGGGCGTAGAGCTTCCAACCCTTTGCGCGGGAGAGGGGCTCGAAGTTTTTGTAGAAGAAGCCGAGGCCGGCGCCGTAGCCGTGGACGATGACGAGGGTGTTGTCGACTTTTTCGCCGACGCGCTCGACGGAGTACTCGTTCAGGGCGCGGTTCTTGCCGGAGAGCTCGACCATTTGGGAGGACCACACGCGCTTGCCGAAGGGGTCGTGCTTGTTCGAGTCGAGGGTGTCTTTGAGGTAGGGAATATGGGACAGGACGTTGCGCTCGGCCATTTGGGGGGTGACGCTGGACCACTGCGGGAGAAAGAGTGTTAGCCTTCTGGAGGTTGCCAGGTGTCACGATGATTGAAGGGTCCTTACCCATTCGTAGACGGCGTCCTTGTATCCCAGAGGGAAGTAGGTGCCGGCGGGACGGCTTCGCGCATCGGGGCGCGCAGGTGCGGCGGAGGCGGCCATTGTCTGGCTGTATCGGCGTTGGAGTGAGTCTTCTGAGGAGGGACGTATGCTTGGGGCGGGTGTTGATTTGACGCTGGAGGAGGACGAGGTGATTATGGAAGAAGCAAGCTTCAGTCGCGACCCGTTCACCACAGCAGAGGCAGTTTGTTGCTGTATCATACCGGGTGGACGGGGGTGGCGAAAGGGAGGGGTGGGCGTGTTATATACGTGATGAATGACGGGCAAGACAACAGAACAAGGGCAGGTGGTGCGAGCTACGCTACGGTGGCAGCAGCAAGGCTCGCAATACACGTGGGATTGGTGTCAGTGTGGCTGCGGGCGCCGGATGTACGTGTCCGGAGAACGGATTTTGCGCAGTGTCGGGGGCCCTTTGAAACTTGCGACGACTCATCAGTCAGCGGAGAGCCGGGGGTGGTAAGGCGCAGGCGGAGCGGAGGATCAGATAACAATTGAGAAAAATCGAGAAGAAATCTCGGAAACGCTGCCAATGGAGGGCTAGGCCGTTGGAGGGGGAGGGGGGTGTAGAGACAGAGGCAGAGACAGACGGGTGGTGACGCTGACTTGGGACAGGAACAAGGAGGCAGTTTGGCAGTGGGAGGGCCCGTAATTCGACAAGCTTGTTGAGAGCAGTTGGGGGCGACAGGGGTGAACGGGCGGGATTGGTGGGCTGCGGAGCGGTTCATGGACTTAGCACTCGGAGTTTGGCGGGATGAATGTGGGCCGGTCACCTGCATTGGGCCGTGTCGGCGGTAAGAGGCCACCAACACTCCGATGTCCCGGGGGAAGCTTCCACAATGAAGCCTCTTGTTTGCTGCCTGGCTGAGCCGAGCTGAGAGAGACGTAAGCACGGGAATTATATCTAAGCCGTACTCTTCAAGTAGGCGTCACTGGATGGTATTTTTGGGACAGAATATCGCTGTAGGTGTCTCGTGGGTTTGATGCAATCTGGACTGGCCGATGCATGACATCAACACTTGGAGCCGTTAGAGTCTGTCTGCAGTAGCCCGAGCGCATTGGGTTTTCGAGAAGGGACGAAGCTTGTTTCCATCGAATTGTTTCAATGCAGCAGCTCTTCCATGGACTTGATAACGATAGACTCTGGTTTTATGGCATGGCCATTGTAGGCATGTCAAGTACCAGGGGCATTATCTCTTCACGAGCTCTCAAGTCCCTCTGAAAGAAGAAATCACTGAACCATTGCATCTAGTCCCTGAATCTGCAACCACACAGACAAAATTCCTAATTGTACGCCACGTAATTACACCAGTCGAAGCCAGTTGTCAATGAGCCAACCGCATTGGAGACGTTTTCGCGTCTAAACTGGTCCAAATCTTAAAGGCCAGTTAGACAACAAAAGCTCCCCCCTGGCCTTTGCTCAACTTCTTCAGCAATTATTATCGTGGTAGCATCCATTCCCCAACAACTGGGTGCCTTATCCTTATCGATATCGCTTATCGCTCCAAGACGCCAGGACCACTTTCACCCGCCTCCCACTAAAGGACAGGTGCAGCTCTTTGCTATGACGTTCCACACCTGCCACTTCACCCACCAAACGGAGCGGAATTTCCACCCCAGCAGCACCAGCGCCCAGCAAGCACAAGCCAACGGCCAGCCTGCCAGCCCACTTCACCTGCAGGCCAGCAGCCCGGGCAGCTCTGGCGGGCAGTCCACCGTCCAGTGTCTGACATCTGACCACCGCCGTCCAATTCCGCCCTTGTCTCGCCGGCAGAAACATCCAACTTCGACACCGCACATTCTTCCCTCCTGCTCCCACTCCAAGGGCAGTGCAGCGCTGCAGCTTTTGTCGTTGCTCCCTCCTGCACCTGCACCTCAATCCGACATCTTCTGCGCATATACCATCGCGCATGCCTGCGTACATCTGTTGACGCGCCTGCCGCCGAGGTCCAGGCCCCTCCAAAAACCTCCAATTCCGTCCCGATCGAACCTCTTGACCGCCGCACCGCACCCCGACCACCACCGCCGAAGGGGGAAAACCACACCCAGTCACCCCCTTTCGGACGCACTCATACCGCAGCCATGGCCGATGTCGACTCCATCGTCAAAGGCGCTCCGCCGCCGGGCAAAGAATCCAAGTCTCCCGTCGGCACCACCGGCGTACAACCAGACTCTGGCAAGCCGACCGACCCGCTGAGCCATACCCCAAGCTCCCCGTCTATGGTCTACCTGAACCTCCTCATCCTCGAAGCCTCCCTTCGCGCGCAATATCTCGAGCTGCGCGCCCGCCGCCGCCATCACACATTCTTCTTCACCCTGCTCACCGCCTGGATATGCGGCTTCGGCTACGCCCTCTTCTTTGCCCCGCGCGAGGACGGCCGCGGCGTCGGTGGCTCCGTCTACTGGGGCGTTGAGACCTTTGAGAAGATCTGCTTCATGGGAGGCGTAATGACCGCCATCCTCGTCTGGGCTACCGGCATATGGGAGCGCGGCATCCGCTGGCCGCGACGCTGGTTCCCCATCTCAAACCGCGGCCTGCGCGGCTTCAACTGCAAGCTGGTCATCATCCGCAGGCCATGGTGGGCCGAGATGGGCTCGACCATTGGCTTCTTCCTGACATACGGTCTCTTCTCCCACACCGCGAGCTCCTCCTACCGCTACGTCGAACCGTCTATCCTGCGCGAAGTCGAAAAGGAGCTCAGCCTCAACCCCGACAACCATCCCACGCTACCCATCCTGGTCGAGGACGAAGAGAAGGGTGGCCACGAGGAGGATCTCGCCCCAGGAGGCGACTACGTCAAGCTTCTCATGCTCGCGAAGCCATTTACGCCGACATTTAGAGAAAACTGGGAAATCTACCGCACAGAGTACTGGGAAAAGGAAAACGAGCGCCGCGCCCTCATCCAGAAGAAGCTCGCCGCACGCGATCGCCAGGTAGCCAAGCAGCGCTGGGGCATCTTCTGGTGGCTCCCCTGGCACCGTGTTGACCGTGCAAACACCCTCCGCCCCGGCTCCCCTTCCCGCCACAGCAGCGAAAAGACCACGATCCACCCCCGCGCCGCAGCCATCGAGCGCGAGCACCGACGCCGGAGTAGCACCACCAGCGCGCATCGCCGCAGCTCGACGAGCTCATCGCGCAGCCTCACGCCCTCCGTCGCGACGATGCCCGGCGACGACGGAGACGGCACCGTCAGCAGGAAAGCCAGCACGGGTTCCAACGCGTCCGACAAGAGGCGGAAGAAGCTCGGGTCCATGTCCAAGGCGAAGCGTCCCAACATCGAATCGAGGTCTGTTACCCTCGACATACCATCGCCGCTGGCCCGGGAGAGCAGCGTCACGCGGACGGACAGCGGGTCCGGAGCCGAGAGCGTGGCAGAGAGGTCGCTGCGGCATTCGTCGTCCAAGGCTAGCATCAGCTCTTCTGCCAATTCTGTGCGGGAGAAGCACCGTAAAGCGAGCGAGACGTGATTTGCCCGTGGCATGTTGGGTGTAATGTTACTTCATGATTCAAAGAGGAAATAGCGAAGAGATGAGAAATGAATATGGCTCATGCGCAACTGTTTGATCTTCCTGTGATTCGATGAACAACTTGAGCCTCACTAAAACCAAGGTATTTCAAACCTGCTCTTCAGTTGGTTAGGCTTACAGCTCGGGCATTTCACCATATTCACACCGAAGATTGGCGCTGCCTTTCCATCATAACCCTTATTTCACGACCGGCTTGCGCGCCAGCCTGACTGTCCAATCAGCCATGTACGATGACGAATGTGCTCGCCAATCATCGGGTTGAGCCTCGGGGGCGAATGTCATGCTAGGCCAGCAGAGGACGGCGAATCAAACCCCAGGCGGGAGGGACTGCTGCTGGTATCGGGCAGCAGCAGGCTGCGCCTCCCGCTCAGAGGCCCCGTGAAATGGAAGAACTACCCCTCTTTTCTTTTCCCTTACTGAATCTGACAGCAGGCTGCGGCCTCTGAATTTTACCGTCTTTCCTCGCGGCCAGCAACATTCGTCCACGCTTTGTTCTTCATCATCCTGGAGTGTTGTCCCATGGGGACTCGAACAAATAGCCGTCAAACTTGATCCGTGGACATCTTATGTGACAGACGAACCATTTCCACGATGGGTTCGGGTCGGAGGAATACGAGTGACGGGAGCGAGAGTCCGAAGGCTCCGGCAACCCCGATTTATGTGTGGTACTGTGTGAGTAGGATTCGACTTCTCGGAAAAGTTTTTTCACAAACTCATATTGAACAGAGTATCTGCAGCACTGGGCCGCTAAGAGTGGCAACTGATTTCGACTGCCCCTCCTGTCACCACTCGAGATGCGAACATTGTTCAGAGCAGCCCGAGAAGCTGCGGTCGTTGTTGCTGTCACCTTTAAGGAGCAAGAAACAGGCGTTGGAGTCGGCATCAGGTAAGCAGCAACTGCCGGCGCCAAGTAGAAGCAAGCAGCCGGCTGATATCCGAACTCCAGCCATGACAAAACCAGACCTCTGCATAGGAGACTCGGTTGGTTATGAGGGTGGAAGTACCGTCGCAACCTTGGGCCCTATCATGGAGTGCTCCGGAAAGCGATACTTCCTGGTACCAGCCCGTCTTTTTGACGGTGCCACGCTGGGGAATTCTGCTCCCATCGGAGTGAAGCTGGTACATCCTGCGCGTAGCGACTGTCCTCCAGGCGTCATCCCGAAAGAGATAGGAGTCTTCAGTTACTGGTCGGGTCCCAATGAGCATGGAATGACATACCGAAAATCTAACTTGACAGGCCACTTCGTTCAGACCGATTGGGCGTTGTGCGAAATAACTTATCAACCCTTCATTGGAGAGGATAAATCCAGCGTCTCTCAATATCAACAATCGGCATTCCCATCACGCCAAATATCGAGTACTTTTGAGCGATCGCCTTCGTCGAGGGACGTTGTACTCGGTAGTCAAAGGAGTGGAGGTCAGACCTTTAGAGTCTGCCAGGCCCCTTTCGATGTGTTACGCCCGAGTTCTGGAGTTACTCCCAATACCAAAGAGTGGTACATTGAATACAATTGGGTTGCCAGGCTCACAAGGAGAAAGCTGAGTTCTCGGGAGGAAACGAGTTCCT
Source organism: Colletotrichum sp. SAR11_240 (assembly GCA_025328625.1). NCBI lineage: Eukaryota > Fungi > Ascomycota > Sordariomycetes > Glomerellales > Glomerellaceae > Colletotrichum > Colletotrichum sp. SAR11_240. The sequence continues at coordinate 113,246 of JAKMXA010000009.1, read as the reverse complement.
TCTTATTCGACAAAGAATCTGGGTGCCTCATTGGCATGACCTTAGGTTGCAGTACGGACAACAGTAACGAAAACAACAATGACAATGACAATGAAAATAGCAATCAAAAGAAGAAGAAGAAGGAGAAGAAGAAGCCAGCCGTCTTTTTCACTACGCTTATGGATATTTTCGACGATATACTGCAGAAATACCCAGAGCTTAGTCGGCCAATTGTTCTGGGATCTTCTATCGATAATCATGCTGAGAGGGGACCAAACTCTAGCACGACACCACTGCCCCAGCGACGAAGTACTCATTCAAAAACGCGGGAAAGCGTCAAATCAGTTTCGCTGAATAGCGTATGTACGGAATCGAGAGAAGAGAGTGTTCATTCGGAGCCGGTAGAGAGAAGTGTCCAGTTCATGGAAACCGGCTCACGATCAGGTCATAGCCCGGTTGACTTGAAATTTCCACCAGCATATAAACGTCGTTGGACCAACAAAGTTGCCGTAGGAAGCCAAGTGAAGATTCTTGGGGGGTTGGACGATGAGACCTGGGCAGTTCTGGGTCCTGTTGTTAAGTGCTCCGGCAAGAAATACTGGCTTATGTCGGCCGAGCTTTTCCGGAAAGCGTGTTCGGAAGGAATCGACCCTACCGGGGCCACGATAGTACTTCTTAATGACCCAGATCGCAGGATTGGGGTATTGAAGTATTGGTCTGGACAATGGCATAACTTATCAAGGGCATCGAGATCCTTGAAAACTTTCTGCCCACACGTTTCTGACTCTCCTGATGAGCCAAGAGTATTCATAGACTGGGCCCTTATTGAGATTGACCCAGCGTTGGACAAGTCTTTGTGGTTGAATAAGGTATCAGGCCAAGCAGACTTGGAACTAGACTACCTTGAGTTTAGCACAGAACTTTCCGGGGTCAGTCAAGGCTCGCCTAAGTCCAAGAACGTATATTGCACGGCAGGGCGGGTAGAAGGCAGATGGTCTGTAGTTTGCCAAAATCCTGTCAGGGTAAACCACAAGAATATCCCCACAACGACGGAGTGGTTCATCGAGAATCTACATTTGACGAATACTGAAGGAAGATGTATTCCAGAAGTTGAAGGGGGCCTTGTGATTGACGAGCATTCTCAGCTTGTCGGTATGGTATGGGGCAGCCGGCGTGTAACACACTTCACGGCGGCCATGGACATTTTCGACGATATCCATGAGAAGCTTCCAGACTTAGGATATCCTACAATCTTCCGAAGAACACCCTTTCCATTGGATCTGGAGGAGATACCAATAGACGCAGAAACCAAATATATCACCTCAAGAGACTGGATGTACCCGACCTACGCCGGCGACGCAGCCCCTGTACCGGTCAACAACTATTTGACCTCAGCGGCGCTTTCCGATGACTCTCGACAACCCAGTGCGAACTATTTGAAGAGAAGCCGTTCGCGGACTACTTTGCCACTTAAATCGCTGATGGTACCTGTCTATAAGATGGAAACGGCTTCATTCGTCAGCAATGTCGATGCTGGTTTGATTTTCTTCATGGAGCCTAATATCGATTCTGCCTTGGCCTACAAGGCAAACTTTCGGAACTTGGATAAACATCGAGCGAGAAAAGACTTTTTAGTCGCAATTTCTCAAGCTAAACTCGAGAAATCAGCCGCTGGCAAAACCCTTTTCGCAAACGAGCAATGGAACTTGGTACAGGAGAATCTTGATGCTTACGGGTCTCAACTAGAAGAGCACAGGTTCCGAAGACCAATTTACACAGACTCGATGCGGCCACGGATTTTAGCTGAAAATTCAATCCAAAGTGATGACAGATGGAAGTATCACACCAGCGTTAACACAGCATCTAATCGTGTCGAGGGCAAGATGCTTGGTAGGGATTCAATACGCGATAGCGTACCCCCGGGCTCTCGGATCGACAACCCTCACTTTCCTGGGGCACCACCGGCTTTTCATAAAGCTGTAATTGACATCTTTGCCCATGACACAGATGTCATAGACGCATTCGCGCTCGGGCTCGAACCAGGTGGCATCGGAGCCGAATCGATGACAGTTGGCTTATGTCAAGCCTTGCGGAGTATGGGGAAAGAATTGGAGCGGACGTCGTTGTCCTCGGAGCAAAGGATTTATGCGTCAGTTCTACTTCGGCACTCTGAGCACATTGCTGATGAAGTACGGATGGCGTGTGATCCTGGCTTTACGGAGGGGCACGTTCGAAAGTCTCCGGCGATGTTGGAGACATCAGGAAGTATGATTGATGACAAATCATACATAGAGACAGAAAGTGTGTCGTCCCAATTTTTGTCAACAATCAGGGATTCGATCGCTTCCAGCGATCACATGAGGGCTCTGAAGGAAGAACTGCGAAGCTTGTCCGTTGACCAGTGTGCAAATCCAAAGCTCCAGGCGGTCATCTTCGAGAGCTCTCGACAAGAGAGGGATGAATATGACGAACCATATGACCTTCAAAAGAAGCTTCAAAAGTGGTTCAAAAATCTCCAGCACACGGATAATTCACCTGAGAGCGTTGGTGGGCTTGTTCAGCAGTGGCAAGACACATCCCGCTCTTTGCCAGAGATTGTTGACAGTTTGTTTCCACGATGGCTTGACTATCTTACTGAACCTCCCATCCCTAAGGGAAAACATCGCATTAGATGGACCTGTGTAAGTACACGAACCATCACATTTTAGGGAAAACTCATGACTAGACAACGTATTAACACATTCTCAGTCATGTGGAAAGAGGCTCTATGATGATCATCAAGAGCTGGACCCAATGCGAATACAGCGACTTGAGAGCTTCTTGGCCAGGTCAAAAATAACGCACAATAATAAGACACCGTCTAGAGAACACGGTCGGACAGGCTGGCTTGATCGCACTAGTTACTGGGCGAGGCTGACAATAGCCTTTGTAAGGAGCAAATCAACGGGCACCCAAGCGATTGCAAACGACATCCCATTGCATAATCCGGTTGGCACTCGGCCTCAAGATGAGACATTGGTCATCCCAAGAACAATCAGAAACCCCCTTTTCCTCTTGTTCAGCGTTCAAGCACAAAAGGAAGGATGTGCGAAGGTTCTGCGCCATGCTTCCGTCGAGCCATCAAGATTGGAGAACGATAACGCGCTTTTCAAGTTCCTTAGAGAAAGCTACCATACGGAACGCAAGCTAGCTTCTCGCTTCACGCTCAGGACCGTTTCTGAGATTGGAAACTGCAAGGCAAGTCTGTGCTCTACTTTTTGGTGCTTTCACTGACCCTAGGTTTGCAAAGATACGGGTGGACTTTAGTAGCTTCATCCAGAATCTCCAAAGACATTCGGATAACTGCCCCGCGGACTCAGTCTTTGGCTGCAACTGCTGGCCAGACCTATCTGCAGTCAGCGGATACCGTTACATTCCTCAAACACCAACGGAGCCTTTTATGATGGAGAGGAACTACCTCCTGCATCATTTCAGAAATCCAGGGTGCCTTGATACCAGGCAGACCTCTGTACTTTGCTACATGCCCCTGAAAAAGGACACTCAGCTCGTGGGTGAGGCTAGCAGACCTGTGACAGGGTGGGGCATATACTTCGAAGAAGATTGGCACTGGAAAACGATATGTGTTGTTATTACGGTATTGATGATCATAGTCAGCACTGCACTTGGCTTCACTTGGTGGTTCGCTAAGTCAGACTTCTCAGGAGGCTGGGGTGTAGCCAGCTTTTGCGTCACGTCAGCGACGTTGATGGTCACTGTATTGGGGTTCATGGCCCACAAGAGTTACTAAAAAGCAATGGGAAGATTGGCGTTGCGATTGGAAAATGATGGGCAAAATCCTATCAGTGAAGGCCTTCAATTTCTTCATACATCAGTCATATTCTGCGTGGTTGCTGCATGAAAGACTTGCTTGAATCAGCTAAGATGCTGCTCCTTTAACTCGCTTGTGTTAGTTCTGAGAACCCTGAAAAGTGCGATTGGTTCAAAAAGAGAAAGAACATGTCTAAACAGAGGGCTCTCGCTTTCCAGCTCGCTTTAACTTAAGTTTTGCTCTCCAGGCGGGTAGTAGGCATAGAAAACGATAGGGACGACAACGACGACGACGACGGTAGGAACAGGGACAGGGATAGGAACAAGGGCAACAGGGACGATAGAGATGATAGAGACGACAATAATAGTAGGACTATTCAAGTAAAATAGATTATCCCGCATAGCATAGGTAGTTATCCGCCTTAGTTAAAAGTATCCGCCCGGATAGCAAAATCTTTTCCGTCCGTGTCTCACACATTCTCGCGAAATTCTATTAGCCCGGTCGTACAACATTCCTGCTTTTCTGATCATCTTGCCTGTCAGCTTGCATTCTAGTGCGGCTGATTCGGGTAGGGGTGGTTTTGCAGGCCTGTCTCAGTTAAGCCACGGTAATCATGCTTTGCAGTCTCGACCGCTGCATCTTTCTCCTGTTGCCGACCATCCCTGTCAACTGCACATTTCCAACGTGAACATCCACTCTTCCATCAGTCAAGAGGCTCCGTCCGAGGAACCGGCATGACAGCAGACTGCGGAAGTCCCCCAGACTCCACTGACATGTCCGACCCTGATGTCAGTGGGATAGGGGTAAGCGGGCCCTTTACTCCCCTTCAACTTTCTATGAAATTGATGAAACAAGCAGGTGTCCATTGGCTTCGTCGGAACTGGTTGTCTGATGATTCTGCTTCTAATTATTTACTATGTCTTCGTCTTTGACCCAAAGCTTGACCCGCTCCGGAAGCCAGGGCAAGCCATGAAAAGTCAGGATAGACCAAACGCTATCGACGTGGCAGTTTTGCGCAGGGTTAGATGGGCTCTTTCAACCCTCGGTGTCAGTTTTACTTGGCTCGTAGATAAAAGGAAAGATTCTTCGATAGAAAGAGGATTCAACAAGGTATGACAGTCAGTCGCTATTCAATAATATCTATAGATGGACAGGTCGAAATGGCGTACTTCTGATGCAGTGCTGACGTTGAGGTAGTGTATACTCGCGATGAGCGACATCCAAATCGCCACAGGACTCGCCGTCTTGATCAGCGGCTACCACGAGCTACCTCGTATTTCAGCCTATCACTGGATGATAGTTGTCTACACTGCGTAAACCTCTCCACCACAATTCATTAGAAGAAAGTAATGCAGAGTCATTAACGCTGATACACAATATTCTTAGCTGGTTCTCATCCGTGGCGCACCTTGCAGCACTATCCCACCTCCGAACCTACTACGCAAATCACCCGGAGCGCTTCATATGGAGACTGGTGTTGATCTTCTGCGTTGTAACGATGCTGAGCGTGGCCATGTTTATCAACACTCCAATCAAAGTCAAGATGGACGCTTCCGACGGAACCAAACTCACCGACTATAGAGCAATCTGCTTATTCAACGAGTCGAAACTTTCAAACGGAAGCGTGCCTGAAATAGCAATGCTCGCAGACACAACCTTTTCAGTGTCTATGCTGGTATTTGGCTTGATCATCAGAACGGTGAAGATGAGCCGCGGAGTCTCCCTTTGGACTTCGTTTTATAGGTCATACCTGCGATCGAAGTTAGCCGTTATAGTCAAGGGGGAGAGCTTTGGCCTACGTCGGGTGCTGGGCCATCATTTGTACACGCTATGCATCGCTCGTCCATTGGCCGTCTCGTGGATATTGGGTCGCTTGTACGCGGAGCTGTGCAGCTCATTTCTTGCTGAAGTATGTAATCACCACCCCCTTCATCCCGCCTCTTGCTGCCTTCGCGGGGTTTGAATTGCCGCTAAGCCCTTCATAGGTCGCCTGGGTCATGATAACGGCATCATGGGGTCTCAAGCAGCTACTATTAATACGAGCAGAAGGCCCCGAGGATGAGAACAGCTGGAGCTTTGGGCAAGTTGCCGCCGTGGTGCTATTCATAAGTCCATTGTGCCTCGTATTTGAGCAGTTCTTCAATCCGGGTACGTTTTCCGTGTGACGACCCCTCTTCTTGCATCCCTAGCCCACCGGGTTTTCAGATTTACTGACCTACCACCCATGTCAAGAGCCAGCAGACACTGCCGATACTAGGCGCAGTGGCGCTACGAGCACTCGCCCCGACGACTTTCTCGAAATACAGCCCCAAGAACCAGAGAGCGTAGACGCGCGACGAGAGTCCATCGAATGGATCAGATTGGTGGACATCACCGCATGCTGGGATGCTCCATCGTCCCGAGCAACGGTGCATCTGTTCATCGGCTTCAACTTCCTGCTAATGGTCTACGCGTTCAACGACTATGTCGTATTCCGGGCGTTTGTCAAGATGATGACATGGTTCTTCGTGTATCAACCAATCCAGGCGGCCCTCGTTCTTCTGCTGGGCATGGAGCTGGAGCAGACGGAGCTCTGGGCGCAAAGCCACGCACTTCGGCGCGCAACTGTTGTCGCTCTTATAGTTGCGTGTTTGTTGGGCACCATCGGAATCTTCTTGCCGTCTTGGGAGGCACCCTTCACGCACCTTTACGTCTGTCCTTGGGAAGTAGTGCCGGTGTGCCTTGACTATTTGATGGTAGGGGTTGTGGTGCTGCAGCTTGGCGTCTATCTGCTTATTTACATGGCGAGAAACTCGTCGAGAGCATTGCGCTTGGGAGGGTAAGAAAGGAAAAGAGACTAATTCTATTTCAATACTAGGGACTAGGGTCTGGATGGTACGACAACCCAGCTTCGAGTATTCACCTCACGATAGAGAACCTATTGAACACGCGATGAGACTGGAACGTCAATTACCGAGAACGATTGGAATTAGGAAATAAATTACGAATATCTAAACATCATATCCTCATTTGCAAATTGCCGCCAGAACATCCTCGGACTGCTTACTTCTTAGACCCAAGATCATCCTCACTCTCGTGGAACATACTCCTCCTCAACGTGCCCGTTCCAGCGGGGCTGACCGGCAACATCCTCGCCGAGATGTAATCCTCGCCATCGGAAGCCCCTGTTGGCGGACTAAGAGGGCTCGGGTGTCCCGGTGTCGGTGTCTCAGGAATACCAGGTGTAGGCGTCTCCGGTACCGTCGCAGGGACTCCACGAGCACCCTGCTGCGCGCCGGAAACCTCTTGCTCGCCGCCAGATGATGCCGAGCTGACCGTCGCCTGGCTGATGTGCCTCAGGTGCCGGGTCTCGTTGTCGCTGAGACCCGAGACATCGGAGTCGTGGCGACCGGCTGGGGTGGAGTGGGAGACAGGTGGGGAAGGCGGTCCAGGTTCGGGGGACTGCGCACGGGTTTGGAAGCCGAGGACGCCTGACGACCGCGAGAGGGAGGATGCGTTCTCGTTGCTGGAGACGGAAGCGTAGTAGGAGGATTGGTGTGTGGTGCCGGGGTTGGAGCCGTTGCCCGTGCCGAAGTGCGTGTGTTTGTTTATGATTTCGACCGGGGTGAGGCCTACACCGTGAAGCTCTGCGCGCGGCGAGGTATCTGAGACTGATTAGCGATCTATTGGTTCGATTTCGACGCAAGAATCTTACCAGGAAGTTCAGCGATGTGGTCATCGGCCATTTCATGCGCCACAACCGGCGCCGGAGAAGCTGCAGGGGCAGGAGGCGGTGTGCGGACCTCTGCCATATCAAGAGTGGACGGGGTCTCTTCGGTCGTAACAGTCGGAGCCTTGGCCGGCTCACTGGGCTGACCTCTAATCCAGGAGATGATGCGTGATCCGTTGTCGTCGGTGGCGGTCGCAGTCCCATTGCCCTGCCTGAGGACCTTGCGACGACGCCAAAGGCAGAAGCCGACCAAGATGCCAGTGATAAAGACTAGACCTAAGACAACTCCGAGAACAGGTGCGACCCATTTCGGAGTGCCACCACCACCGCCGTCATTATTATCATTGTTTGGGTCGTTAACGATCGGGCGGTCAGTCTCTTTCGCCTCGGTGTACGGGTACCATGTGTTGATCTTGGTCTCGTATGGGGCAGCGAAGACTGCTGAAAGACTCGGATCGGCCCAGCCTGATACCATCGGTGTCTTGGCTGTTGCCGAACCCTGGGCATTACCGCCAATCTTACTTTGGACGGCTGTCGGAACGGTATAGTTGGACCATTTGCTCGGACTGTAGCTATCGAGCCACTCGCCGCTGGAGACGTTGAAAGTGTGGAAGAAGTTTGGGACACAGGGTGGGTTGCCGCCGCCGGCTGTCGCTGCGTATCCTCCGATAATCATCATCTGATCCGGGTAGGGCATCACACACTGATGTCCAGCTCGAGCGTGGATTTCATTTCCATCGCTGAGCTTGATCCACTGGAAAGACGGCATGGACAGAACCCAGACAGCATCGCTGAAACCTGACTTGGCATCAATACCAGTATATCCGCCGTAGTAATAGAGGTTGAAGCTCGAGCGATCCTGTGCGGTGGCTAGTACAGCACAACCTCGAGTGAGTGCGCCAGGCCCATCTTCCGTCTCCTGCTTGTACCATTTGTTTCCCGCAATGTCGTAGATGTCAATGAACTTCATAAACTCCGGGCTTTCTTTCTCCTGTGACAAATTTCAGCAGGTGTTGTGTGACAGTTGGCAAAGGAACCTACGCTGGCTTGAGTATCAACAGACTTTCTGATGCCGTTACTGGTGAATTCGGGAAACTTGACACCTCCAACCATGACCAAGATACCTTTCTCTCCGACCGGAACCCAAACAGCCGACGGGTTTGCTCTTGGAGTGACTTGCAAAGTCTTGTTGGAAAACTTCTCCCTCAACTGCGTGGTCATGTCGAGGGTAATCAAGGTGTTAGATGTGGTGTTGGCTGTGAGTGTCTCGTTGGCATCACTCTTGTAAATCTCGCCCCAGACGGCCGATCGCATGCCTCCAATATACCATGCCATGTTCTCAGACGGAGCGCTGACTGCCGCGCCGTGAGCAACAAATTGTGTGATGCCACTGTCGAGAGTCTGTCTGTCGGTGCCATTTCGGAATTCTTCCTTCCCTATACCATAAGGAAATGAACGATGGAACACAACCTTATCGGCGTCAGGCGGTTCTATCGTATCTGTTCTCGCCAGAAGAGTGCCTCCATACAAGTAGAATTCGGCATCATTGTACAAAAGTCCGCCGTCAATCATGTTCGGGGAATAACTACCGACAAAGCCTGCTCCCCCTGGCGCCTTTGACGTCGTGCCGATCAGAGTGGTGAAGTTGGTCTTCGTATCAAATGGCTTGCTGAAGTTGAATGAATACATAAGACCAAGCGGATTATCTGCGAAAGTTAGACGAGGACAAGATCCATAGGCCGAGGTGCTCACTTTTGCTAGACAGTTCGTTCTCCCCGTTGCTCATTTTCTGTGTCCATGTAAGATCTCCTCCGTCAAGCCAGAGTGTATCCCGAATGACGGCAGCTACTGGTCATCAGTTATTGTCCATGAAAAATGATGTGGAGATGCTGCTACCTCTTGGGGCTTCCCACCAGCACATTTCCGCGCTGACTTGCGCGGGTTCCCATCCTTCATACTGCGCGCTTGCGAAGCCGAGAACGGCCGCGAACAGGACAGAGCGCGTGAAAGCCATTGTTTCCACGACGTTGTGCTTGAGTTATTCGGCTTCTGAAGCGTTATGCAAGAAATCACGTCCGTCGTTGCTGTCTCAGTGCATGGCGGCTGCTTCGGGTGCTTATTTGGGGCGGGATAACACCGCAATACTAGCAGCAAGTGGCAAAGGGCCTTGCGAGAAAGAAGCAGGGCGAGGGAGGTCAGCGTAAGCAGAGCGGCGGATGATGGCTCGAGTGCGGTTAGAAATCCCCGCGTGAAGAAAGACGGGCCAGGCTTTGCAGAGAGGCTCTTACGGCTGACTGGACCGGCTTGTGTCTGTGATTGGGAGAAAACTTCGGAGAAACTACTTCGATTAATGGTAGTCTGAGTCTCAAAGAGAACTGGCCGGGAGATGGAAACGGAGGGCCCGAGAACACGTTCGAAATCGACTGAACCCCGCAGCGTCGACTTCACCAGATGCCCGAGAGAACGGATCGGTACGGTGGCGACGGGAAACGACAAGAGGGACCAACGAGCCGGCAGAGACAATGATAAGATTATTGCCACAAAGAAAGCCAGTCCGACTGCCCAACTCAGAGTGTGTGTGTAAGGCTGGACCCACTGGGTAAAGCACGACTGGAGGAGGCAACCGAGAAGATGGAGGGTAGTAGAGGATGCGATGTGCTTATGCAAGTCTTCGGGCCCTAGACGAGGCAGGTCGGGCTCGGCGGTCTCTCGGATGGGGCCATTCACGAGGACGAGAAGCTCGTACCGACTTTCTTGAGTGTGGAAGCAGCTCCCGTCATGATTGGTGGGTTATGAGGGATGAGGGTTGGCATCCCAGAGGAGAACGACTGGTTCTGGTGCCGATCGCAGAAACATGGCGACTTCAGCCTCACCATTCAGTGGGCTAGTCAATGAACTCCATAGCCACTGAGCTTGATCCTACGGAAGGAAAAGTGCACTTCGCCTTGGGATAGGCATCCTGTGTCTGGCTCGAAGTCTCTCTCATCAGGCGAGAAGTGTCTTGCTTGTCGATCGCTCCCACAGCTTGCGCTGTGTAATTGCCTCGTGTAAACTTTGAGGAGAGCAACGAATTGCCCAGCACCAACATAGAAGCAACAATGGGTGTGGCACAGGCAGGCAGTGCTCAGTGTGCGGCAACACGGCAGCGATACCGCATCCCCGACAGGGACGACCGTTAGCACAAACACAGCTGGCTTCTGTCAACACTTGTTGGGACGAACCAACCACACCAACTCAAGGGATCAAGAGCAAAGAGTTGGTTGCCGTGGCAGACAAACATGCTGCCCTGTCGGCTAAATGGGGAGAAAGTTTCCTCAGGAGTTTGCCGCGTGAGAAGAATTGGAATTTCCCTAATGATACGTGGTTGCTTTGCCTGGCCGTAGTTTTGACTTGTCTGGCACAGCATCTGGTCAGCACCAGTGCTTGTCTTTACTCCTCGCGGCAAGTAGTCCGAGACTTGAGGCGAACCAGACTTGCGCGACAGGAGAGACAGCGCACCAACGGCAGTGGCATGGTTCGGGGTCACGAGCCTGAATGAAGCAAAAGTCTGCTCTGCCGGCGGGACGCAGATGGCTGCTGCCTGTGCCTCTCGTGAGCTTCTTGGGCGCAGCGGACCCGGCATCAGCATGCATACAGGGTGGTGTGGTGGCAGTGGTCGAAACAAGGGAAAGGTATCTGCAAGTCAGTCAATAGACGAGCCGCCAAGCAGAGCTGCAAGGCCTGGATGGGACCAGCACAGTTGGAGCAGTGGATTGCGACCAGGATCGGGACCAGGGAGCTCGGGCGAGCTCCAGCATCGAGTCTCCAGCCTTCTAGGTCAGGAACAGGCAGAGCCAGAAGCTCACTAAAATAGAGTGTGGTAGGATGACGGCGTCAGCCCTGTAGGATGGGTCGAGTAAGACGTATCCTTGACAATATTAAGAGTCGGTGAACCGTAAGACGACCACCAGACTCTGGCGGCGATGCCGCAATATGAATCGTGTTGATCAGCATAGCAGCCAGCCTGCCACAGGCGGGCAATCGGGCATGCCACAGACCGAGCGAAACTTGGAAAAGACCCGATGGCTTTCTCATCTAGATGGGGTCGTCGGGTGCGGAGGTGGCGGCCAGCCTCGAAGTTGGTCCTCGCCGAGGAAGCGAAACATTGATTGATGGTGGATGGAGAGACGAAGGCGGGAAGAAGGGACGGGAGAATAGAGTGCGAGAAACGGCGGCCGGGAAGCTAGGCCCTTCCTAGTCTAGCCTGATGAGGTAATCGTCGTTTGCACCAATGGGATGTCCGGGTTGGAAGACGAGCAGGCACGGACGGAAGCGACCCACTTTCACCCATTACCCCTCTTTCCGTCCCCAGTATTAGATCAGCAAACAGGGCCAAAAGAAGAAAGCCCGCTCTGAGCGGTCCTTCTCATAGGGCAGGAACGAAAATCCCATGCTGAGATGCTAAGCTTAATTTGGATTAGCTCACGTCTATTGTGAGTGCGTTTTTGTCCCCTGTTCCTGGCCATCTCATCCTTCTCTGCTGACGTCTTCTCCTTCACGCATTTTCCCACCTGGCCGGCCTTCCCTCAGCCTGACCATCCCAACCACCCCGTTGCAGTTGAATCCAATTCACGACAAGGATCTCACGAAGAAACTTTCATGTACGGCGATGTCATGGCTCTGTTCAATGGGTCGAGCAATCAGCACTTGCAGAATGGCCACGAATCCGGCCTTGCATCATGCCATGTTCAATATTGAGACCTTACAAATACCTCATTGCATATGACAGAGACCGAGTTATGCTTACACTGTCACCAGCCTTGCCTCCAAGATGTCCAAAGCAGTGGTCGAGATCGAGTCATGATTCACGGCTACGTCCAAGACAGCAAGACGGCACAACATCGCCAGGCGCATGGCCAATTTGCCCCGGATTCTCCTCGCTGCTTGCACCGCATCGCCGATGATTGCATCAATACGACCCCATCACACGAAATCTCCCTGAGACACAATCCTGTCACCAATTGTTCTCTCAAATCGCCTCGCAGTGCGCACAAGTGGCACCTCTGGGCTCATGCTGTGCTACTTGGATTGCCTCACAGCCCCTCTTCCCGCTGCAATCGACCGGATACTAGCATCTTGGACGACTCGATGGCAGCCTGTTTCCTTTGTGCCCGGTAATTGATCTTCCGCAAGGGACACTCGGACGCTGCCGTCGAGCCATGCCAGTCGCACAACTGCTCGGGTTCGTGTCTCTTGTTAATTCGAGTTTTGCCACGTTCTGGCACCTTGACCAACAAGTTTTCCAGCGTGCCTGGCAATCTGGAAGCAATATCGTCTGCGTCCCTGGGTCGATGATCTTCAATCTTGTTTCCCACGCCGGAACTCAACCGTCGCAGGCGCTTCGCATCCCGCATGTCTACCACCCTACTGCTTTCCCGACACGTCTAGGCCCCAGAATTCTTGTCGGTCCAACGCCTCTTCATTGAAGAGCACTTGTTACGTTACTTATCATATCCACCTCGTTCTGCCCGTTCCGACCTAGACCGATCCAACAGCACAGGCATACATGTGCAGTTAACCCTGGCTTGCAGCGTGATGGACGAGTCTTGCGCGAGCGGGACCAGGGCAGACCAGTCATGTCCGTGGCCCACGCCAAAAGTCCCCTGGGCGTGCAGGAAGCTCTTCGGTCTTGGCCCTTGCCAATGCCACCCGCCCCCAACCCAGGCACGACGACAACGACAACGGCCGGCCGATGCTGCCCCACGCCGCCCGACCTCATCCATGTGGCCAGGCTTCAAGACGGGAACCAGAGCGAGTCGCGAGTCGTCTGGCTCACCACCCACCACGCTGTGGTCTCTACTGTCTCACTCTACACGATTTGATGATCCATTTTCTCGTTTTTCTCTTCTTCGTTTTCGCCTCTTTCACTACGGACCTCTACTTGGTCTCAAGTTGCTACAGTTCCAGCCCAACCCTGGCCATCACCCACAACCCGCGTTGGTCACTCGTACGGCATATCGCAGCTAGGTAGATTCTCTTGTGTGGGAGTCTGGAGCAGCTATGATGCCAGCCTGATGGTCTGTAAGTAATTCGCACTTCGCTATTGACAACTCAAGCCTTCAACACTGCCGTATCGAGGCGCTGCTCCTCCGGGACGCGTACCCAAGTGTTCATGTCGTCGCCATCACATTTTATTGATCTTGGCGACCACACTTCCGGAGCCGTTCCTGTGTGCCGTTGTCACAGAGACCCATCCATCTTCGAGTCGGGCGCTGCTTGCCTTTCAAGGCAGTAGCTTGCCATCTCCAGCCAACACCCCTGCCGTCATCTTCGCAAGCCCCGGGCCAGGGTCCTGGTGGATTCCCACACGGCCACGCCCCTCCTCCGATACCCACTTCCACCGGCTTTGTCGCCTCTTGTGCCCCATTGCTCTTGTCCCGATCTTGCATTCGCCAATGATCTTCGAGTGAAGCATCATGGTAGAAGTCCACGCCTCCATTCACCCCGACTGCCGTCCGAGGCACGCCCCCATCAGGGTGGTGGCACGTCAGTACACGAGGAGTCTAGAGCTTAGCTCCCATGTTGCTGGATTCCTTCGTCATCTCATTTCCCTGCCCTCGGCCTCTCGCTGGCTGGCTTAATTAGCTAACGCCCTCCCCATTTGCTCGAGCGAGAGACAGAGAGAGAGAGAGAGAGGTTTGCTGTATGCCCAGCTCATAGGCCACCCATCTTTGTCAACACCATCTCGGACGGAGGTCCCGCCGAGCGGACACCACGCAGCTAGCTTACGGGGTACGGACTGCTCTCTCTGGCTAAAGCGAGCGGGGAATCTTTTCCTGTCATTGTACGGAGCCCTCTTCCTTCTGAGCTCAGGTAAGGCTGCCTCGCCAACTCAGCTCTCAGCCTCCCTTCCCCTCGCTGCATCCCATCGTACATACATATGAGCCCCCAGGTACCATTCCCAGCTCGCCTGAGTTTGTCCTGCCCCCAACTCCCACCTGGCACCCTCTGAGCGCGCCTTCCAGCTTCAAAGGCCGCCCTCCCACACTCGTTAGTCGATCGTCGCATCGCATACTACCATTGACCGTGGGCGCCTTTGGGAACTAGCCTCTCGTTCACCTCAGCTGCTCGGCCATCATGTTGTTGAGATCACTCTTGGTCCTCGGGACCTTGGCCGCCAGTGCCGCCGCGCAGGACGGCATACATGCCAGACAAAACGACTCGTCTCCGGCGGAATATGCGGCAAGCTCTGCTGAATACACTCCTTCACCCACGCCGGAGTCCGTTGTCGAGGTGGTGTCGCCAGTCCCAGCAAAGACTGAATCGGTCGCTGAGCCTGCGCCGTCGTACGCTGCCCAGCCAGAGCCAACACCCACTGATTCGAAGAAGACTGAGGACTACAACACCAACACCGATGATTGCGAGCATTGGGGCTCCAAGTGCCCCTGGGGGAAAACTGTGACTGTCACGGAGAAAGTGAAAGAGACGCAGACAGCTACGGAGACCGTTTGGAAGACGATCGAGACCACTGTCACCACGGAGAAGCCTACCACTCTTACAACCACGTGAGTCTATCTGCCTCTACCAGAGAATATAGGGCGACGTCTCTGACAAACATACAGAACCACATGCACCGAGACAGTCTTCACCACCCAGTCCTACACCACAACTGACTATGAGACGACAACCGTAGTGAAGACCAGCGTCACCTCGTATCCTGTTACGACGACAGTTGCCATGTAAGTGAAAACCTCATCTTCTACGCTTATTCGTCTACGATTCGGGTCATTAGTCGCTAGTGGGAAGACGACCGAATCCCATCATCCACTGTCTTAGCTCCCAACCTTCTATGAGCTGGCATCGGATGCATAATGTGCAGATTACAGGATCAAGACTCTATTCTAGTGGATCTTAGTACTAATTGATCTCAGCTGCAAACCTGTACCTGAGCCGACCACTTCAGAACCAGCCGGGTACCCCACGTACGGCAGAAAGCGGACTAACCACGAGATCTGCGAGACCAAGACGGTGGTAACCTCGACAACCAAAACAGAGTACATCACCGAATATACGACTGTTCCAGTGCCAACTACTATCGAGGTTACTCAGAAGTACCCCACAACGGTTATCCAAACGGAAGTCGAAACTCAAAAGTACACGGAGACCAAGGATCGCACTCAAGTTGTCACCCAGACTCAGGAGGTGACCGCTACCAAGGTTTACACTTCGGTCTCAACCTTCACCACCAAACATATTGTGACAACTGAGATTCCAGTGACTGTGGTGTCGAGTGTCACTCAGTACATCACAACCACTTTCACGACGACGGAGGTCTTGACCAGCAACTACTACTTCACCAAGACTCAGACTCAAAAGGTCACGGACTACGAGACTGTCACCAAGGATAAAACCAAAGAAGTCACCGACTACCAGACTGTAACTAAGGACAAGACCAAAGAAGTGACCAACACGGCCACTATCACGAAGCCCGTTACTCGTACCGCTACGGTGACGTCTGTCACAACTTTCACAACCCCGACAACTATTGTCTCGACGTATGTATACACAACAAGCGTCCCCTACACCATCACGCTGGACCACACTACGACGACGACAGCTTGGAGTGTGTCTACCTGGATTAGCAAGACGACTTACACGAAGCCAATCACCATCACGGCGTCGTACACCGAAATCCAGACCCAGACCGCCACTGCCACTGCCACTGCCACTGTGACAGACCGACAGACTGAGCGATACACCGATTCAACCACCATCTACGTGTCGAAGACATTCTATGACACCATCACTGTGTCGACCAGCTACCCGGTCACCGTTCCTGTTACTGTCACAAATGACCGCACCATCCGGGAGACTTCTTACACGACTGTGGTGGAAACCTACGTTACCACCATCATCTCCAAGGTCCCCGTCGTCTCGTATATCACGCGCACCAATACCCGCACGGCAACAGCAACGGTCACCTCTCCGCCAGACACAATCACTTTGCCGCCGGTCACTGTGACAACCACGATCTCGGGCTCCCTCACGACAATCACTTTGCCGGCATCAACCATTATCGTGCCCACGACCGCAACAGTTACAGGCCCTGGCGAAACTGTCACGCTTCCTGCTTCAACGATCACCATACCGCCAGTCACTGTGACCACGTCCATCTCCGGTTCGCTTACCACGATCACCTTGCCGGCGTCCACCGTGACCGTCCCCACGTCAATCTTCGCTACTGCCACGGTCACTGGACCTGGTGCTACCATCACCTCCCCTCCTGAAACAATCACTCTTCCTGGCTCGACAATTATCTCGACTATCGCTGGCGAGGTTACCACAATCGTTCTCCCAGGGACCACTTTAACCCTCACCACGACTGACCTTGAGACTGTCACCTCCCCTCCTCAGACAGTCACTCTGCCTGGGTCGACAATCGTCTCGACAATTGCTGGAGAGCTGACTACAATCACTCTTCCGGGTACCACGCTGACTCTCACTACAACCGACCTCGAGACTATTACTATCCCGCCTGAGACAACCACTCTGCCTGGTACCACCGTAATTACCACTCTGACCGAGACTGCCCCCGCCTCTACCGTTACGATCACCGAGGATGGAACAACCTTCACCAGCGTGATTCCTGGCCCGACTTCAGTGGTCACTTCGACTGTGACTGTGCCTCCGGTCACTCTGACTCTCCCCCCAACAACTGTCACTCAGACCGAAATTTCGGCGTGTCCTGCCCCCACAAATACTCCCGGGCTCACGTCTAACACGGTTTACGACCCCAAGGCAAATCTCACTTGGGGTTGTCTACCCGGATTCGTCTGCGATCCCCCCAAGGGAGACAATTGCAACTTGTGGGCAGACTCGCCCGTCGACGAGTACACTTGCAACCCCAAGTACTGTGTACCTGCGCCGCCCTACACAGTCTCCACGTGGAAGGACAACGAGACTGGGTATGTTCCTCCCAACGATGGCTACTTCAACCTCAATCCCAACGCTTTCGGTCTTTCATTCGATATCTTCGAGTACGAAGTCATCGTGACCAAGGTTAAGGGCAAACACGGAAAGTATAAGACCACCATCACAACAGGCAACTGGGCCTCTCAAACGTCTTTGTCGCACTTCCCACCTGCTTCGGCGACTGCCACTGTTGAACCTGCTCCTACCAGCACCGCGAAGTCGGACTACGAGCATCCCCACAAGCCAGGAAAGACGTACGAACGCCGCGCTGTCATTGTCAAGCGTGATGACACAGTCCTCCCAGCAGCCTGCTATTCCACTTGCAATAATGTTTATCTGGAAGCCCAACGCGTGGGCAAGGATCCCGAGATTTGCAACGCTGGGTCCCCTTACCTGAGTGGGAAATCCAGGTGTCAAGCATGCATCGATGCAAACGGTGACGAAAAGAAAACCACAGCCGCTTACATTGACCCGAAGTGGAAGCAATACGATGACTTCTGCGATGGCCAGGCACCGATAACAGGAACCACCAGTGCCGCATTGCCAATAGGAACAGCAACCGCAACACTCACCACTGAAACTCAGATTAGTCAGGCGAGCAGCATCGCTCCTGAGCCCATCACCGAATCCTCAACAAGCACGTCTGTGGAGAGCACTACCGCTCCCGCGTCCACTCCTACGCCTACGCCCTCGACGTCCACCAGTCCTTCGTCAGTAGCTGAGACAACTTCCTCCGCCACCAGCACTTCCATCACAGCGGCATCTTCTAGTGCCCCTGAAAGCTCGTCCGCGCCTGCGAGTCCGTCCGCGTCCGAGGCTTCGTCGTCGGCCGCCTCCACCACGCCATCGACCACGCCTTCAAGCGCAACAACCGGGACAGCTTCAGCCTCAGAGAGCGCAACGTCGGCAGAGTCTACCGCAGAGTCCACCGAGGCAACCGCAACCTCCACTGCAACGGCCAGTACAACTGCTTCCGGAAGTGCGTCGGCAACTGCCTCAGCTTCAGCTTCCACGGCCTCTTCTGCGTCGTCTGCCGCGGAGTCTACCGGAACCGCGACAACCGGAGCTGGTTCCAGCCCGTCAGCATCAAGCCCCTCGGAGTCGGGCACCGCTGCTCCTTCCGAAACCAGCGGAGCTGCATCCTCTGCCCCTAGTGCCTCATCTACCGTCGCCGAGCCGAGCTCCACTTCAACCAGCCCGCCTGCGGTCACAGCTGCCGCCGCAAAGCCCGTAACCTCTACCTTCTTCACCATCTTTGCGCCGATCGTGGCTCTCCTCCTCCTCTAATTCCTTCATACACTCCTTCTGATCACATATTTTGATTCAACTTCTTCAAGGATCCATACATTCAGGTGGGAAAAGTTATTTTGCTTTATCATTCACGACACTCCCTCTCGGCTCCCGAGCCGATCATTATTATGGCGTTTTCACGAGAAAGATAATGGCGAGATATGATACAACGACAGATTTCACGACACTCCTTAAAGAATAATGAATAATTCAGCATGTTTATGGGTGGGTAAACACATTGAAGGGCTTTTGAATATTTAGTGGACGGTTTGAATGGCTACGATACCCCCCCGGACACTCCTTACGACGCACATGGCCCGGAAGTCCGGCGAGACTTTCGGAAAGTTTTTGGAACATATACCAAGGCATAAGATTTCTGCCTGGGATGGAAATACTGAGTTTGAGATTGCAAATGTTAGAAAATCCTAGTTTATTGGAATGGGGGTGGTAATGGGGAACATTGGTACTGGTTGGGGCAAGGTGGCCTCTGTGCCTGGTGGTTGTATGTGAGAGCACGATATCCATTGCATTAATGATTTTTTGATTCCCCAATTCTGTCGCTAAGCTTCTTGATGTTTCGATGCTTGACTTTTGACTCATTCCTATGGTGATATCTGTCCTCTATTCCGGGCTTCGATGTGGGTTTGGGATGCCTGGCCCCGCGCCCGTGCCGCGGCACAGCAACGGTCGGGCGATGAGATGACTCCAACTAATCCTTCGCCCGAACTTCTAGGACCTACCGCAAAATTGAACACGTTTTCTTCGGTGAATAGTGTCTCTTCGACCTTTTTGGGCTGAAGCCACGATTCGAATGGACACGTCCGACGACGCAAATATGCTTAAATACACTTCCGCGTTTCGTCAAGATGGCATTCAGTTCACCCATTCTCTAGATCACTGGCAACCTCCTCTGATTGCCGAGACATCACAATGAAAACCAAATCAACGCTCTTCCTCATCCTATCCTGCGCCCTCCTCTTCCAAGGCCTCGCAGCAGCATGGCAAACCCCCCTCCTCCCCTGGCGCAAAGCCGACACCACGCCTAAAGCAAAGATCCCGCAGTTCATCCTCGATACCCAACACCCTTGGCTCGCAACACACGCCGACGAGCTCGCCAACCTCAAAGACCCGAAATCCGTCTTCTGCACCCCTCTCAAAGACGTCATAGCCTCGAGCAACCACGACCCAGAATGCAGCCACGACTGGCAGCTCAACGGGCTGGACATACCCAGCGACCTCTTCCATCGTCTTGAGATTGACAACAACCGCGTCGGGATCGATCGCTACGGCTGGGCCAACGCGCGCAGCCGACTGCTGGAGATGAAGGAGTGTCCGAGGGCGCTGGATGAGGTGCGGGAGCTGAAGGTGGACATCTTTGCGCACCGCGGGGAGCCCGTCCTCCCGCCCGGCGAGTTGCCGGGGATGTTTGCGGAGGTAATGGGCGGGATGACGGGGTTGAGGAGGCTTGACTGGACGATTCGGGGGTGGGATGAGAACGCGGCTTTTCGGGAGGAGTTTTACAGGCAGGGGGTGGAGATGAGGTCTGTGGAGGAGCTGAAGGCGAATATGTACGCCTCGTGGATCCGGGAGTCGACGCCGAGGTTGAGGATGTTGGAGGTTGAGAGGGATGACTGGTATGATTCGAAACCGGACGACTGGAGAGAGTTTCCGCTTGTGTGGTTGGAGAGCTTGGGTAGGATGCAGGAACTGGAGAGCCTCAATTTGGGGGGTATTCAGTGGGATAAACAGGTTGAGATGACGGAGCGTAAGTCGTCTGGCATACACTTGGAGTGGGCTGAATTTGTGGACACTGACAACATTGTAGTCATCCCGAAAGTGCTGCCGAGTCTCGAGGAGCTCTGGGTTGGTCACTTGACGCATGGGCATATTGTTCCCCCAGGGGAGGCACTTCGAGTAAGCACACAATCCCCCCCTTGATCATCCCACCAGATGGCTAACGCTTTTCCAAACAGAACATGACGAGAACCTTCGCTTCCCTTTCCAGCCTCAAGAAACTTCATCTTCCGCGTTCGGCCGACTTGTACCTCGACTTTGACGGGGGGCCGTGGTGTGGCAACGCGTACGACGGAGACGACGGTCAACGGCTCTGGCGCCAGGTTCGGTTGAATGACATTGAGGCGACGGAGCGTGCGGGTATTATCGTACAACAGGAAATGCCGAGACTGAAAGGAGTGGACGTGGGTGACTTCTATGGGAACTTCACCGTTGACGCCGAGGGAGGGCGGGCGATTGATTGGCCTTGGACTGGGAGGCTGGAGCATTGGTTGCGGGAGACAGACTTTTGATCCCCAAAATATGAATTTCCTGGACGGGCTCTAGCTTAAGATGTTTGCCACTAAAAATCGCGTGATATGCGCGTAATCTATTGTCTTTTGCGTCCTTGTCCTCGTCCTTGTCCTCGTCCTTTTCACCAACCAAGTACTCTGGTAACTTCCGCCAGTCCCGTCTTCAGTCGCAAGGGGATGAAGAATTCGAAATCTCCGTCTCGACTATCAACTGCGCTGTCTGATTGCTCCCCTGATAGGTGGAAATGATGCGGGACCAAGTTGTTGTCGAAAGCACCCAACAAGTCGGATTTCCACTGCTGACCCCAGAATTGATGCTCATGTCCACTTGAAGGATTGCTCGACGCCCAGCCCGCCGATGAGCCTATCGGACCTTCGCGAAAGGCACTACATCGAAACATGGCTAAGAGGTGGTCCGACTTATGCAGAACATCGAGCATCCATAAATCTATCCGCTCCATGGTAGTCGTCCACTTCTTCAGTCTGAGGAAGATGGCAGAGACTTTCAGCGTATGGTCCAGCGAGTACCAGCTCCAGGTACTCCGCGGATACATGCTGCCCAAAGCCTCCTCTTGATGTCTCTTGCATAAGCCATACGTGTTCGCTTCGTTTGAACACTCGTGGCAAGTCTGGGAGTATCTTTTCAGTTCCAAACCCGGCCTCACGGGCCAGAATAGATGGTGAAGCGAGGATCTCAACGCAGCCTTGGTCTCGGGGCTGCGCATTGCGTGGAGTTGGCTTGGAGATGACGCTTTCAGCAGGCAATCGGGCACTGTGACCCATCGTCTGGGCAACGGGCGATTGCATTGGATGATTAACTCTTGCTCGAGATTGGCGGCTTCGTGCAAGATGCTTGGCAGCCTCTGTGAGGAAACATAAGGCGAGAAAACGTCTTTAGCTAGTGCTTCCATGGCTCGATTAATGGCCTTCGTCCCAGCCACAGGTCTTGAGGTCTGGTTCTTTTCCGAACCATTGCGGCCATCTTCTAGATATGGTGTTTCGGACAATAGTGTCCTCAGTTGTGAATTCAGCAGGACGTGTGTCGTTGGGATGTCTGGACTCTCTGGCTTTCCAGCCAAAAGCGCATATCGACTGTCGACCAAGGTGGATTCATTCGCAGCAAAAAGCGACAGGTCGAAGCTTTCGCAATCGAGGGCTCCCCTCGAAGCTGAATGCTCAATCTCCAAATGGTCTTTGAGCTCCTCGGTGTTCGTATACAGTATACTTTGATCGCATCCAGAAAAGTCGTGACGGTCCACGAGGTGCCGCGCCCGCGAAAGGAAGTCGTTCTTATGGAAAGGCTTGTCGCAGAACAGACAACGAACCGAGAAGTTTTCATATACCCTGGCGAAAGCTTGGTCGATTCCTATCAAAGCCCCGCATGACCAGTGACCCTGGTGCGATGCGCGCGGGAATCCGAAGTGCGGTATGGCGTCACTGTGCTCCCTTTCGACACAGGAGAAGCGGCGCTTTTTCTTCCCTCCCCCTAGCGGTGATGAGAGCTGGTTCTCACTGTACTCGGAACCGCTGACGCTCCGTCGTAATGGCGATGATCCGACGAGCCGCTGGAGAGAGCTGGCGACACTGGCGATACTCGAGAGGTTGTCGCTCATCCGAGATATGTGGTTCAAAGTCTCCTCTTGGATCATGATGGCCTGGTTCCTTTGGTCCTCCGATGACGCGGATATGTGATCCATCAATTCATGATGTCTGGCGTTTGAGTCGGCAATCGCGTTCCTGGTAAAATCCTGAGTTGCCGCATGAGACCTCAAGTTGGACTCGGTAAGACTCTGCACATCGACGTGAACCCGGTCCAACTTCTCCAGACCAAGATGAGAAATCGACCTATTCGTCATAAGCCCAAGACCCTCGCGTCAAGCATAGACAAGGACACCCACATGTTCAGAGCGCCAATGCTCAGACTGATCTGGGCCCTGTGGGACACAAGTTTCGACTCCAAGGCTCGAACCGCGCGAACGCGCCGATTCTGCAAGACCTCGCTTACTTTCTGACGTTTTTTAGAAGGCCCCGAAGGTGGCTTGTGATTATCTACCCAGTCGTCGAGATCCTGGCCGCATCGCTCGAGCTGAGTGTGAAGGGTGACAACATGCGAAGCCCACGGTGCGCCATCGCAGGTGCTTTTGCTGTCTTTCACGCTCTGTAGAATCGACCTCAGCCCTGTAATCGTCGAAATCATAAGTTCCGTCTCTCTTGTCGCATTTTCTGTGCGGATGTCGGATTCCCTCTGGTCCTGGATGTACTCGCTCAACTTAACTAGCCCATTGAGAAGTTGACCCGCGAACGAGAGCAACCCGACAATGCCAGCGGCCGCCTCCATGGTGCTTATCGACTTGTTGAAGCATACGGTGATTAAAAGTTCAATGCCTTCAGGAGATGTATCCCACTTGTAGGGTGCCAAGGCGTGCGCCTCTTTGAGGCAGTGTCGGGAAGAGGTCGGCGTGAAGGCTATCGAGTCGTTTCTTCTCGCAGCAGCGACCCCCGCACATCATCTCTCCAACCAAGCCAATTGAGTCCAGCTACCACACCGCGAGAAAGTGTACCTATTTGCCGTGCATTAGTTGCCGCGGCTGTTCAACGCCATTGGTCATTATGCACTCAGTGTGGGACCACGGCGGCCTCCCAAAATGCAGTTTGACTGGACTTCTTCTTTGAGGAAGGGACGAGACTGACGGCCACAAGAGCAAGAATCGCCGGCATAAAAATCCTGCTCTCGTCATTATCGTCGTACGGAGCGGGATCAGTTAAGTTCAGAGCAGCTTAAGGCTTCTGCCAAGCTTTTTGTATACTCACGGCATGTCTTCGAAGGACGCATTTCAAGTAAGTCAAATAACTCGCATTTTCACCTCGCAAACTATCTTTGCAAAGGCCAGTAAGGAGTAGGTATCATTCCAGAAGCAAAAACCCCCATGTGCGCAGAGGGCGAGACAAGATATTTTATCCCATAATCTCAAAAGCCTCCCACGCCGATTCCTCGTTCGCCCCTCGTAACATGAAAAACGCCTCGCCTTGATTTTTGATTGATTGCCCATATCCTCAGCACTCGAAAACTCTCTTCCTTCGTCTCTCTCGAGTCTATTCCTTGAGGAATGACACAAGACCAAATTAGCAAAAAGAAGACATGCCTCGACCACTTCCAAAGTCTTTTCCCTTCTTAATGCAGACTCCTTGGACTGATTATGCCATGTATGTTGTTTCGTGTGTGCAAAGATGTCGATGATGTACATGTACACGGAGGGTGATTCCCTCCTTGGTTGTTCTATAATTGCAGTAGTTTTGGCCGCGATTGAAAAACACCGTCGAAAGCAACTGCTGTGACAAGACTTTTACGCGAAATCCATGTCGTCGAAGTCAGCCTCCGCGTCTTCCTCAGCCTCAACCGGGTTCTTGCGGGGACGTCCACGTCCACGTGGACGTGAGGTAGAGCGCTGGCGCTTCTTGGGTCGTCCAACCGCGTTGCCAGCCTTGCGTTTCCGGCCTCTGCCGTCGGCGGCAGGTCCTTCGTCTTCACCGTCACTAGCGCTGCCGTCGCCCTCGCCATCAAGCTCATCCTCGTCTGCGACCTTAAACTCCTTGTCGACGTTCATGAGCTCGACAAAGGCCTTGCACTTTTCGATGGCCAGTGTCTGCTCTTGCGATGCCAAAGCGGTTGTGTGCGCTGTGACCTCCTCCCAGAACTTATCGCCAGTGACAGCCTGCACCTTCGTTGGTGCTTTGCTTAGGTCCTTCGCAGTAGGTTTGGCTTTCGTCTCGCGCTTGAGGCCGTAAAGACGCCGGAGGTAGGTTCTCGCTTCCCAGAGGCACAGCATGAGAACAGACCCAGACGTCAACTGCCGCAGTCGTTTCGAGGTAATCGTTGGCTGAGGTCGCTGAACGGGCTGCCCATCGGCCTGGGGCTCAGCTGGCTGGTCCAAGTCCATGCGCATGTTGAAAACTTCTGACTCAATGACGTGAGCCATGCTAGAGCCAGTCGACGAGAAGAACTTCTCCATAGTAGTGACGGTGACCAAGACTTCGCCAACCGTAACATAGTCGAAGAAAGCCAGGTTCTCGATGATGAATCGCGCAAACTCGACGTGGGGCGGCAATGGCTTGGATACGTCCAACTTCGAGGCGTCGAAATCCACTTGGCCTACAAGCTTCTCCAGGAACTTCTGACGGTTCTTGGACTTGCTCACCTTGAGCACTTCCATCAAAAGATGAAGCTTTGACTGAAAGGGGTTCTCGGTGGCGCCACGGGTATCGTGGACAATATCCCGCTGATACTCGTACGCGGACTGAATCGCTTTGGCATACTCTCGCTCGATAACCGTCTCGTGCTTCTCGTGGAGAGCTCGGTGCTCCATAAAGGCGACCTCGGAAATTCTTTGGACGGAAGACGTCTCTAGGGTGATGAGGGTGACACCAGTCTCTTTGGGATGCACAAGACCCTGTCGGTTAATGCTGCCCAGTACCTCCACAGCCAGGAAGGCGTGCTCGTCTTGGGATGCGAGGGCGATGCGAGTGATCTCCTTCAAGAAACGCTGAGTAGTCGCGCTCGCAACGTCGTCGAAGCTAGTTCCGCCCATGACTGTCAGCTCACGTTTTTTGTCGCCTTCCGGACCGCCGGCTGCAGCCGCACTAGCAGCTTCAGATCGCCTTTCTTCAGTCAGGAGGAACTCCTTGAAAGACCGAAGAACTGCGCTCTCAAGTGCCGGAAGTCTAGCCTCGAACACTTGCTGGAACTTGGTGTACACATTTGGCGAGACATAGTTCCGCGGGTGTGCCTGGCAAATGAGGCCAATGGCATCCAAAGCATGCTTCCTTGCCTCCATGGGCTGTGAGGCGTCCGCCCATGGTGAAAGGTTGTCGACCATGAGTTTCGCAACCGAAGTGCCGGAGTATTTGGGGAAGATCTTCTTGAAGACGGCAATCTCGGAGTCTAGGTCGCAGTGTTTGCCGACCATGCCCACGATGATCGAGTATCTGGCAAACTTCTGTAGCTTTGTGACGTCCATCGCCGTATTGCGCATACTAGCGACGCCACGGAGACTAGAGGCACCCAAGTGAGCCAGCTTGTCACGGTTGTCCAGCAGTTCTGCAATGATCCACAAACAGGCCATGACGTCGTCAAGCAAGGCTTTGCCCAGTCTGCCCACGGAGTTCTGAAGCTGCTCTCGTAGTTCGCGGAGGAAGTCGGCGTACTTGGCCGACAATTGCGGCAACACTTGGCGGTAAATGACCGTCACAGCCTTGAAGACGGTGAGATCGTCGGTGCCGCTAAAGCTGGCGAGATGAGGCTTGAGGAGTCGGATTTCCTCAAAAGTAAACAGTTTCGCATCGGCCTTGGCAAAGATCTGAAGGACTTGCAGCGCGTCTCTTCCTGAAGGGATCGTAGGGTCCTCCGAGTCAAGATTGTCGATGAGCTCAAACATCTTCTCAACCAACTTCATGCTAACACTGAAAGGTCCTGAGCTGGCTTTGTTCTGACTACCGAGGATAGACTGAAGCACCTTGTCCAGAACGGCACCCACGTTTCCAGATTTGACAGTCTGGATCATGAGAGCAACATGGTCTGTAAGTGATGTCTTGTACGCCGCTGTGTCGTCAACCTGGTAGAACGGAGCAAACCAGACTTCTTCGATCATCTGGCGAGCTAGTTCTCGTACTCCCTCGTCCGGATCTTGTACACGGTGGAGCAAGCCGTTGGCGATGGCACTGCGAATTTCTCTACTTTGGTTGCGGAGATAGATGTCCTTTGCCAGCTTCATGGCTCTCTTGCGCACACCAATACCGGAGTCGATGAATCTTTCAGTTATTCTCTCCGCCATCTTGTCTTCTAGTCTGGGGCGCAGTGCGATACACTTGCCCATGAGACCAATAGCGGAATCGCGCACCTGCGGAGACGAATCGCTTGAGCAGTTGATGATCAACTGAACGACCACAGAGTCTCCATCGAGGATGGCTGGGTCAGTTTCCAGAAGCTGATTGATACTCTTGAGACTCTTGCTTCGGACAGTGGCTTGGTCACTGGCCATGGCTTTCAGGAGCACGTTGAGCATGGCCTGGAAATGTTCGCAGAATGGTGAACGGAGCAAAATGATGGCGTAAGAGAGCTTGGCGTGGTTGTTGCTAACGTCCTTGAACGTGTACTCGTTGGAAAGCCATCGGCGGTCTTCGATCATCATGCGCAGGCGGAAAGCGAGGCGGCCAAATTCTTGCTCGAGAGAATCGTAAGTTTCTTGCATCGCGTCGTATCCAGAAAAGATTCTGTAAGCCCAGTCGGCAATCATGAATGAAATGGCTCCTTGCAAATGAGGATCGTCGTTTTGTCGCTGTTGAAGATGCTCTAGAGTTGCTCGGTAGGGTCCTGACCAGGATATGTCGTGCTCGACACGAGACTTCTGCTCCAAAGCCGATGTCGCCAATTCTGACAGATATCGAGACAGCTCATTAGAATCTGTACCGTCAGTTGAGTTGGCTGTCCGGCGAACATGTGATCGTAGCTTGGAAATGGCAGCGCTCATCACGCCAAGCAACTCGAGAGCCATGTTTTTGGCGGGTGCCGCGGTCCTTTCTCCATCCCACAACTTCATCATGTAAAATGTTAGCTGACGCAAGATGAGCTCCGCAGAGGGCCAGTCCGGCGAGTCGAGACATTCCGTAAAGTCCTCAACGAACAGATCTAGCAGGTTGCGGTAAGGGGTATCGCCTGACTTGGTCGACTTCAAAGCACGGTTGACCATAAAGTTGACGACGTAATTAGCGTTGTGCGTGGCGCCCTCAGTCAATGGAAGCGTCACGGCCTTGAGTTCCTCGAGGGCAAGCTGGTGTTGGGAGGCGCCTGACTCTTCGGACTTGACGGTAGCTACCACATTCGGTTTTCCAGCAAGAGGCATCTCCTCATCCTCGTCGTCTTCGTCCATCATCGCCCGGCTGCGCGTACCCTTTTCCTCCACCTTGCCAGAACTTGCTTGTACAAGACGCATGATGAGAGCTGATACAGGTTGAATACTGCTGCCATTTGACAGGCGGAACTGACGGGCGCTCTGCTTTCCGACAGGTAGTTTCTCCAGTGAGGTCAGAATGTCGTCGAAAATGCCACGGCGCTGATCGGGTTTGGCGAGGAAGATCTGACAAAGCATTTCCATAGCGACGAGACGGATGCCATCAAACTTCTGTACTCCGACGACAGAGTCCTTCTCCAAGTAGGCGTTGTCGACGAAAAGGAGGCTTGAGGCGGCGAACTCCAAGGTACCGAGAGCCGTGTCGGAAAGCTCGATACATGTGACGAGTTTGGCGAGTAGAGCAAACAGCTTCTGGCAGTTTGTCAACACAGGCCCGATCGCCTTCTTGTATGGTTGCAACAACTTGAAGAGGGCAGATGTTGAGCCGGAACCGCGCATCTCAACTACAGGAGTGACAATGCCTTCGACAACACTCTTGAAAACATCGATCGACTTCTGAATGATTTCTTCGGAGTAGATCTGCTTCTCTTCCCTGCCGCCACACATGATGCGCAGACATGTACGAGCAGTCTTGAGTCCCATCTCGATGTCTGGCAGCTGGTTCAAAAAGCCAGAGACTTCGGACTCACCCCAGGACTCGTCAACCTTGAAGTCGAGATTGAGCACATGCGACAGCCCCGGCTCGCTCAGTTTTTGGGTCATTTGGAGGTCGTCGATTGATGCGTCTTTGTAGCTTCCGAGGTCGATGAGCTTTTGAATCGAGGTCTGAAGCTTTTGCTGGGTCGAAGCCGTGAGGATGGGGACGCTGTCGCTGTTCAAGGTCGCAATCTGCTCATAACCAGGCTCGCTTCCAAGAACACTTCTAATGGCCTCAAAGACGGTCTTGGTCAGACGCTCAAAATCTTGCAGGGCGGCTTCGGCTCGTTGTCGTTGGTTGAGATTTGTGTTGATCTCGTCTTGTCGATTTTGGTAGGCGCCGTCTTGTTTGCGCATGGATAAGCCAGTCGGCTCATCTGGTGAGTCCGGGACAGCCATCTCAAGGTACTCGTCCTTGTTAAAACCGGGCGCATGGGGAAGCTCGATTGTGAATGCGCCGCCGCCAGGGGTTCGTGACGCACCGGGCGGTGTGGGTTGCTTTGGTGCCAACGCAGGAGCTAGTTGAGGGGGCGCGGGTTGAATGGCGATAGGTTGGGAAGGAGTGGGTTGAGCGGGTTGCTCTGGTTGGGCAGGAAGTTGCGCAGGTGCGGGCTGAGGAGTTTGCTGGGCCGACTCAAGCTTCACAGGTTTTTGAGGTTGTGTGGGTGTGGGTGTTCGCTGCGCGGAAGGAGCCTGGACTGGAGTCGCGACTTCCTTCTCTTTTGACGACTTGCGAACGGGTTGTGGTGGTGCCGAATGCTCAGGAACTTCTACGTAGGCGCTCGGATCGAATTTCTTAGAAGGGATCGCGACCTCAAATTTGAAATTGTTCTTTTGATGCGGGTCTGGGTGCATCGATGAAAGTCTCGGATATGATGCAGAGCTCTTTGGCGTTGACGGAGGCTGCTGCGACGGTTGAGCAGGCGTCGCCTGTCCATTCGGAGGTGCAAGACCAGCAGCCCCGGGAGGCGGTTTGATGAAAGTCGGAGCTCTGTCAAACATCATCTTGGCCACGGGAGACAAGCCAGCACTCAAGCTCTGATAGCCACCCGTTGGGCTCGCATTCGAGTTAAGGTTCGGCTTCGGTAGGGACTTGAACTTGCTGTACGGACCATTGTGGTTAATACGAAGCGTCTCTCTCCGACACTGCAAGCCACTTACTAGTAAGTCCGTTGGTTCGGCTTCAGGTCGTGGAGCACATGGTCAACGGCATATTTCAGGTGTTTCAACCCGTGGTTCTGGTTCGGACCGGTCGCCTCTTTGTTGAGGTTGTCGAACTCCTGGCTGTTGAAGAGGTGCGATACACTAGCTGCAAGCGAGCCGGAACCAATGGTCGGATCTGGGATGAGATCTAATTTGCGTGAGCACAGAAAATCAGCAGTATTTAGCATTGAACCCAAGCATACCAGAGGTAAACGGGATGACAGAGGTTTGTGGCGAGAATGGCAACGCCTCCGGGAGGGTGAAAGGTCGCGCCATCGGGCGCTGCTCCGTCTGAGGCTGCATGTAGCCGCCATTGGGAGGGCCATTAGGCATGACCCCTTGGCTGTTCACCATTTTGACGACTGTCCTCGACCGTCGATCCTCTCATACAGACATGTTCTCTCGGAATGACCAAAGGGATCGAAGTCGGTGGGACGTCAAGGTCGGTTGGCGAGTCGCGCGCTCGAGGAAGGTCGCATCTACGTGAAGGGAAAAATCTTTCGTTTACGAAGGCGGAAGGAATAGTCTATTAAAAGGTGTTCGTCAGAAGATAGGCAGCTGCATCGTGATTTTCGTCGATTAATGGCAGGTTCCGCGGGACAGATGTCGAGTCGCGATCACGTCGACGTCAAGGTCGTGATTGGGATGGGAAAGTGGGAAGGTTGCGACAGCCTTGCGTGGAAAGACCCTTGTCGGTTGGATGGTCTGTGCACAAGCTTTGCCCAGCCAGTGGCCAGTTGTTCCGTTCCTGCCTGTTTCCCCAGGGGCGCGGGCGGTTGTTGCCTTGCCTTGTCTTGTCTTGTGTCGGTTAATCCGGCACCAGGTGGCAGGCTCCAGGTTCTGCCTGTCTTGTCTCTCCCCAACCGATAAGAGAGCCGATAAGAGAAGAAGGCCGATAACGATAAGACTATCCGAAAATCTTCCAGCAGAAATATTTTGTCGGTCTTTCCGCGCGATACTTCCGAGCCCGTTCAAATTTGGAGATTGAATAGCAGTACTACTACGTCAACCAGCACAACCACCGCAATCAGCAATCACCGTCACCATGTCTGCCATTGGAACCCTCGTCTTCTGCGTCGACTGCGGCAACCTGCTGCCTGCGTCCATGGGCTCTGAGAAGAACAAGCTAATCTGCGATTGCTGCGGCGCAGAGAACAAGGGTATGTCGATCGCCGGCGCATTCGATCTGATCTGCCAATTGCTGGCTCAGTCCTGCGACTGAGAGCTGACACTTCACTTTGACAGACACCGGATCCAAGACCATCATCACCCAGACGAAGCCTTCCGATTTCCCCTCCCAGCTCCGCCAAAAGCTCCAATCGAACGTCCAGGCCCTCGACAAGAACATCAGCACCGAGGCCACGATCAAGGAGACATGCCCCAAGTGCGGAAGAGAGGAGGTCCGCTTCTCTGCGGTCCAGCTGCGTAGTGCAGACGAAGGCAGTACCATCTTCTTCAACTGCGACTGTGGCTTCAGGTACGCCCTTCTTACAACTTTTGGAAACCCGAGTGAGGGAGACGAACGAAAATGCTGACGATTTCCAGGTGGTCTCATAACAACTGAAATACACTAAACTTTTTACCCGTCGCTTTTAAGTACCTTATCCCGACTAATGATCTATATCCCACCCCGCGACACCCAAAAGAACTACCTATATATCTCCCGCTTCCCTTTTCGTGCTCTTCCTCAAGCAGCCACCTTGGCGCCCTCCGGAATCAACGCGTACTCCGTCTGCCCGCTCGACTCGAACTCGGCCATGTCCAGCGCGACAATCACACTCTCCCGCACGACCTTCTCCTTGTCGTGCAGGAACTTGAGTAGCGTCGCCTCGACGCCCTCCTCGTCGCCCAGGCTGCCCAGCGCCTCGGCCGCCTCGTGGCGCACCATGCTCGCCTCCTCCGTGTTGCTCAGCGCCTCCGTCAGCGCCGGGATCGACGCCGGGTGCGACAGCTGGCCGAAGACGAAGGCGATCTCGTGGCGGAACAGCGCGGAGGAGTCGGCGAAGCCCTTGGCCAGGGCCAGCACGGCGGGGACGGCGGTGGGGAGGTCGGGGGGCGAGGCGAGGTCGCGCAGGGCGAACATGGCGCGGTAGCGCAGGAAGAGCGGCAGCGAGGCGTCCATCAGGGTCCTTTCGAGCTCCGGGACGGTGCGCTGCGACATCTCCATGGGCGGCGCGGGGTCTACGGATGTGAAGTCGCTGTTTTGCGCGGGTCACGGCGTTAGCGAACATAGAGCATAGACAAAACAACATGATACCCTTTCCTTCCAACAGAAAAGACTGTCGTTTGTGGTGCCAGTGTAGAGTGTGTTCCATACCTCTTGCGAAGCTTCTCAAGCTTCCTCTGCTCAGAGTTCTGCCACTCAATAAGATCGATAGCAATCTCGCACGTCTCAACGATACACACGTCCTCGCCCTCGCGGTCCCTGAACTCCTTCAGGATCTCAAGCTGCCCCGCGTCGCCCAGCGCGCCGAGCGCCTCGGCAGCCTCGTGGCGGCACATGGGGTCCTCCTTCAGGTCGCGCAGGACGGCGCGCAGCGGCTCGACCGCATACAGGTTGCCGGTCTGGCCGAGGCAGTAGGCGAGCTCGTGCTTGAGCAGGGCCGAGGGGGATGCGAAGCCGGCGGCGATGGCGTCGATGGCGGCCTCGGCGTCGGCGCTCTTGTCCTTGCAGGCGACGTGCTTGAGGGAGAAGAGGGCGCGGAAGCGGATGGGCAGGGGGCTCGCCTCGGAGGTGAGGGTCTTGCGCAGCTCGGCGACGGTCTGCGAGGTGGTCTTTTCGCTGGAGGCGGCGTTGGCGGCGGCGAGGGCCTCGAGGGTCTCGCGGGACTCGGGCATGTCTACGGCGGAGGGCGACATTTTTGCTGTTGGTCTATTGGGGGTATCTGTGTCTTGGGAAAACGAAAAAGAATCAGAGGAAAAGAAAGACACGAAATATCAAAGCTGGAAAGTAAGGCGAAGGAGGAGGAGGGTGAAGGCGTGGGCCAATTTTCTTAGCAGGAAAGGGCTTTCTTACGTACGAGGGGGGGAAAGAGTTACCTCCGAGGTGCGGTAGTGGTGGTGCGGCGGCGCGGCGTCCGTCAGTCAGTCACTGTTCGGATCTGATAAAGATTGTAGAAATTTTGCGAGGGGCAGCGGCGGGGTGATTTGGCGCCCGATAAGATCTTCCAAGGTTGCCCCTCACTTCAGCGCTGCCCGTGGAACGCTGAAGGGCCCTGTAACGCAGTCCCACCCTCAGGCTGCAGCCCCGACGACAGCGGGCCACACTGCCCACCACAGTCGCATTTTTCTGCAAGAAATCAAGCGCGGCACTGATGGAGCTGACACGACTCGACTGCGGTTGTACTGGACAATTCAAGTACTAGCAACTTGGCGATTAGCGCAAGGAACAATATGACTCCAACGGTCTATTAGTCTAGTTGGTTAGGACGTCGGATTCTGATTCACACTCAGAACATTCCGTAAGCCCAGGTTCGAATCCTGGATGGACCTTTCTTTTGCGAGTTCCTATAATTCCTCACGAAATATTTAGTTGCGCTTCTTTATCTTTTTGTTGTTTCTCTGTTAGAATTTGGTCTCCGATGTCCCCTCGCGACCAGATGACAGCAAACTTTGTCATTTCAGTCTCGCAGTTATTCAGCGCTGGTTGGTGACTCTATTAAGTGGGGTCGACCGTCTCCGCGGATTCGTGAGGCTCGGTTTCGCCACCACTCACAGCGACTTCTTTTGTCACCCTTCAACTCCCACCTGAACGATTTGACATACACATAAGTGACACGACAACTGTATCTTGGAAACAAACCACGGATATACTGAAGGAGAACATAACAGGTAAGTCATCCGCCTAAACAGACTTCTCAAGATCTCATTACTAACCCCGCAACAGAACACTAGTTGAGCCCGGCTTATCAATCAACTTCACCTCACTCAACCTCAGTCCGGTCCCGGACCAGGCCTGGCCTTGATTCACCTTTGCCCCTTCACCTCACTTTCAACTTCTGCCATTCTCACATCTCACATCCAACCCTCGCCAACTTCAAAGCACACTCATCTCCCAACCTACGCGCCTCCGGGCAACCCCCCTCCAAAATGGCGCCCTCCCTCGAAGCAGACACCGACGCCTCAACCCTCGACGTCCTCGCCAACCCCCAAAAACAAGCCCCCCAGCTCGTCGCCCCGGAACCAGAACACTGCCCCGGTCCCGAGGCCCCGACCGCCGGCACCGCCTCCTCCTGCGACGGCTGCCCCAACCAGCAAATCTGCGCCGCGACCGCCAAAACCGGGCCCGACCCCGACATCCCCCTCATCTCCGCCCGCCTCTCCGGCATCCGCCACAAGATCCTCGTGCTCTCCGGCAAGGGCGGCGTCGGCAAGTCCACCTTCACCACCCTCCTCGCGCAGGCCTTCGCCACCAACGAGGACTCGTCGGTGGGCATCATGGACACCGACATCTGCGGGCCCTCCATCCCCAAGATGCTCGGCGTCGAGGCGGAAACAATCCACGTCTCCGGCGCCGGCTGGTCCCCCGTCTGGGTCATGGACAACCTCGGCGTCATGTCCATCCAGTTCATGCTGCCCGACCGCAATGCCGCCATCATCTGGCGCGGCGCCAAGAAGAACGGCCTCATCAAGCAGTTCCTCAAGGACGTCGAGTGGGGCGATCTCGACTTCCTGCTGGTCGACACGCCCCCGGGCACCTCGGACGAGCACCTCTCCGTCAACACCTTCCTGCGCGACTCGGGCATCGACGGCGCCGTCGTCGTGACCACGCCGCAAGAGGTATCGCTGCTCGACGTCCGCAAGGAGATCGACTTCTGCCGCAAGGCCGGCATCCGCATCCTCGGCCTCGCCGAGAACATGGCCGGCTTCGTGTGCCCCAAGTGCACGAACCAGAGCGAGATCTTCCGCGCGACGACCGGCGGCGGGCGCGCTCTGGCGCAGGAGATGGGCATCCCGTTCCTGGGCAGCGTGCCGCTGGACCCGCGGATCGGCATCGCGTGCGACTACGGCGAGAGCTTCTTTGACAATTTCCCCGACAGCCCCGCGTGTGTTGCGTTCAAGGAGGTTGTGCGGAACGTGAGCAGGCAGATGGGCTTGGACGAAAAGGAGGTTTTGCCAGAGTAACGAATTTGTGTTTAGGTCTTGGATGTTTGGCGTTTAATGAGTTTCACACGTTCAATCAAGATATCCCTTTTTCTTCTGCAAACGCAGTGCTTGACCGCATGGCTCGTATTATGTGCATATCGCATGCCATTAACTCCGTTGGTCGGTGGCCATGCCTCTCTGTGTATGTATGCCTCCACCTCATGCTTCCTCCGCCTAAGCAGCAGACCCCAGCTTGGACGGTATCTCCTCCAGGTCCTCGGCTTCTTGGATGTCAATCACGCGCCCGACCTCGCTCGTATTCCGCATCAGCTCCTTGGCGCCGGCGTAGAGCATGCGAATCTCGTTGTTGCAGGTGATGGGGAGGTAGTAGATCAGGACGTACGGCACCGACAGGCGGCCGGAGGGCTGTGTACACCGCATGTTAGCCTCATCATCGTGTTTCCGCGCGCCATGCCAGGGAGCAACGTACCAGTGTGAGAGGGTAGCTCAGCAGCACGAATCTCGGACTGTGGTCCGGCAGGTCGTCGCCAATCTCCTCGAGGCTCTTGTACACGACCTTGTCGTCATCCTGCTTGATCTCGTGCGTGTTCTTGTCAATGTAGTCTGCGGCGAAAGAGGTTGCCACCGTCGTTAGCCAAACCAGCTCCCATCGCAAAGGCCTGCGTCCAGTTTCGGACCAGCAACGGAGACGTACATACAGATGACAGCTTGCGGGTCATTCGACCGCGAGGTTCCCAGGCGGAACTTGCGCAGGTGGTCCTTGGTCTCCTGCGAGAAGGTATACAGCCTCGACTCGGACGCCTACATGGTGCACAGAAGAACGCAACGGTCAGCGGGGAATCAGATGAGACAGGCGGCACACGGCCGATGGCGGGGAGCGGGGGAGAGGGAAGCTTGCGCACCATGGCTTCTGGGTTCGGAGCGGGGTGATGGAGAGGTATTCGGGATTGCTCGAGGAGTGCGACAAAGTGTCTGGCAGGACTACAGCTGCACAGCTAGTGAAAAGCGAAATTGATTAACAGAGTCGTGCCGCTCGTCGTGAAGGCGTTGTTGACAAATGGTGTCCAGGGTCCAAGGTCCGGTGCCTGGTACGAGCCGCAACACTAAGAACGTCAGATCGAAAAGTCAAGCCACCCCTCCCTCGTCCACGTCTCCCCTCCCCCGCCCTCCGTTGGGCGACAGTTGAGACCAGCCCGCGCCCCGCCATTCTCAGGCCAGGGCAGCCGACACAGCTGTCCAGCAACTGTACACTCTAGCAGCGGGCACAGCACCAGCACCGAGCTGTGACAATGTAGGTACTGCGTAGAGAGGGTCGCCCCACCTGTGACCTCACCCACCGCACTCATGGAACCCGCAGCAGCAGCGTGGAGCTCCCACCATGTCAGTGACGCCGACATTCTCCCAGCGCACCTCCGAAGAGCGGCATTCCCGCGCTTTTCCTACGAAGCTCGCGATTCGATGCAATCCAATTACCGTCCTCTTTCCCTTCTCACTCCTGCGTATCCGCTTCGTCTGAGAATTTGATTCGTGCGAATCCATCAACCTTTACCAGCCTCCCACCAAAAGACGCAATACCGTAGCAGTAGCTCACCCAGTCAGCTTGAGTGTGAGGTGCAGCTAACAGCAGCCAGTTGCATATCTCAACTCATTCTCGCTCGCTCACTGTAACCTGGACCACTTCTTTTTTCCCTCCCCTCTACATCAACTGACAGCAAGACAGAGAACTCCATGTTCTCCCGCCTCTCCCAGCTATCTCGCCATCTCCCCTCGGCCTACACAATCGCAAAGCCCGTCAAGCCTGCCGTTCCGGTATCCGGTCTTGCCCGTAGAATCATGGTCTCAGCCGACGAGCGAAACACCCGCACCATCCACACCGCGGCGTGTCTGATCATCGGCGATGAAGTCCTCGGCGGAAAGGTGAGAGAGAGAAACCAAACCTGCATAATCCTACGTTCGACCTTGGTGACTGACATCGTGATTGCATCCGTAGACGGTTGATGTGAGTGCCGCCCGGCGCCGTTGGATCGGCAGAAAGGCTTGAGCCGTATTAACCCATTGGCTAGACCAACTCGGCCTACATGGCCAAGTGGTGTTTCAACCTCGGCATAGTATGTTGACTTCCGGAACCCCAAAGGCTGGGTTGATGTTAATTGGAGACAGAACTTGAAAAGAGTTGAAGTCATTGAGGACGACGAGAGTGAGATCGTCGAGGCTGTTCGGCGGATGAGTGACCGCTACGACTTCGTCGTCACCAGGTTTGTATTCCAAAGTGAAGTCTTCAAGCCATCAATAGCTGACGAGACATCCTAGTGGCGGCATTGGCCCAACGTAGGTTACCCAAGGGCAACTCCTGAACATCGCTCATCAGTGGCAGGCACGACGACATCACCTACCAGTCAATAGCCAAGGCTTTCGACCTGCCTTTGGTCCTCAACCAGGATGCTTTTGAGCGCATGAAGAGACTCTCTAAGCCGCACCCCAATCAGCCCGACTTTGACTGGAACGTTGACTCACCCGCCCTGCAGGCCAAGTTGCGCATGGTCATCCTGCCCACTGATGAGAAGCGTGACGCCAGCAAGCAGTTTCTTTTCCCTCACGAGGACCTCTGGGTTCCCGTCAACGTTGTCAACGGCAACATTCATATTCTGCCCGGAGTCCCGCGGCTCTGTAAGACAAAGCGCGTGGTCATATTGAAAAGTGCGGCTGACTAATACGTTTGTAGTTGAGAAGCTCCTGGACGGTCTGAAGCCCGGCATCGTCCCCCGGCTTACGGATCCGGACGGCAAGGGTCTTTGCCGTGTGCTCATCTCCACCCCACTTCCGGAGAGCGCCGTCGCCGGTTACCTGACCCAGCTTGCCGCAAAGGTGGAGCCGAAGGGCGTCAAAGTCGGCAGCTATCCTCGGTGGGAGCAGAACGGCACCGTAACCTTGGTCGGAAGGTAAGCTGACGTTGCCCGGGCGGCATGGAACTAGCTCAATCTCATCCCTCGAGGCCCCACCCAGATCGTGATAAACAAATGCTAACTGCTTCGCAGGGACCAGGCTTACATCGAGAGCATCGTAGATGAGGTTGTCGCGGGTGTCAACGGCAAGCGTGTATATGTGGAGGGCGAGGATGATTCAGCTGCCAAAGCAGGCAAGCCTCTCGAGTAACTCCAGCAGCCAGCCCCCAATCATTTAGATAGCGACCCCCACGATCCGAAGAACGTGGTGTCGAGATGCGGCAATTACATGTCCTTGTCGGGATTTCCGGCTGCAACCTTGTCATCTCAACTATGTGGTCGCAATTCTGCTCAACCATGGATGAGGCTGTTTTCCGTTCCATAAGAGTCTCAATAGTCCGCTGCTGGCCAACCGTCTGGATGAGTCGATGCCGGCCTCTTCGGTCTCTAGACTCGGGCTAGTCGCCGTATTTTGATGTAGGCTGCCGCAACAACGCCCGAGTCGTCCCGGCCAACCTGGAAAGGCGCAGAGACCGCACGTGGGGACGGTCCTCGCCGAACCTGGCAGTCAATTTCGGTCAATGTGGAGAAAGACGTGGACTTTATCGCAGATCTTTTGACGGTAGCGGGAGAGGATAACTCGCACAGGCTGACTCGACGTCGCAGGCGATTGATCCCGTAATTCTAACCCACAATCCAAGGCAGACGCGCCATCCAGCGCTGCTCTTCGCATGGAGGACGCGATCTCCATGACGCCCATGACAAGCGTGCGTATTCGTAACGCTGCATGCTGACGCGCAGGACCCTTGCCGGACGCGTCGCCGTCGTGGCCGCCACCGCTGTCGCCACGCGCCGGCTGCAGGCTGCGATGCTGCAGCAAAGTCAGAGGTTTGACTCGAAATGATTCTTCCAGGGCTTCTAGAAAACCCAAATTTGCTGCAGCCGCTGACCGCGCTCACCGTAAATCGCCAATAAGACGATGCACGAAGAGCGAGATATGCGTCCCGGCTACCTACCGATTGGAGACTGGCTCCGTTTCGGCGGGAGATGAGTGTGGGTTAGGACCGGTGCTATCTTTGAGGTCTTGGATGAACGCTCGACAACGTTTGGCTGTGGCTCCGTCGCGTGATGGCAAGATGGGGCCGCTTCTTGCGGATCCTTATCGACGGCTTGCTCTCTCGCACGGGAGGAAACCTCTTGAGACTTCTGGCAACCGCTTCGGCCACGCTATGCCTGTTGCATCGAGTCAGCCGAATGTGAAGACGTGATGGGAGGTCAGTTCATGCTCCACACAGGCCTGACTGCGAATACAACCCAGTCGTTGCATTGTCACCTCCAAAGACATGGATTGGCTGTCCGTCTAATGGGCTATCGCGCATTTCATCTCTTCCAGCCCTCGTCGCACTGTGCGCTACCGCAACCATGAGGTCGTTTTCCCATGGTTCCGTCGGGGCACCACAAGAGCCAAAGATGAAGCACGGTTCGTGGCCAGGCCGATGCTTGTGCGACGGTCTTGGAGCGGACGAAAGGACGGCGTGGCAGCTCTGGACGCCTCCTGTCCATCGGGCTTATCAACATGGCAATGCTCCTGATAATCCGTCGCGGTCTTGACCGTCTCGGGGCTTGATCTTAGAGCCAAGCCTTCTAGAAGCCAACGCAATCTCAGCAGGCCCTGTCATCTCGAAAAGTGCGCTAGGTCGTTCTTCGTGTTAGTGCCGACGCCCGAATCCGGGGCACCGATAGTATTGCCCAGGCCAAAATGTTGTCAAATTGTCTAAAGGATCCTGTGAAACGAAGAGATTGTGGGCCAACGCTCGCTCAAAGACATTTGTTTCATTAGATAATCCTTCGTGGAGCGCGGCTGGCGACAGATAGAGGGTTGTTAATATAGCGAGCGGCCCATGCTTGTGGTGACCTGCAGCGTTGTTCGGGTGTGCATTACACAGTCATCCCCAGATGGTTGCCGAGAGTTCCATGACCTGAGATTGCCCCTAGTAACTCCACTTGAAGGCATGGCATGGGAAAGCTGTTGAGAGGGCGAAAGGAAGAGACCTGAGCGCAGCTTTTTGAGAGATCGACGCGAATGCTGGCCGACGGGCTCGAGGTCTTGGTCTGCGCTGTCTTACCGGCTGTGATGGCTAGTAATGGAAAAGCAGCCGTTCGCATGGAAAGCACCATGGATCACGGACTCCGGCGCTTTGGCTTTGGGTTGTTGACTCTTCACAAGTCAACAACGCCATCGCGATGAATGGTCGATCACAGAGCTCGATGGTCTGAAAGCAAGCGCGTACCGAACTGGACGTCCTTCGGGCGGCGCATGGACGACGGCTTGTAAGATCTGACGGCTCACGAGGCGTGGCTGGCGGCTGTCTGACGAGAGTCGCAGCGCAGTCAAGGCGTTCTGGCAGTCAAGCACAGCAAAGTTGAGATGTCAGGGCGAGGCGAAAATGGCCGATATCCGGATGGATGGCCGCAGGGATGTCATTAAAGGCTACACAGTTCCGGTCTGGAGTTTGAGGTTTTGTTGCGGCGAAGGTTTACCAGATTGACGTTGACAATCCATGCACGCTCCAACGCGCCATTGCTTCTATGCGGCTTTGAGCAGACGCGCGCTCGACCTCTGTGTCATTACGAGTTATGACAGATGCTGTGTTGTATGGGGTGCAGCAGCCCATGCTCTGTCGCGCCGTTGAAACGGGCAGCTTGAATGGCTCGCTAATCAACTGCAGCAGCCTGGAGGAAGTTGAATGGCTGCAGTTATTTACCCCGTCGATGACAGGCATCGGGCACCGAGAGCATCATATGCGAAGTGTAGATCACCGCCGCCGTACCGTGTGGTGTGGGGCTGCGTACGGTATCCGAAGGTGGGCAGGTAGGTCCGGCGTTGTAAGCCGACTCCGGTATCGAATTTCAACATCGGCTTTGATATCAAATCAAAGGCTGGTGTTTCTGGTGATGGACATGGTCGCCGCATGGCGTGGATTGGTATCAGCATGGTAGAGGCCAGGAGCCTGGAACAACAGCTAGTGGCCTCCGATGCAGGAGGGTTGTCCTCTTTGCACGAGCTTCGTTCTTCTCCCTTCTGCCGGTTCGACCGCATGCGGCCGTGTTGATGCTGCGGTGCAGTCAGGGGCGATGGCTGAGCAGATCCAAGCCTCGGGAGTGTTGCTCGAGTGGCCGCATTCAGACTTTACTGCCCGAGGCAGCACAGTCATCTCATTCACGACGGGCAGTCGTTCGCGACGTGACAACGCTCAGCATATCAAATAGTTGCACTGCATTTCCGTCCGCGTCGCCGTCCTGCATCGACACAAGGCAACTTCAGACGGGCTGTGGCACGCGATGCGGAAGAGTCGGCGAGCATGTTGAGCGTTCCAACGCGTCGTCCCTTGCATCTTTGCAGCCGTGGCACGTCGTGGAAGTTCCTTTGTCACATTGCCGGGTGCGGCTCGAGGCCTTGAAGCAGGCCGTCGGCACGAAGCCGTCTTTGTCGGTCTCTGACGAGGGGCCGGTTCGGGATGACAGGCCAGGAATGACTGGAATGAGGCTGGCTTCACAGGCGGGCTGGGCAAACACGATCGCCACCCGTTGACATACGAGATCGGTAAGACGGCATCCCAGCCCTGGGCGGGATCGTGTAATATTCGTAGCGCAAGCCGTGGGTGGGCAACACGAGAGTGACGAACCTTGTCGCGGTTGTCAGCCGCACAACGGACATCCACGTGGGCGTGGGGAATGCAGAGGGCGGCTCAAGTGGTGAGGTGAGGGTGCGAGATTGAGAAGGAGGGCAAGCAGCAGATGCAAGCAGATGGATCCGTAGTCCAGGTGGTGGCGATTCGAGTGGAAGCAAGCAACGACTGGCGCAGGTACCGGGGACGAGGAGCAGGGAGCGGTTGAAGCTTGTTGGGGGCTCCCAAGGCTCTTTACGCATTGAGAGACAGCGGACAAGGTTCGAGATGTTGGCGACGGCGAGGGGGGTTTTGACGAGATTTCCAGGATGGCCAAGGGGCCGACGAGGCGAATTTGGACGATGTTGGGGCGAACCTGGGAAAGTCGAGCCTTGATTGTGCTTCCAGAACTTGGCTCATGTTCGTGTGCAAAGTAAGGTTAGCCACCAATACCTTACTTGGTATTTTGCCGCTTGCATCGGGAGGGTTCGATCGATGTAGCCGGCGATAGAGTACCACCACCACCTCCACCGCAAGAGCAAGAGATGGAGGTCTGGCCTGGGCTGCCCCTGAACTGGTGTCAAGCATTGTGGTTTTGGATGATTGTTCGTGGTGTTGATCCGCGGTCAGCGGGAGAGAAGTTGCATCAGTGATCCCGGGCGAGACGACGTGGGAAGTCGCGACACACTGTGACACACTGTACGCACAGTGCCAGCTTGAAGATGGAAAGCACGTTTGGTCAGAGCTCTCGTCTCCTGGCTGCTGCAGGAAGAAAAGACAGGGAAGGAAGACATGGCAGGGAAGGCTCTTCTTTGAGGTATCCACACCCAAGTTGCCCGGGTTTAAGGCAGGTGCCCTTTTAGCTACATACGGCCATGCCCCCGACCTCCCGCCCCAGGCCATCGCCAATCGACAAGGCACGGGAGAGTGGATGGGTCGGGAAGCCCTTGAGCCCTGGATGAATGTTTCCTCATTCTATCCGTACTCCGCAGTGGTCAACACCTCCAAATGGTAGAGAGTTGATCGCAGCTGCTCTCTGTGTGTGGTATTGCAGGGTGTCTCTGGAAGACGGATGCTGACCATGACGAGACGGCTCCGGCATGGGTGATTCGGTGGGCGAGTGCGTGCAGGTCGCACGAGAGCCGTATCAGGTTGCAATTCTTCCCTTCGTCTCTGCTGCCTCCATTCCTCCAGGTGGCACTCAGGCCGCTGGGTAAAGTCGAAGCGAAGGAGCACCCCGGACGAGGGCAAGAAAAGGCGGTAATGAGGAGCGCTCTCTGTCACCAGTAGAGTGAGATGAACGGACGTAGAAACCGAGGAAGGTCACCTCACCTCACCTCGCGTGTTATTAAAGCAATCAGCGAAGGTGGGGCTGTAGGACGACAGGACACTCGTGGATGCGATATGTCTTTTTGGATCCGTACTGCTGCAACTGCTATCGTGTCGCGGTGACGGGGGACATATATGAGATGAGTGAAGAATTGGGGGCGGATCCGAGTGCGTAGTCCAGTCCCTGTCGCGCCACGTTGTCACCCGCAGGAGAGAGTGTCTGTTGCATCATTGAGTATGAGGGTGCTTCTGTCT
This sequence comes from Colletotrichum sp. SAR11_240, assembly GCA_025328625.1. Taxonomy (NCBI): domain Eukaryota; kingdom Fungi; phylum Ascomycota; class Sordariomycetes; order Glomerellales; family Glomerellaceae; genus Colletotrichum; species Colletotrichum sp. SAR11_240. The sequence continues at coordinate 70,099 of JAKMXA010000009.1, read as the reverse complement.
CTTTTTTCCATGCATCGCGATCTGGGTGAAGAGACGGCAGGCTGCATTATCGATTTCAACAGCTGTTAGATGCATACTAGCGACACTACTTGAACATACCTTAGTAAGATAGGACTGTGTACCGCAGTACCTTAGGCATGTGTCTGATAAGCGCATACCCCCACCTCTCCGCCCCCTGTCCCGATTTTGGAATTGCCGCTGCAGTTCATTGAGTCTTGGGCCCCTGTCAGATCGGTACGTACCGCATCTGACCCTGTCTTTGGTCCATCACCACGCGCCTTGGGATGCCCCATCTCTCACCTCTCTCACTCGCATCTCCCAATTCGAGTTGCGCGAACCGCAGTCACCCACTCACACAACTCACGTTGCGCGCCCCCCTTGGAGTCTTGGACCCCCTCGCTCTTTCGCCGCTGGGTGAGAGTCTAGTCTGCAGGCGTCTGCGCCGGGCCTCTTTTTATGGTTCCAAGCCCCCCCTGTTCCTGCCGACGCTACTGCACGAGAAGCCCGCCGCGACAAACTCGCCCAGGAAAGTCCCTTTATTTTTTTGCTCTTTATTTTTTTGCTCTTTATTTTTTTTTCTCATCCCCGGTCGTCGAATGCCATTTTCCACTCGAGCCATCTCGGTACCCGTACCTACAGCAAATCGTCCAATTCTTCTAGTGGCCCTCTCACTCTGATTCATCTGGAAATGGCAGGCCATTCATCAGCATGGCGACACGCGGTTGCATTCGGCAGTGACTGGCAATTCAACCCCCAATCTCGCATCTCCAATGTTCCATTCACATTCATTCCCATGCCAGCATCCGTGGCCAGCCCCCCCTTTCCCAATCCTGAATCCTCCCTCTTCGGAGCTCGGCCCATGCAAGCTCTCAGTCAATTGGGCATTGTTGTTGGCGCCATGGTCGCAATAGCGCTTCCACCCTTCAGATGCCTATCGATTGTCACATATCCGTCAGGCATGTACCCATAGCTTGGTGTATCCTACCTCGACAGCAGTGGTGAGAGGATGGCTGCTGCTGCACTGCACATGTGGTATCCATGGTTGTGTGCGAGTGTACGAGTGTGCGTGGTGGGTGTGCGCCTCGAGCGTGCCTGGACCGTCTGCAATTGTAGCCGTCAAATCATAGCCTCAGCGCTAAACGACGAGGGCGTGCCGACCAACAGCATCTACCCAGTCTGACTTGAGGGGCGAGACAACGACTAATAGGAAGTCAATGTGCCTGGGTAAGGTGCAGCGAGCGAAGCAGCGCTTGGTGTGGCAGAAGCCGCGCGCATTGGGTCTGCCGTCTCGTCTCATGAGGTCTCATGGGAAGAGGAGGGGGGGACACAGAAATTTGCAAGATTAACACTGATTGAGAGGAGCCCAGTGTCTCAAGACGGTACCGTACTGTATCGAGAGCGAGACGGACAGGGAACCGTTTCTGGACAAGGTGAGGAAAAGAGAGAGCGACGAGCGCGAGACAGGACGGGAGAGGAGAGGAGGGAGTGGACGACGCAGAGAGGGAGAGAGAGGCTTTGGACGGACGGATGCTGGGGTCGGGACATGGAATGATGGAAGTACCTGCCCACCCGACGATCTAAGGCAAGGTACATCATCATACCTACCTTAGTGGGAGGGCCTAAAAAGCAAGGAAGCTGGGCAGCGGAAGTCAGGTCAAGGCTTTTGGGAAGGTACCCGCTGGCTGCCGCGAGGTAGGTGTTACCTTAGGTACCTTAGGTAGGGAAAGAGGCCCCAGGACACTGCGATTTCCGCCGTGCAGCAGCTTGCAGGTGCAGGAGCAGGAGCAGCAGCAGGCACCCCGGTATCTACCTAGCACCTAGCACCTAGCACCTGGCAGCTCTTAGAGTGGTGAGCTGCACCTGGCAGTGGAGTGGAGTGGAGGGGGCTGCCCTGGGTAGCCACACTTCCCGCTTAGTGCGATACCTTAGGTAAGGTACCTCACCTATCGCCCTCGCTCGCGCTCTCTCTTTCTCTGCTTTCACTGGCCCGACCAGACACTGGACCGACCCGTTCCCCCCATCTCCACATTTTGCCAAAAAGCCCCCCTTAGCAACGAAACACCACCCCATTCTCTCGTTCTCCTTCTCGAAAGACTGTCTGCTGTCAGTCCCGGATTCCTGCCATCGAACCTCGTCGTTTCACTTTTAAACTTCGCAATCCGGCCTGTGCCGTCCCAGATTCCCACCCGTCGTTTCGCTCGCTGCAAACCCGTCTGAGGACCGAACAGAAAGAACGAGACCATCCGTCAAAGAGTCCAGTTGCCAAATCGATCGCCATCTGGTCCTTTCCCCAATCCGCCTGGCTCCTCCTGACTTGCCATCCGGACTCCAGCGTCGCCAAAACATCTGCGCTTCAAGCCATCAACAAACGCCGCGAGGATACCAAGTCGTCATCTCCGACATCCTCATTAACAACCACACATCACAATGGCCTCCAAGGTGAGTCGTCCTCGTCGTCGCGCCCCGTCGCCTCCCTTCTCTCGCCCCGGAGATCGCTCGCTAACCCCGTCGCCCTTACTCGCAGTTCTTGAGGGAGTACAAGCTGGTCGTCGTCGGCGGCGGTGGTGTCGGTAAATCCTGCTTGACCATTCAATTGATCCAGAGTCATTTCGTCGACGAATATGACCCGACAATCGAAGGTGCGTCGCTCGTCGCTCTCAGCCCCATACGCGACCGCAAATCAATCGCGTGCTAACATCGCCACCCCCATCGCAGATTCCTACCGCAAGCAGTGCGTCATCGACGAGGAGGTCGCTCTTCTCGATGTTCTCGATACCGCCGGCCAGGAGGAGTACTCCGCTATGCGAGAGCAGTACATGAGAACGGGCGAGGGTTTCCTGCTGGTCTACTCCATCACGTCGCGACAGAGCTTCGAGGAAATCACCACATTCCAGCAACAGATCCTGAGAGTGAAGGACAAGGACTACTTCCCCATGGTCGTCGTCGGCAACAAGTGCGATTTGGAGGGCGAGAGAGAAGTCACACGACAAGGTACGATTTTCATTTGCTGCTGCGCCGCGTCGCTGCATTTCTTCCATCCCAATTTTACATCGATCGGCAACTGACCATCACAACAGAGGGAGAGGCTCTCGCCAAGTCTTTCGGCTGCAAGTTCATCGAGACATCTGCCAAGTCCCGCATCAACGTCGACAAGGCTTTCTACGACATTGTTCGCGAGATCCGAAGATACAACCGCGAGATGCAAGGCTACTCGACCGGCAGCGGCGGCGCCTCGGGCATCAACGGCCCACCGAAGCCCATGGACGTCGAGGGCGGCGAGCAAGAAGCAGGATGCTGCTCCAAGTGCGTAATAATGTGAGCGGTTTTCTCACGACTGCGGACAGAGAGCGGGAGGGGTAGTGGCGAACTGAGCGGCCACGGACGTGAAAATACCTGGACCTTGACTGGCCGGTGGATGCTGGCAAATGCTGAACGCACGGTTTCTCCGTCTGGACTCTCGGGCGGTCCAAGCTGGCCCAGGAGAGTCGGGCTCGAGAAGACATGTTGACGCGGGATTCAATGATCAAAAACTTGTTTGTGCTGCATCGGACGGGGAGTCGGGTTCTGACTTGCTGCGCTGTTTTGGAACGCGTTTCTTTCAAGGGCAACTTCATGGACATGACCGTGTCACCTGGGTTGTACGATGATGGCGTGGGGAGATGAGGGTCCTCTGGCGAGGCCTCATCAGGAGCCATGGAGGGCCAAAATAGGGTAACGGACATGTTGGTTCGTCGGCCCGGAAATTGTTGGCCGCAAGACCTCGCGAGGGGCGGACTCGAGATTCTTTACGCACTGGGAGGGCTATTTGAGACCAAACATCGGCTTGTCTCTGTCTCTTCTTTATATCGGTACTCCTTTTTTTCTCTTTTCATACCTGTAATTTCTTCTTTCTTCCGAGACACCGCGAGGTTTTCGAGGTCAGAGTCAGTGGTCAAGTCATACAAATTCCCTTGTCGTTAGTTGAGCCAGAGGTTCCGTCTGCTTTGAAGTTTATGTGATGTTGACGAGACGGCATAGCATAGCTGCTATGGTGTACGCCCTGATGCGAGTAAGAAGTCTTGTGATATTAGAATACCGTCTTTAATAGCATTGGTGTTGTTTGTGAAGACTGAGTGCTGAGGCACAGAGCGACAGCTCCCATCTCATACTATCACAACAGGTGAATGTTCGCAGCCATCTCAAAGACCATAGAGTGAAGGACGGTAATGAAAATGGATATAAGTGAGGACAAGACCGACAACCCTGTTCGAGGTCGTTGTAGTGGCTCTCAGCCTGCCTCTCAACAACTCCGATGTCAGTTCCAACCACTCACACATCTGCGCAGCCCAGCCTCATTAGCTAATGCAGCCAACCTCATGCGAGTAAATCTCAACGGCCGTCTTCCCGCCTGCAAAACACGGCGAGACACCAACCGCCAGCCCAGGAAATTGTCAGAAAAAACGAGAATTACTTTCTTTTTCCAACACCATCATCCGAAACACAAATGCAAGCCTCCAGTCTCATTACTCACCGCCATGGTGGTATCACTAACAAAAACGCAGGAAAAAACAAGTCTACCCGTGGGAAACCCCCCTTCCTATCCTATCGTGACCCAGACACACCAACGGCGTCTCTTCCGCCCAGAGTCAACCTGTCGCCATGCTCTTTCCATACACAGGTCCGTCAGGAAATCCAACCCGCAAGCCCACTGCAGTCCGCCTATACGATCATGGCTTGGGTCAACAGGGCCACGTCCGCGCCCTCAGGCCTCCAAACCTGCTTGGTCATCGTCATCGGCTCGATGTTCCCAAGCATGGTCTCAATCCCATCCCTCAACTCGGAGGTCCACGGCTCCACAACGACGCCTTGGCAGTTTAGGCATAGATACACCAGGCTCTGGTTCATAAAGTCGTTGACCGTCTTGGCGGCCTTGTGCCCGTCGTCGCCGCGCTTGCAGAACAAGCACGCGTCAGGCCCGAAGTTCGTCAGCGCCCACTCGGACGTGAACATGGTGTGCACCATCATCTCGCGCGCCATGCGGAACCGGTGGTGCATGCACACGCGCCGGCCGATCAGCTTCTCGGCGCACATGCACCCCGTCACCGGGTGCTCCGGCTTGCCGATCACGCCAAAGTCCGCCGTCTGCCTCTCGCGGTCCGAACACTCGCGGCACGCGTACGCGCGCATCCGCAGGAACTCGGCCCGGTTGAGCGGCTGCGTGCCCGTGAACAGGCTGCGCCGGGTCTTGAGGTCGCAGCCGTCGCAGACCATGTACGGCGCCGGGCGCGCGGGCATGTGCTCGAGGCTCTCGCAGGCGGCGTCGTTGGCCACGGCGGCGCCGCAAACGTTGCCCGTGACCGGCTGCATGTCGAGCTCCTCGCAGGTGCGGTTGCGGTTGTCCACGGTGACAAGCTGCTTGGCCGCGTCGGGAATGGAGGCGAGCGCGTTCCAGACGGGCCGCTTCCACTGGAGGAGGTTGTTGAAGACGTGGTTATCCCATTCGTTCTTTGGCCGTCTGGCGTGGGGGATGCGGTTGGCCTCCTCGGCGCTGGCGGGTGCGTTTTCGAGCTGCAGGAGAATCCGCGCCGGGGGCGGGACGAGCGCGGTGGCGGGGAGATCCGTCGTGAACTCGGGCGGCGTTATGTTCCTGAGCTCGACGGGCATGAAGCGGTTGTCTTGCATGAAGGTGGTCATTGCTTGGTAGACGTGCTGTCTGATGATGCCCTGGTATTTGTCGTCCGCGACGGCTCGGTTGCTCATCTTCTGCAGCTCGGGGTCAATCACGGCGTCAGCGACCGCCGCGGCGTCCGCGTCGGTCATGACCAGATCCTGTCCGACGATCTGCTGGATCTGCTCCAGGTTCTGCGGGGGCCCTTCGAAGGGGGGCATGACCTGAGGCTGAGACGGGGACTTGAAGGCGAGGGAGATTTGGTCGGCGTGGTCTCCGAGCCAGTCTTCGAATAGTTCGCCGTTATTGATGGCCTCGAACGCGGCGTTGTTATCGCCAGAGAACTTGTTGTTCCCCGGCTCTGGCGTGTTGACCAGCGTCGTATCCCCCTCGAGGAAGGAACTCGCCGCCTCTGGCGAGGCAGCTTGAGGCTGCGGTTTCTTTGGGGCTTTGATGCGTACCTTCTTCGGCGGTTTTTGTGGTTGCGCAGCCGCGGGCTTGTTCTTGGCCGACCGCATCGGATTTCTTCTAACCGGAGCCGCCTCCTCCCCAAACTGCCTCGGCGGCGCGGCTACTGGTGCCGGCACCGGGGCTGGGGTAGGCTGCAGCGAAATCACCCCCATCCCCGGATACATCGCCTCCTGTCGCCGGGCAGGCGGCCCCGGCGGCGGTTCCTGCACAATCCAGCTCGGCCGATTCGGCCCCACAAGCGCATCCGGCTGCGTGCCCCACCGGGCCGAGTCCACGCCCTGCGGCCCGTACCCGAGCGCCATGTAGTAATCCGCCGAGTCGCCGCCCATCACCGCGTCGCGGGGCACGCGGCCGCCGCTGGTGCCGGGCGCGAGAAAATCGCAGTTCGACCCGGCGCTGACGCAGCTGTCGCAGGGCCTCTTGCGGTCGCAGTTCCGGTTGAAGTGGCGGCACTCCGTGCAGGCGTGGAAGACGTGCCCTTTGTCGGTCGTGGTCCGCCGCCAGCCGATGGCCTTGCGGTCGGGGTGCGGCAGGGTAACCTCCCGGCCGTTCCGCTCGACGATACAGGTGAGGCCCCAAGACGTACACTTTGTGCACGCAAGATCCGGCTGGCCTTCCATGCCGCCGCAGGTGTACTGGGTGACTTTGCAATTGGTGCATCTCTTATCCCCGATGCGGCGGACGGTTGCCCCGGTGGCCAGGAGCAAATCATTGCCCGGGCCGGGCCACTGGTACGGATTGGTATATTCGCGCCTCGTCCACGGGTCGAGACACGGCCGGTTCTTCTCCACGCACGTCAGGCACTTATACTCGCCCAGCCGCACGTCGTTCGTCCACGAGCACGGCGTCCAGCTCCTCTTCTTCGACAGCTCGGCCACGCACTCCCCGCAGGTATGCCGCCACCACGGCCGCCGCCCGGCAACCAACTCCCCGTCATACGGCATCGGGCGGTTCCACATCTGCTCCCACGGCTGCACGGGCGGCGCGTTCGCATCGCCGTCCGCGCGGCGCTCGTTGTACAACTCGCACAGGCGGCCCTCGTTCCGGCACTGCGTGCACCCGATCTTGACCGCGGGGTCGATGTCGCAGTACGTCGGCTTGGTGAAGCCCGCGTTGCGGCGCTCCTTGCAGCCGACGCAGCTGCTCGTCTCGGGCAGGTTGGTCGGGTACGTCGGGCGCGAGTTCTCGAAGCGGCGCTGCCAGTACTCGCCGCCGCGCACGCGGCACACGTGGCTCGGGTCGCCGAGGTTGCGGAAGCGCATGCACTGCGAGCACTCGATCTGCTCGGCGTGGTTGGCGTCGCAGTCGCGGCCCTCGTTGTTGCCCGCGAGGCAGTGGTCGCAGTAGCCGTTGTCCGGGTTTGAGAGCTGCGGGCGGATGCGCTGGAGGGCCTGGACGAAGACGGCGTTTGCGTCTGGGCCCATCTGTTTTCTTGCGCGCTTGGGGGCTGGAGGGCCGTCTTCGTCTTCTGTTTCGTCGTCGTCGTCGTCTTGGGGGTTTTGGCCGCTGGCGATGTCCTCCAGCATGCGTTTGCGCTGGGATTTGGAGTATTTTGGGTCGAAGATGCAGTTTCTCTTGAGTTTGAAGCATCTTGCGCAGGGGACACTGCCGCTGCAGCCTTTCTTGAGGCGTAGGCAGTTTCTGCATGATTTGTTGTACTGTTGGCCTTGTTGCTGTTGCTGTTGCTGCTGCTGCTGTGCTGGGTTGTTGAGTTGCTGGTTATGTTGCTGCTGCCCCTGAATCTGCTGCCCTTGAATCTGCTGCCCTTGGATCTGTTGTTCTTGGGTTCGCCGCTGCTGCTGCTGCTGTTGAACCTGTTGCTGATACATCCCAGGATGAAACGTATCCAGCCCAGCGAGGGGGTAATTTGCGTTCGCATCTTGCAGCACCTGGCCAAAATCGCCCCCAGCGACGGGATTGAGCGTAGCTCCCGGTTCGACATAAGCCTGCTGGCCTGGATCCGCCGGCTGATAACCGTACGGAACATCATGATAACCCGGGTTCGCAGGCTGTGCTTGATACGGATCCGGATAGGCACTTTGATATTGGTTTTGCGGGGGTGAGTTCGCCGGCGGGTTCCAAGCGTGCGGGCGCGGCGGGCCTCCATCGACAGCCCACGGATCGCTGTTGTAGTTGTTCTCATGCTGTGGCTGTGGCGGATCTGGTTGACGTGGAGGCTGGACCTGCACTTCTGGAGAGCTGTCTGGGCTCGGCGGTGTTGGGTCCCGTTCCCAAGTGGGAAGGGTGATGGTGTCTGGGACTCGACGGGACATGTCGCGCGCTCTGGGCGGTTGACGGCGAGGGTAAGTATCAGTGTCTCTTCACAAGTCTTTAAGAATGCGTTTCAATGTAAGGCAGTATTTGTGACGAAGGAAAAGAGAACTGGCAAACGGGCCTATGGCAAACTCACGGGAAAGGTTGTCAACGTATGACGGCCCCCTAAGGTCATTTTATCTACATCCTCTGTGCAGTCATGGGCAAGTTTTCGTCGTCACGATCCTGGTACTGGACAAAGGCAAGGAACATTATTGCGCTCCCTTGTAGCATACACCCGTTCTTGGTTCTCAGGCCTCGACATGGAGGCCCGAATTAGGACAAAGCACGGGCTATGGCACCTTTGTCGGTCAATGTTGATTGTGCCTATTGTCGCCAACTCACCTCGACGGATACGGATCAAGGAAAGCATTCGGAGGCTCCCTGTGTAGTCGGGCTCAAGGAGCCTTTCATTCGTTTCGATTCTGCCGTTGAAATGCCTTCATCGCTGTGATGAATCGGCTTCGAGACTTGGACGGTAAAGCGATGGCTTTGATGCTACTAACGGCGGCTATGTTCATGAAACTCGTGCGACGACCCAGCCCAGCTTTATTTGTATTTATGATTAATGTCATTTATATCTCAAAAACGCCTATGTGATTCAGGTATTCACTGCTGAGATCGAGATGGAAAATGTTGGAGTTGGACAGATGAGAACCTCAGTGAGAGGTGCGTTGGCCAGGTTGGGCAAGGACATCCGAGAGTATGATGTGTAACACCATGAACGAAGGATGTATGCCGAAGGGCTCTGCCAAACTGATTGAGCCTCCTCTGGGAGCCTCCCATACCGACTGGGGCCGAGATAATTCACTAGACTTGTGTGCGTAAAAGCTTGCCATCTTCCAACTCAAATCAACCAATGCCAACAGAAACAGAGATGTGGTAAAAGACTTTACGATGACTTCTCGGGTCTTCAGCCGAAGCTTCTCCGGCATTTGAAAGCCATGCTACGTGGACCTGTCCCGGAACCAAGGACAACTCCCGCAGCACACAGACGAACGTTTACGCCTCCAGAGGCTCGTAATCCACTGCGTCCCCATGAAGATGCACAATCCCCTCTCCGCCGGGCCGGATAACCTGGGCTCGGGCGGGGCGTCTATTTGAGGAGTCATGGCATTGCAAGACGATAAGCCTCGTGTTGTCGATTTTGGTGCTCATCACTAGCACCGCGTTCGTTGTTACATGGCCAGTAGCCAAATCTGATATCTGGGCTAGGTTTAGGGTCGCGAGCTATTAAGCTACAGCGGCACCGTTCAGACTCATGATTTTTGGTGCAGTTGTAACGAATCAGAACTTCTAGATGTCTATGAGACAGGAAATCGTCAGAGGGCATAGGAAGTGAGATGAGTATGGGGACTGCAAAAAGATGCAAATGTTCGCGAGGTATTAAAGAATCCAGATTCGATAAACATGATTTGAAGCGTTCGCCAACCTGCTCTGGCCTTAACTGATATCATCTTAACCAGCTGATGACGTAGAGGGACCATTTTGTGATGGGATAGTACATCTTTGAGTAAAAGAAGACGCAGATGATGATTCATGCCGCTACTCAAAATCAAAACATCAATCCCTCTGCCTGATTTCAAGAGAGCGCGCAGAATCCACATCCCCGCCATGCCCTGCCTCAATATCCCGAAGAAGCAGGGCTTGATCACCATGATCGCCATCTAAGCGAACTTCTTCGTCGCCGAGCTGGCCGTCGGGTTCCGGACCGGGCCGCTTGCTCTGGTTGCGGACGCCTCCCACTACCTGCGTCTGTTCATTACCAAATCCTCCTTATCCCACCACCTATCCCTCTTTTCTGAACCAAAACGTACAACTGACTGATCAGATCGGGTTTCTGGCTGCTCTCGTCGCAGCCATCGTAAGCCCCCGCCTTCCACACCTCCTCATGTGTATCTCCTCTGAGAAACGAACAGGCCTCTGGACGAGCAACGGCCCTTGAGGTCCTCACCTTCGGCTGGAAACGCGCAGAGGTTCTCGGCGCCTTCTTCAACGGCGTGATCCTCCTCGTGCTGGGGTTGAGCAACCTCCTCCAGGCCGTGGGGAGATTCGCCCATCTCAGCTATGCGTCCTTACCTTTCTGAATTAAACTATGTCGTGGGCTTCAATGAACGGGCAGAAGCAGAACGGGATAGATGTCGAGGATTCGTTGTTGAAATTCGTCATGGGCTGCATCAGTCTCGGCCTGAACGTGGTCGTCATGAGCTTCCTCCACGGTACGAACTCACCGTCTCCTATGCCGGGTCGTATCTAGAGCGTGTGAGGGCTGGGGCTATCCATATGAGTTTACAATTCAAACATACGAGGGTGCTTAACCAGAGGCTGATGGGGGACTACGTTTTCCAGTTCAGGGGCTGGAGCAAGTCCGCGTCTGGCGTGTCGGCCAGGAGACGGCAGTTGCTACTGCGCAGGTACGCAAACATAATGACAGTGTCGTCGACGTTGAGAGAACGTCGGATCGCATCGTAGCATATCTACAACTCCATGGCATCCAAGATATCGCCCTGCGGCCGACTTCGTCGCAAACCCAGGCGCTGACGGGACCGCATGGAGGGCTCACGGTAGAATAGATCATCCGAGTTCTCGAAAGCACCATCGCTTTGCACGTTGTATGCCTTGAATAACTATCTGCCGTTCTATGTGAGGTTACAAGACTTCCCGGACTTGATCTACTTGCTGAAATGACTCCGCAACGTGACCCTTGAAGAATCGCTGGCCTTCCAATCATAAGGCAGCGCATTCGCTCCCATGACCAATCCGCGGATGCAAGATATTCTCCTGCTCATGATTCGTCCTCATCCAAAGTCTCGTAGACCCCAAAATAAACGGCTGCCTGGATTTTCTTGTTCTGACGTGGGACAAAAATGCTACCGTGACTTTTCAGTGGATGATGTGAGAATTCGAAAGGCAGATATCTGCCAATCGCTCATCGCACCGCTTGCCAAGCCACTCTGCGTCGAGAGATCAGATGCAGCCTATGAACTGTGCCGTCGGTCAGCTGCATGGATTCTGTGCCGCCTTCGCCTCGGCAAGGAACGAGAATAGCCCCGTCGTTCGGTGAAGATGGTGTTGAAGTGCGCGCGACAGGGAAGTGTATCCCATTTCGCCTGTACTGCTCGTTGATTGGGACAGGCCGCGAAGGAGGCGTCGCAATACGACTGTGGAATGCCACCGGTGAGTCTTTGGGGCTTTGTCACAATCTCCCGCCGCCCCCAGAGGCCGCGCTGACTTGAGATATGCCGAAAAGAGAGGTATTTGTAATTTGACGACGAACGATACCGCCACGCCGAGCTTTCAAGCCGCACTTGCCGGCTAGACGACTGCGGTGTGCGGGATGGAGTCGGGGCGACTTTCACCATTGGCCATCGCCATTTCCGACGATATCGCCTCACGATATCTGTATCTATGAAGAATCAGAGATCCGAGGCCGTGGTAAGGCCCATCTCTCTGCGGGGGATAGTGGGCGCCCCCGAATCCCGTGGGGGTCAATCTGCCGAACGGAAGTGGGTGCATCTGCAAGAGTGCTGTAGACCGCAACCCGGGTGGCGGGCAAAGATCTCCTTGGCGTTGTAGACCACGAGTAATTCGCCATCGACATCCTGGGCCTGGCGCATCTTCAGGTAGCCACCATCGTCTGGGTATAATTCGAAATACGCCTTCCTGCCTCCTTTGATTGTACCTGATGTGGCAGTCACACTGGGCTCGTAGCTGGCAACGGATAGGCGCATTCGTTCCGATATTAAGAGTCCGGCCTCTGACGTCAAGGTCAAGGCATACATATTATCCGCAGTGACTCAACGTGCGCGCGCTCCTTGGCCAGTCGCACTCTCGGAATCGCAAACGTCGGTGACTGTTTAAGCCGGGTAAGTTCACAGCCCTGACCAGGTTCTTCAGTCTTACAGCCCGAGATTCGATGGTCTCGTTCCCGTCGATGTCACTCAAGCTACGACCCAGGAGCGCAGTACGTATCAGTCATCTTACCCAGTGGCTTATCTGGTCTTTCGTTTCCGACATGCCACTTTGAGAAAGATCATCACATTGCTCCCATAAGCCGGGCAGGGCCGGCCCGCGTGCTGGACGGATGGAAAAGAGGACTCGGAGCGTAAGCAGAGGTTGCATCGACATGGGGATGTCAACGGCGGTCTCCAAAGAGGAATGGTTGGAAATGCGGTCGGGATTATCAGGGTCGGCTTCAACCATCAGAGTCAACAACGGGCGGCGTCCGCCGAGAGGGTGGCAACAACGGTCGCACGAGTAACAATCCTGGTGTCGTTTCTGGAGATGCCAACCGAATTTCCCGGGTCGGTCAAATAGTGAGGCTGCAGCGAAACGAAAGATCCGATGGTGAATAGTGAACGACGATGCGACGGACATCAATATCGGGGAGTTTGACAAGGGGAGGTCTTCCATGGATGATGTCACTGGGATATTGACGACGGGGAACCGTTCCGCCGGGTGTGCGAGTGGCATGGCATTGTCTGAGAATGGGGATGGTGAATGGCCCGATAGGGGTTTGGCTTGACTCCGGGGTAGGACTCACCGCTGTCTTTTGCTGGACTAGGGGACAATAACTGGTTCAATATGTCCCGGGATTGTGGGAGGTGAGGTCATACCGCGAGGGCGAAGGTTTGCAGCCCGTCCGTTCGTCCTGTTCAATAACTCTGAGGTGGTTTGCGACGGGCGTGCGCAGGTACGCCCGCTCTCACCGCGTGGGTGCTTCCGGCATCCGCCTGATACAAGCAGACCGCCGGAGATTGGAGGAAGCAGACCAGCGAACCAAACTGATAGCACGAGCCAGGCGAAAGCCAAGGTGAGGCTTGCTTGCTAGTGAGAGAACTGCAAGGACGAACCAGCCTGCGACGGAAGGCTACAGACGAATCCCCGGAGAACCGTGCGTTGGTTCGAGTGCGGTGCGGTGCCTTTGCGACGGCGTCGTGGCCGGGCAGCGAATGCGCCCAAGAGCCAGGACGTCGGGCTCCCGACCCCTTCGCAGTTGACTGTGTCGGCCGGTGCCTGCGTGTCGAGGATAAACAATGCGAGCGTCGCGATTCGTAGATGATGGTCGTGCCCCTTCGGCAACAGAGGATTGCAAGGGACTGCGCCAGGGGGGAGGAGTCTTGATCGAATGCCTATCGTGGAAGGTGCATCCAGAACAGCGACCTGATCGGCGGGCCCTAGAAGTTGGCATGGGCTTTTGGCCTTGCACCTTGTCTTTGTGGTTTCTGAAGTCTCAACAATAACTCTTGAGGCAGGCCGCCGGGCACCGAAACCTGAGGGAGAGACGTGGCGAGGTTTCTGCTGGCCGGCGGCGCAAGTCTCATATGTGACGCTGACAGATAGCTGTTCAATGTGATGCGTTCCTCGCGTGTTCATATGCGAGATGTAAGTCTGAGGTGGTACGTAGGATGATGCAGCAGTCGATGAGTGTGTCTGCAGGGCCTTTCTGTTGGCCGACTTACGCTGTACTTTCTACTCAGTGTAGGGCAGAACGCAGGCAGAAAAGTACGACGAGGCACATGGCAACATGGCCATCTACCTCAACCACAGCAGACGCAGTAATTAGCTTGCAGCTGCCCTACGTGGATGTGTCTCATCTGCAGCTGGCACTGCAAAAAGACTTGGCTTTGGCGCGTGAACAAAACCATCGTCTCCATTGGCAGGCTCCGGGATAACGAAAGTCGTGGCGGTGCAACACACAACAGCCAGGAGGTGTACAGCGTCATCTTGGGTGAGTCAAAGTGTATGCGAATGTCATTTGTTGATATAGCGGCAATGGTGCGGTATATGCGACTTGTTGGGCTTGGTTGGTCGCTATCGATGCTATCGGGGATAGCCATGTACGATGGGCACTCTAGGTTCCGGTTCCGGAATCCGGGGGGTAGCATATACCCTGCCATGCCAATCTGGGTAACAACAGCGTCCGTCTGGTTTCTGGGCCGCAACGCCAACGAGAGAAGAGATGGGTCGGTCGGTCAGGCACTTGTGGTGTCGTGTCGTGTCGCCTCGGTCGCGAGGGTTGTGCAAGTGCGCCGGAGGTTCCGAGCTCCCAGCGGAAGAGCATGGAACAGGTCGGGTCGGTCGAGGACTGTGGCGTGGACTGGCTCAAGGCGGAGAGGTCGTCGGTCTCTCGCCGAGGCGTTTTGTTCCGTTGTACGAGATATTGGAGTGCGACGCTCGAGAGTGTCGTGGCCGGAGCAATGTGCGGGCACTCTCCACCGCCCCGAATCCAGCCACAGTGACGGGCATGGATTCCATATCCAGACATGGTGGTGGCCCTAGGTATGGTAGGTATTCGCTGCCGCACTACCCACGTCGATGACCAGCAGCAGGAGGGAAGGTCACTCGCAGCAGCGATTTGTGGGCGCTCAACGTCGACTGGAGTCTGGCATCGCTGCCCCTCATCTCTTCACGTCTCTCAAGTCTCGAGGGCCGGACGATCATTAGTCGAGGGCAGGACCCTTTGTCAGCGACTGATGTAATAATTGGGGGTTCGGCGGGTTAGGGGAGGGGAGGGCGCTGGATGTGCAGTGGGAGCTGCAGGGGTATGCCTGGGAATCAGCCATCAGAGACAGAGGATTGGCGCGTGTTGATCGGAGAGGCGTGGGCGCAAACATGGAAGATGGAGCATGCTCCGTCGGGTCGGCTCCGACGATGAGACGCTGACGAGTGCTGTGCGCAATGTGCCGTGAGACCAGACGCGGGTGACAAACGTTTCTGTGTGCGGTCCAGGAATAGAATCGTCTACTTTACCGCAAACGAGCACCGTGGTCCTTCTTCCATCCGTCAGGGGCAGTGAATCGCAATAAAGACATGGGCGCAGCAGCAGGGCATGGTGAAGGTGGTGAAAGAGGCCCGACGAGAATGATTGCCGCAGTCGTTGGTGCCCTACGTAAAGTGTGACATTGAGTGAGGGAGGAGAGGACGATGGCTTCGGTCCTGAGATGAGCGACCAGGGTTTGCAGGAGCTGGCGGTAGCATCAGGCGCGTCGACAGGGCTGACGAGGCACCAGGTCGGACTGGCGGATGGTACACTGGAAGCTTGAAGAAGGAAGCCTCAGAGACAGCATCGGAGTTGGGAGACGGAGCAGAGACGGAGAAAGACAGAAGCGCAGGGTCTGGTCCTGGAGATGTAATTAGACGACACGGGATTGGACGGCTGGGAGGGTCCACGGTGGATGAAGCTGAGGCGATGGTGTTGAGGTCCGGGGATGGTCGATGCGAACCTTGCTTTGCCTTGACTGATTGACCACGTGAGAGGATCCATTGTGATTGCGAAGTCGTTGCGGTTATTGATGGCCCATAGGTGCATGGGTGGTAATTGTTGAAGTTGCGATAATAAAGTCGAAGGAAAGTGCGGTAAAGGTGGAAATCTAATGTGTACCTCCCCAGTGGTGTCGAGTTAATGCATGCGGCAGGTGCTGTCAGGAAGCAGTTAGAGTTCTGTCGCCTCGAATTCAGGGTCCAATCCTCGGGCAGGTCGCGTCCTCTTACGGACTAACGGGGCCCGTGGAATGGGGAACTTGTACCTAAGGAACGGGGCACACCACAGTGACCACGCGCATTCTCCGCTGTCGTTGCCCAGTGAGCTGGAGAAGTTGACGGGAGCTGTAGTCGATTGGGGTCAAGCGCGAGAGGAGTCTTGTTTCCGTGTTACCTAAGGGACTTGACAAGTCGTGTTTGGTGCCAGGTCTACCCCAGTCCGAGGCACGTTTTTTGTCGATGGGAATTGTGGTTCTATTTTCTCGTTATTTCTCATTGTACGGATAAAGAACGAAGTACTTGCTGAGGTACATTACATACCTTAGCTTAGGTAAGTAAGGTAATGTAACAAAGGCAGGTGCCCAGTTTTGGAGGGGCAGACGACAGCGACAGGCACGGCACACGCAGCGCGCTAAAGATGCATGAGATGCGCAACAGACGACCGGGGCCGTCCTCACCGCATTTTGTGTCCCCGTCTCGTTGCCTCCAAGACGCACTCTGGCACTGCAGGGCATCTCAGTCTTGCAAGTTGCAGTCTTGGAGGGGTAGCTCACTGCCTGAAGCAGTAACGGGTGATGCGAGGTGTTGAGGTGGCTGCCGTTGGTTCATCGCCTTGGCCGTGCCGTCGCCGCTGCCGTTGCCACTGCCGCTCCCGTTGCGCCGTTCGATGCTGAGCTTCCGTCGTGTGTTTAAGGATGATTGCTGACCAAGCCTGACAGAGATCGCATTCATCTTGCCAGGCTGAATCTACATCCCTCCTCGCGGCCTATATGGAGAAAATAAAATCCTCAAGTTGGTAGGAACGTAGGTAGAGACAGGTACGGATACTTGCACTTGCCTCACTTTACCTAAGGTACATAGAATCTTCCATACTTGAGGTAAGGTAAGGTAGGTAAGGTAAGGTAAGGCAGGTGCATGTTATCCACCGTGCCTTCCTTACCTACAGTGTATCCACTTAACCTACCTATGTAGGTCACATACTGCAGTGTGCGTAGTGACTGTGGTACGTACCTCCTCCCACCAAGCGGACCACTGACGATTGCGGCACTTCCGCGTCGCCCTCCACTGGTGTCCAATGTCCACTAAGCATGGTATCCATCGCCTACCTACTGTCTCTTTCTCTCTTGCTCTCTTTCCCCCTCCATACCCTCCCTCGGCCATCACTCACCCAAACCACCAACATCGAGACACCACGCACCAAAACACCACAATGTCCGGATACGCAGCACTCGCCGTTGACGGTTGACTGGCCACACCCGCACACCCCCCTTTCCGGGCCATGTCCATGTCAATCCCTCGCTCTGCTGCCACCACCCTCGCCCCGAGCTGCCCAAAAGTCTGAGCCTGAGCCAGAGCCTAAGCCTGTGCCCTGACACTGCAACGCTCGCCCCGACCACCACCACCTCCTCCTCCACCAACCATCACTCCCTTCCAGAACCCAGCTTCGCCTTCGTTTCTTCTGCCTGTTGACCAGGTCTACCCGTCTTGACTCTTGACTCCTCGACACCACACCCTTACTTGGTACGAATACTGCGCAGGGCAAGGTACATAGCGACACGCCCACCACCAGCTCCGACGCTCCTCCCAAACAACATATCCATCGCATTACTTCATACCGACACCCCGACTGGTGTCTGTCTGTCTCGACCTTCCACCGCCGAGCCTAGTCCGCCGCCGCACCGCACCGTACCGCACCAAATATCATCGCCCTTCTTCCCGTCTCTCGACCACCCTTTCCTCAACTTCGACACCATCTCTGCCGTCTGCAATCCTACTCTCCCCGCAGACGCCCGCCTTTCCCCGTCTTTTGTCGCCTCCGCTGCTTTTCGCCTACCTTTGCCGGACCGTCCTGGCCGAGATTGAGAGTACTCGACGTGGGAACTCGACTCGACAACCTGCAGTCGGCACGACGAATGCGAGCAAATACCGAGCACTCAACCCACCACCCCGGCCCCTCTTGATCCGCCACTGCCATTCGCCGCGTTTGTCCCGAGCATCTGGTTCCCATTTGCCTGCGTCACATCCATCTCTCTCACCACCAAACTCCTCCCTTCATCACCCGTCGTCAACCCTTCCGACCTCCCGGTTTCGATAGCCTCGTTGCGTCGCCCGTTGCTCCCTTGCACCAACATTCCTTTGATCACCCCGCTCCTCATCCACCTCAAAGACGCGCTCGCGCCCACCATCGCGACTCCCAGACTTTTCTCCTCGCGCGACCTTGAACTGCACCCATCCCGGCTTTTCGATCTGGAGACTGCAACCCACGACAAGTTATCTTGCGTGCGCCTCATATACACCCAAAAAGAGAGAGCTTGCAAACCGTCTCATCATCCACAACCCGACACGACGACAAGACCCGATTTGCCAGCCTCCGACCACCTTCCGACGACTCATTACCATTAAGCTTCAGACCCCGGCTAGCCCTCTCCAACACCGTGCACCCCTCAACTCTGTTGCTCTCAGCCCGCCTCTACCCACCACATGCCGCCGCCTCGACCCTGAGCCGCACCATCACGGTCTCTCACATTGCTCACCCTCAATCACATGGAATTTCTGCCAGAAGCAATGTTGTTCCAACTGAATTACCACTGCGTGCCGTGTTGAGAAAATGGCCTTTCCCCCAAACCTTTGAGCAGCTAGAGCCTTCTCATCATCGTTTTACCAGCCGTCTTATTCAAGATGCTGGGGAAGCTCTTCAATTTGGGCACCGGGAGCCCGGCAAACGCTCCTGACCCATCCCAAACGAATCACAATATTTACAAAGAATCTCCACAATCCCTCGAGTCTATGCAAGAGGACATCCACACAAGAAACCTCCTGTTCCCCGACACCGAGGCATTATATCAACATCGAAATGACCAGGTCTTCCCACTTTCCATGGTCTCCGCCCTCCCGCTGGCATCCATTGCAAGTGCCTTCGACTACGACGGAGACATCGACCTAGACACCCGTCATGTTCGCCTTCTCATCATGCAGGATGCCGTGGCCTCGTTCCCGGCCCAGCTTCTGTTCGACAGCCACCCGGGCCCACCCAAGCCGCCAGCAACGAGGGAAAGGCCCGTGTCAGGCATCGGCACTGTTCATGATTCTCAAAGAAATCCAACATCGCCCAGAAAAAGCAGTTTAAATCAGACATCGCGCCCTCTGGTCATCCAGCCAGACAGTCCTCAGCCCCGCCAAGGTGCTTTTGATCGAAGGGCCTCAATGCAAGGTCGAACTCAATCTCAGGCTGAGACAGACCTCCAGCGCGCACGACGCGAGTACACCGACGAGATTCACGCTTTTGCCGGATCCGTCTTTGGAAATTCAGAATTGATGGCTTACAAAGGCACTTCAACAAAAGTTCATATCGTTCCCACTGACAGTCGCCCCGAGTATGGGGGCTCATACATGGGCGATGGTCGGGGCTCCATTGGCCGTTCCAGCATGCGCTCTAGCAGACTGGCCCAGTCATACACATCGGACAGTGTCTCGCCCATGCAGCCCACTCAGTCATTCACATCCTCGGCACCAAACTCGCGGCCTCTTCCTGAGAGAAGGAAAATCCTCATCACTCGACTTTTCCCAGTCTTGCTGCCCAACGACGATGCCGATGCGCAGAGCGACACTCCTTTGAGCCGGTTCTCCGACCAGAACACAGGTTTCCCCTTTCCACAGTCTGCAGACGACAACAACCCACCAAAAAAGAAGAAACCGCAGCCCAAGCAGAAACGCACACCCATGTATGCGGTCGTGCTGGTGATTCAGCTGCCCCCGACGTCCGCTCAGCCAATTCCTCCTTCCACCATCAGATCGACATTCCGGGCCAGCTCCTACACTGACCAAGAGTCGTCATTCCCGTCATCTATGAGCTCTGCGCGTCGGTCTGGCTGGACCATGTCAGGATCAGGGTTTCCTCTTGACTCCCTGGATTCATCCTGCTCAACCGATGTCGACGACAGGATGGACACCATAACTCAGCATTGGGATATCATTATGCGAACTTTGACGCATCTTCAGGGAGTTGTGGCTACTACGCTCGGCACACTCTTGAAGCAAGCAGACATTGCTTCACCTGACCCTTACCCTCCGTCCTTCTCGTCGTACGTTGGTCGAGCTCCATCCATGGGTGGCAGGCGGGATGAGCCTCACTTCATCAAGCCCCCCAAAACGAATGCAAAGGTGATTGCGCTGCAACCTAACTGCCTGCAACACGAAGACACCATTGTGCAGGAAGCGAGTATGGCAAGAGTGCGGGTTGTAACAGGCTTACGAGCTCAGCGCGTCATCACCGCACAGGGAAGGTGGGGCATTTGGAGAGACGAGGCCAGATGGATGGCGAGAAAGGCAGGGGAGAAAGAGCATGGCTTCTTCTTCTTCAACCTCCTCACTGGCTTCCTCGCCACGCATACCGACTGGTTGAACGCGATGAGCCCGGCATGGTATCGCAGAAAGCACCATCAGCAGCAGAAGGCAAAAGGTGAAGAAGACCTTTCTCTGCCGGCACGAACAGTCATTATCGCCCAAGACAAGATGCTCGCGCGGCGTTTGATCTTTCTGCTCTCAGCTTTCCTGCCATCGCACCAGCACATCTCATCGTCGCGAACGCATCGACCGAGCACGTCCACGTCCTTCGGTGCCTTTTCCCAGTCACCCCCTTCGCTCATCATCCCAATTCTTCGAGAAGAGTCTTTGCGCCGCAAGATCAACCGACGAACCGGTCCAAGGAGAACGTCGCACTCCCGCACAGTCAGTCAAAGCACGCGGGCGTCTGGTGTTCCTCCTCAGTTGGCACATCTCAGCATGGAAAGCCGCCATGAAAGACGTGTCTCGGATGCGACCTCAATTCGATCGAACTTGCCCATCCCTGGCAATGATCAGGTCAGCAGGAAGAGTAGCGCTGCGACAACCACGACCATCACTCCAGAGACTACTATTCCACACTTCACGACCGCCCAAAGATTCGAGAACCGGCGAAGTTTGCGACCAGGAAGCAGCAGCAGCGTGGCCGCGGACGACCTCAAGCGGACGCTGAAACGAGGCGAAAGTTCCGGTCATGTTAGCTCCGCGAGCACCGACTCCCGCATGTCAGGTTCGAAATGGGGCAGTGTGATCAGCACTCTCTGGAATGGGAAGCGGAGGGACTCTACCGGCCTAACAACGCCTAGCCACCCCTACAGCAGCGGGCCAACGTCCCCTACGAAATCTATTCATGGCCGCCGAGACAAGCTCGCCGAGATGGTCCGAGAAGTTAGAACCGAAGGTTATCGAAGGACGGAAGAACGCACCCAGAACACCGAGGGCAATGGCAACGGCCCCAACACGCCACGGGGCTTCGACGATCAAGCTATAGACGACGCGCCTGAGAAGATCACTTTCCCTGAGAGAATTCCCGACCCCAATGGTGACTTTCAGTCTCCCGTCAAAACCTCGATCAATGCCGAAGACGGGGTTATAGATGTTGACATTCCGTTTCCCGACTACATCACGTCCTTCGAGACGGCCGTCAGTTCGCCCTCCAGCAGCGGATATCTCTCCACTCCGGGAATTGGCAGCGGACTGGAAGGCTTCGAGCAGTTCTCGAGAATCACCATCGACGGCGACTCGCCCATGAATGTTGCCGGTTTTCTCCAGCGATATCATGAGGATATGATCCTTCAAGCCGTGCCTCCTCAAGACAACCTGATGGACGACATTCGAAAGTCTATGAGAGCTGAGCCTACCCCTTTCATCACACAGCCCTTCTACTCCATGGAGCAGCCCGCAGATCGATGGGTTGACGTAAGCAGCGCCCTCATTGCGGACACAACAAGACACACAATCATGCGCATCCGCTATCGTCGCCTTATCCGACCGAAGCCATTCTTGGATCGGGCGGCCCCTCTCGGCTCTGCTGGCTCGAGCTCGTACAGCGCAGCACCCATGACGCCTTCTGTCCTCCCATACGAGACGCAATTGGATGACGAATTCATCGAGGAGCCCATTGCGAGCTTGGACGAAGTCTTGATCGAGGCGGTTGAAAGGGTCATTGCTCAGAGCAGTGAGGTCAGCAAGCAGAGCTCATCGAACTCTTCTCGATCAACCAGCAAGCGGCGAGACCGAAGCAATAGCGAGGCTTCGGCGTCGGTCGACTCGCACCATACCACTCGCATTCCGGTGCCGGCTCAAGAAGTGCCGCGCGATCAATGTAAGACAGTGGTACTGTCGGCCTTGGACGAGATCATCCGTGATGTCATCGAGGAGCGGGACCACGAGAACGGAGACACCAACAGCCACACCGACCGAGATCGAGAAAGCGCGCTCCGCGAGGCCGTTCGCGTGTGGCTCGACGCTGTTGACTCCAGCGAATAAACACAACAAAATCACGGACAAGGCGTTTAGCCCGTGAGCTTTACGACGTAATGACAAGTGAGCATGCAGAAACATCTCTGCAATTACAATGTACCACCACCAAACCCAATTTTTCCTTGGTCAGAAGAGAGCGAGAGAATGTGTGAGAGGCACCAGATACATCGAATTGATACCCCGAAGCACGAGAAAATTTACACTTCTTTGCTTTCTGTGAGCGCGCTCGTGCGGTGTTTGCTTTGCAGCACCAGCTATTTGTCTGGCATGGGACGGGTTTACATGCGGGCTTGCGAGCCCGATATTCGGCGTTTTGGAATGGCACGGCATAGAAGGACAGCGAGCGCCCTTTTATTTTGAGTCGCTATTTTCAGGAGGGGGGAATGGGAGACGGCGTATCTGGGTTGTCAACTATCTGTAGGTAGCTAGCTGATGGGAACAAAGGCGAAGTAATAAGAAACCTTCCTGGCACTCGATGTTCACTCAGATATATGACTGGTGTAAATGACTCTCAGCTAACAGACATAATTCTAACTGACTTGTACACGAAGTTGCGTCGTATGTCTTGTCTAGGCCGCCGGTAAGACAGACCGAGACACAGCGGGTCCTGCAAACGTCAAAATTCTGGGGAAGACACCAATGAAGCAGGCGGTGTACCCCACCCTTCGAGCTCACCCACAATTCTGCCGTCGCAATCGACAGCTCCCCAGCATGATGCACACCACCACAATCACAGCTCGCCTGCGCGACTGATAAGCACGGCCGTACTCATAGCAGCTCTACAAAACGACACGACAAAGACTGCAAGAAGACCGTCGATTCCAGAGAACGAAATGCCACTGCGAAACCACACAACAGGGCCCCCGTGACCGCGAGCCGACAGAAGACTACGCAAGAAGTAGACTGCGAAACCGAACCTATACCTCACCTTACACGACGAGTGAAAGCGCTCCGTCGCAATATTTCCAGAGTTAGACACCCGCGATGCCTCCCCCGCCCCTGCGCAGCGGCGCCTCGATACGCAAGACGCCAAACTGGCCCTCGCACCTGCGTCAGTTCAGCAGGACCTCCCTCGAACCTCCCGCAACCGCGTCTGCCGCCTCCTCCGTCGAGTCCCCCCGCTCCCCAGACACCGTGTCGAGCGCCTCCACGGTCCGCGGCGACAACTCGAGCAGCTCCGTCAAGCACCGCCGCCTCGAGCGCCGCTGCGTCGTCGGTGTGAACGAGGGCTACTCGCGCGACGAGGTCCTCCTGAGCCCCGAGCTCGTCAAGGGGGAGGTCCGGCCCGGTAGCCTCGTCGCGATCACGGTGATCCGGACGGAGGACGGCAAGACGTCCGTGAAGGACCATGCCGCCGCGGGCGCGAGGGGCGGCTCTGCGAGCTCGGGGACCGGCCAGGGCGACGGGGCTG
The DNA here is from genome assembly GCA_025328625.1 of Colletotrichum sp. SAR11_240. Lineage (NCBI taxonomy): Eukaryota > Fungi > Ascomycota > Sordariomycetes > Glomerellales > Glomerellaceae > Colletotrichum > Colletotrichum sp. SAR11_240. The sequence continues at coordinate 46,451 of JAKMXA010000009.1, read as the reverse complement.
CGCAGACATCAGACGGCAGCACGGCGGCGGCGGCGCTGGGGAAGAAGTACTTCTTCTTCGCCAAGGAGATGTCCAAGGAGCTCAAGAGCCGGCTGCCGAACGTGGACATTTACGTCGTGAAGCACATTGCGGACGCGTTCGGGATGAAGAAGGGCACGCAGGTGCTGCTCACGCCGGTGGACGCGGACAGCCCCGCGACGGCGGCGTCGCACGTGGAGCTGAGCTTCAAGGACCAGTACCTCTCGCGGTCGGACATGTGGCGGCTGGCGATCGGGGAGCTGACGGAGCGGACGGTGTACAAGGGGCAGAGCATCCTGTTCATGGGCACGATCAAGGCGCAGGTGACGGCGGTGTACGTGGACGGGCGCAAGACGCACTCGGCCTTCTTCACGCGGGACACGCGACCGATCTTTAGGAGCGAGTCGGCGCGGTACGTGCTGTTCATACAGATGGCGCGGGAGATGTGGGACTTTGACAGCGAGGGGAGCGGGGAGATTTTGTTCAACAAGGTGGTGAACGGGTTCTTGCCGGCGCTGTTCAAGAAGTGGGCGAAGCTCAAGGCGAAGCACCTGGTGAGCATTGTGTTGTTTGCAAGGGTGGAGTACGACACGGGCCTAACCACGGAGCTGGCGGGGACGGTGCATGGGGATTATTACACGGGCACGCAGATCTCCGGGGAGAAGAGGCCGTACAAGGACTTTTACAGGGTTGTAGTGAGCGAGATGGCGAGTGGGGAGTGGACGACGATTCTGTACCAGCTGAAACGGGAGTTCAACTTCTTCCGGCGGGACATTAGTCTACACCACCAGATGGCGGGCAGCGCGTTTGTGCCGCTGGCAGAAGAGGGGAGGGGCGTCGCGAGTAACCGCGTCAAGGCCGAGAGCAGTCTGGCCATGTACGGGAATTTCCTGGAGGCGATCAATCTCGCGAGCAGCCAATTTTCGCACGACTACGTCGACCGCGATCTCATGCGGACGGGAATCTCGATCGTGGTCATCAGTCCCGGGCCGGGCGTTTTCGAGGTCGAGTACGAGAGCCTGCGGAGGACGACGGAGGCGCTCGTCGGCAACGGGATCGGCATCGACCTCATCTGCGTGCCGAAAATGCCGCTGCACTCGGTGCCGCTGTTTCGGTACCGCAATCCGCAGACGGCGGGAGACTCGCACGGCTTGTCGCGCACGAGAAGCGTGCGGAGCCGGGAGAGCACGCCGAAGCAGCAGGCGACGCCCGTCATCGGCAGCTACCAATCGCTCTCGGAGAGCCTGTCGCCGACCAAGGGGCTCGAGCTCGCGCACCGGATCGAGAGGATAGCGAACCCGCAGGACGAGTGGTCGTACGCGCTCCCGCAGTGGCTGCACGTGTCGTACTGGACGGGCACGAGCGAGGAGGCGCTGTCGTACCAGGGCATCGCGCTGAGCGTCTCCAAGGAGGAGGAAGAAGAGGAACAGGGGCGGAACGCGGCAAGCGAGGACTTTGCGATCCGCGCGCGCATGTACGACCTGCAGATGAGGAGCGTGCTAGAGACGAACGAGATCGAGACGACGCCGCTGCAGGCGGACCCGCTGTTCCCCGTGGCGACGACGGAGACCAAGACGTCGCAGAAGGCGAGGCTGGTCGGGGCGGAGGAGATTGCTATGATCCCGCCGAAGAGACACCCCGATGGGCTGGTCGACCACGTGTACGGGTTCCAGAAGTTCGTCCCGGACAGGCTCGTGCGGCCCGGGGAGAAGAGCCTGTGGAAGCAGCTGCAGGAGTACGACGAGACGAGGGCGAAGCTGCCGAGGAGCAGGCGGCCGGTGCCGAGCCGGGCGTCGAGGGACTTGGAGGAGACGACGCGGAGGCAGCTGATGGAGGACGCGGGGCTCTTTGGGACGAGCCTGCCGGAGAAGAAGATTGTGCCGAACCAGAGCCTCGCGGCGGTCGCTGCGGGGAGGAAGCTGAGCGTGAACATTGGGGACAGCGAGAAGGCCGAGATTGTGGCCGCTGCGAGGAGGGCAGCGGCGCACCCCCCAACGACGGCGGCGGCAACGACTACGTCTTCGACGAACTCGTCGACGCCGGATTCGGGCAGTACCGCGGGCAAGACGTCGGGCACGAATACACCGTCGAAGGCGCCCAAGTTCATGCGGCAGATCAGCCTGGGTCTTCGCGGTTTCGGTGTAGCGGCGCCCAAGGTCGTGGCCGCGGAGGCGAGCTTCGAAACGGTGGGCGCGTTGACGGAGCAGAGCGTCACGAGTCCGACGACGCCGCTCGTCATGTCCACCATGCCGCGGCCGTCGTCGCCGCAGGTCATCAAGCCCGCCTTGTCGATGACGCCGGGGCTCTTCCGGTCTGACTCGAGGGACACGCTGAAGGATCTGCCGAGCACGCCGAGCATCCCGATCAACATGAAGTCTTCCGGGCGGAGTCAGAGCTCGGTGGCGCAGCAGCACAAGTACGGGTCCGTCCTGCCGCCGTCGCTGGCGAGAAAGGAGATCTTCCTCGAGGACCGCGATCAGCGGCATTCGAACGTTTTCAGGGCGGAGGACGACAACCAGAAGATGTTCAACAGCAAGCTCAGAGCCGGGGCGATGCCGGAGCTGCCGTCTACGCTGTCGCCTACGACGGCCATCTCGCCGTGGCTGACGGTGCTGAACCCGTCGAACCCGGACCGCAACAAGGTCGACGACACGGTGCTGTATAGTCGATGGCAGCACGTGTTCCCGCGGACGTCGGAGATGAAGGTGATGAAGTGGAAGGCGCTGTGCTGTCCCGCCGCGGTGCCGCTGACGACGGAGTACTTCCCCAGCAAGTCGCAGTTCGACACCGAGTACCAGCGGCAGCCGTACGTGATTGCGCAGAACGCGGACGACGAGCTCAGCGAGGAGCCCAAGTCGCGGGAGGAGTTCCTGCGCGAGCTCATCAGTCTGCGGTTCTCGCAGGGGTTCCAGGTCGTGATCGGGCCGTCGGTGGCCAAGGCTTTCGGGCAGAGGTTACTGCGGATCGCGGACATTTTCTCGCGGGACCAGGCAATGGAGGACGGGACGAGCATATTTATGAGTGTGGGCAATGTGATTCACCAGCTCTCGTGCGTCAACGGGACCGAGGTGGAAGTGAATATCTACATTCGCAAACCGGCGGCGTCGACGATTGGTGGGAACGCGACCGGTGGGCCGCTGTATAGGCCTGCGATCCGGACGCTGATGGACTCCGGGTACCAGACGCAGGAGGTTGACATTTCGACGCCCAAGCCGGAGAGGAACTGGAACTACATCGATTCCTACCTGGCGGGGCATCACGACGAGATGACGGAGAATTTGAGGTTCTGGAGGGCGAGGTTCGTGTTGATCCCGATGGTGTCTCGGTACTCTGCCGTGCCCAGAAACCAAGCTGGTGACAACGCGGAGGAGGTGCGGTTGGAAGGAATCAGGAGGCTGTCGCTGTCGTGGCAGAAGCACCGATACCTCCCGCCTTCTGAGAGGCGGTATCAGACTGTGAACACGCGACGGGACCCGAATCCGCTGGATATCGTGTACAAGACGGAGGACCCGTCCGTCGTGATTGCGGCGGAGCTGGACAACCTCCCGCTGGTCGAGGGCATGGACGGCAACCGGAGAGGCCAGCTCATCTCGTCCAAAGAGCGGTTCCGTAAGTCCGGGTTGAATCTTGCCGCGTTGGCCGAGGCGATTCAGCAACCCGTCGAGAGCGGCGGCGTGAAGCTGCAGAACCGACGGTGGCATTTGCGACTGCATTACAACTGCTTCATCGGCTCTGACATGACGACGTGGCTCATGGATAACTTTGAAGACCTGGACAGCCGCGAGGAGGCGGAGCAGCTGGGCAAGATGCTCATGGTGGAAACGTACGAGCGGTCCGACGATAAGAAGGATCGCGGGGGCCTGTTTGAGCACGTTGAGCGCCGGCATCCCTTCAGAGACGGACAGTACTTCTACTCTATCGCTAGCGAGTACGCCAAGCCGCAGCCCGGGTGGTTCAACTCCCGCCGTAAAGACCTCTCGGTCCCATCCACCCCCATGTCGGAGACGATGCCGCGCGACTCGCCGCGCATCTCCCGGCCCATGTCCATTAACGAGGAAAACTCGCCCAACTCCGGGTCCACCACGCCGACGGCGTCCATCATGTTCAACAACAAAAAGATGCCAAAGGTGGTGCTCAGCAAGGTCATCAAGTACGACGTCGACCACCGCAAGCGCTCGTACCGCCCGGAGCGCATCGACCTGCACTACGACAGGCTGCACAACCCGGACAACTGCTACCACATCCGCATCGACTGGATGAACGTCACGGCGAAGCTGATCGAGGACGTGGTCGAGGGCTGGGCGCGCGAGGCGGCGACGCACGGGCTGAGGCTCGTCGAGGTGCCGATCAAGGAGGCGTGCTCCATCACGGAGGTGAACCCCTTCCGGCGGCCGTACGTGATCAAGCTCGCGGCGCCGCCGCCGGCGCAGCAGCCCGTGACGTACTACGAGCCCGGGTCGTTCGCGCCGCAGACGGCGCCCGGGAAGCACTTTTACCAGAAGGCGCTGATGCGCCGGCTGGATTTTGTGCTGGACATGGAGGCCGCGGCGGATTTTCCTAGGGACGTGGAGGTGAGCTACAGCTGGGGCCGGCCGGAGTTCAAGTACTCGCAGTATATCCACCGATCGGGCGTGCTGCTGGCGGAGATCACGGACGAGGGAGACTTTTTGGTGCTGGCGAACCGGCTGTTTAGCAACCGCGCGTCGGCGGCGCGGGAGAAGGAGCTGAAAGATATGAGGGAGGCGAGCGCGGCCGGGGGAGCGGGGAATAATGTCGTGGAGAGGGCGGGGCGGATTATCCCCGTGGGGAGCTACACCCCGTTTGGGATCCCGGAGCCGACGCCGATCAGCTCGCCGATGGTGAAGCCCGTGTTCTACGCGGGCGGGTCGCCGGCCTTGCGGGGAGGCGCCGTGAAGGAGGCCGCACCACCAGCGCCGCCGACGGCCGTGGACCCGATCGCGCTGCTGCTTGAGGTGGAGCGGTTCTGCAAGGACGAGAAGGGGCTGGAGGCGTTCTACCGGGAGACGCTGGAGCGGGGCCCGCCGCAGGCGATGACGACGCCCGGGGCGATGCGGCCGACGACGTTGGAGGCGGTGCCGGAGGCGAGCATTCCGAGTTTGAACATGCCGGCGGGCGTGCTCGGGGATTTAGGGGGTGGGGGAGCGGGAGGGGCGATGGGGTTGGTGGGGAGTGAGAGGAGCGGGAGTGTGGGGGGTGGGAGCCCGAGTCCCGGGCCAAGGATGATGAGTCCGGCGGACGGGATGAGGTTTTTGAGGAGGGCGAGTGTGCAGGATGGGCTTGGGTTGGGGGGTGGGCCGAGAGGACGGGAGAGGGAGAGGGACTGAGTGAGAGTGAGGACGAATGTGGGGGAGGTTAAGAAGGGATGTCTATAGTGTAATCTTTTGAGTGTATGATGAGATCATGAACATATGATACGATTTAGATGTCAATGGTTTGGCTTTTCTCAGTGGATGTGCGACTTCTTCGAGATGGATGTTTTGCAGCGTGCTGGAGTACCAAAAGCCTCTGAGCCGTCGGCCAATCAGCCGCACGTGGCCTCCACCACAACACCGTTCGTCGAAATGTTCAAGATCGCGCGCGCTGATGTTTGCCTGGTGAATTTAGCAACAAAAGAGGCCTCCTAAAACGGGACTCGGCTTCCAAGTATCCACGTCTCACTGCATGAAACTAGTCTCTTTGTGTCGGTCTTGCAGTTTGATTCCGCTCTCATCCCCTCCCTCTTGCCCTCAGCCAGCCACATGCCAAGGTCGGTTAACACCAATCAATAATGACTGAGTACATTTACATTTCCAGCCGCTGACCTACGGAAGTGACATCGACAGAGTTTGAGTAAACATTGACTTGAATGACCGTAGACGGTCTTTGGAAATTGAAACCGACGGTGAAATTCAGTGGAGGGACGTGGGAAAATATTGGTAAGTGATGATGGGGGTTTGTACTTGGATCGAATGCTCGGCACATCAGGCTGAGGAATTGTAATGAGTGAATACGAGGTCAGAGGGTTACAGACCCATGCATGGGGCTACTCGCACATATTACGCACATAACGTTCTGCACTAACGGATTTGGGCTGCCATTACCAGAGCACGAGACATTTATATACACGGGGGCTTGCCAGATACGATCACCCAATTTCAGCGTTCCTTTGAATGGCATATGGAACCAAAAAAGATGGAATCGATACCCGACAATAGACTTTGCGACATATGTGCCACCATTCCATTTCTGCAGCTCTACGCGAATGCTCAGGAAGAAGATCTACGTTTACGTATGCGGAACGAAAAGCCTCTATCTTGGTCGTTCGGTAAAGTGTCAGATGTGCGCGGCCGAGGCTATTGCCCCTTATGTCGGCTGATCTGCGAGGGACTCAGACGGGACCTCCCAGATGACTCCAACGTAAAGATCAAGTGGGGGAAAGCAGCGATTTTCTTTGACTGTGTGGACTTCCGCATGGGGACTCAGATCGCCTTTCTCGACATAAGAAACAGAGTTCTTGATAAAAGAATTGACATCTCCCGTGCCAAAAAATGGTTGAGCACTTGCTCAGAACATCACTCAACACCGGAGGTTGAGGTACCAAATTTCCGCGTTATCGATGTACCCCGGAGATGCATTGCCGCAATGCCAAATAGCATCAGATATGTCGCTCTCAGCTACGTTTGGGGTCAAGTGGACACGTATCGTCTCTTGAAGAGTAATTTCAAAGACCTGATGAAACCTGATGGTCTAACTAGAAATTGGGGAAAGCTTCCTCGTACGATCAGAGACGTTGTTTTGTTCACCGAAGCCATTGGGGAGAGATATCTCTGGATTGACACGTTGTGTCTGATCCAGGATGATGACAATGACAAGATCCCCGGCATCAAACACATGGATGCCATTTATAGCAGAGCGTTCTGTACGATTGTTGCTGCAAGTGGTGAAGACGCAAACGCTGGTATTCCTGGCTGGGGCTTCACACGCCGACGTGCACAACACGTCAGTGAAGTTCTTCCAGGAGTCAATTTGATCTTGACTAAGAGTATGAGCACGTACCTGAGGCACACTCAGTATGATAAAAGAGCATGGACGTGAGTTACATCAATTTTGTTTTCTTTTGTTTTTTCAAATCTCGCACAGAGCATAACTCTCAGACTATTACAGATTTCAAGAGTATTTCCTGTCTTCTCGTCGAATCATATTCATCAATAGCCAAGCTTACTACTCGTGTCGAAAATGCTATTGGAGAGAAGACGACGCGGAAAGAAGAGAGTTGATCAACAACGTATCAGTTGACGAGAGCTACTTATCTGTGTTGAACGACCTCTGGATGGACGACGACATCGATACTCATGAAATGTGGACGATGATGCTATATCATTACACCAAACGGAAATTGACATACGAATCAGACATTCTCAATGCCACGGCTGGCATTTGTCGTGCGTTATCCATCCGTTGCAAATGTGGCTTCTTTCAAGGGATGCCTGTCGCAGCTCTCGATTTGTACCTGCTGTTCAACACAGTTGCCGGCGGGCATTTCGAACCTGCCGCAGCCGAACGCCGCTGTGGCTTCCCCAGTTACTCATGGACTGGATGGCATGGGCGTATTTATTTCGAACAAATTTCAGTTGGCAATGCCATAAAGAACAAGACCGACTGGCTTTCAAACCAAACCTGGATCGTTTGGTACAAGTATGAAACCCTGACGGGAAAAGTCTCGCGAATCTGGGATATCAACCAAAATCCCGGCTTCCTGGAAGCGACTGAAGACGATATAGGGTATCGCAACAGACGATCATTCATCCCAAAGAGCAAAAAGACTAGGCTCTCTTGCAACACTGAAATCACCAGACCTTCACCACAGCAGCATGTCATTGATCAAGCTCAATATCCTTATTCACTGTTGCAATTTTGGACAGTGTCAGTGTACTTCAACTTCACTTTCTCCAAAGATCGAGGAAGTATCGACATATTCGATCGAAACGGCGACTGTTGCGGCTCGGCGTGTCAGAACGTAGTTTCGACTGACATTCACGCCAATGAATCGGAACCAATCGAGCTTATCATCACATCCGAGTGCTGGAAATCTGCTTATGATTGGATGGATTGGAGAGGAGCTTGGAGAATGGCTAGAGAACAGATGAACAGAAATCCAGCAAATGAAGAATATTTCAAAGAGCTTGAATATCATAGGTTCTTCTGGGCTTTGTGGATACGTTGGAACGGCGGAGTAGCAGAGAGAATTGGTATCGCGCAGATCTTTCAAGCAGCCATGGAGGAGTCTCTTGAACCGGGACCAGTTTGGAAAGAGGTACTTCTGGGCTGAATTACTTAGCCCCATCTTTTTTTGGGGGAAGTGGATCACTCACTACAGTTCAAGTAGCATTTAGGATGCAACTGCTCCAGCTGTCAAAATGGATCTGAATGTTGACGGTATCCTTTTATAGTCAATATTTTCAAAAATGCGAGATGCTAGGGCTAGATCTGACACGGCTGAGGTCGCGAATTTCTCTCACGTATTCTGTCGTCTGTCAAAGTTGATATGGATACGGGAAGTGTACCTAAAGCCCGAGTCGACGATTCTTAGGTAACTAATATAAGCAAGATCGTGTACACTCACGCCACGTTGTTCAGTGAGAAAGTGTGAATTATCATCTGAGATGAAGGTTCCGTAAGTGAACTATAAGCGAAGCGCGGGTAATTTCTCACAAGATCACGTTCTTAATCAAACGTTTTGTAGCCATCACGAAGGTTATAAGTCGAACAATGCAACAGGTTTAAGCTCTGAAAACTTCGCCCACTGTTGCACAGCAATACCACATAAAGCCGGCCAACGAGGCACTGATGAAAGCCGTATTACACAAGCTTCATCAACAACAATATCCCATGAAGTGCAGCATGAAGTGCCGCATAGCACCAACACATCGACTACCTATAATTTCCCCAATTCTGGGCCTCGAAGAATTTACCATTTACTAGCAAAAGTCTTTTGATCACTTGGAAAGACATTTGCATGGCTGTACCCCTGCATACTCGTGTACTGGTGTCCTGTAGTCCTTGATGGGATAGTGCAGTCTCTGTCCTCGAAAGATTGATACGGCGGCACCTCAGGCTTCTTAACATTTTTTGAGAGGAATGAGTAACGAGCAATCATAAGACAAAACGGTCAACTATCTTGCTGCGTCAGAGTGAGGGGATGTGTTGAATCTCACTTCACTTGTCTCGGGGATGTGCCTGATTGAAGGTATTTGCCTGTCGATCGCAAGTCCATTTGTGATTGAAGTGATAGAGGCGTCTAACAAATTCCAACACTCGACTTTCAGCCAGCCACGCATCCTCGGGTCTGCTAGCGTCGGCAGTGGCTGTCTCACATCCGCCCATGGCCCTATGGCTATCCATATTTCTATATCTTATTGGCTTTCTTCTGGTCGACCTAGGCTTTTCAACTTAGGAACAGAGATCAATGAAGGGCTTTGAAGAGATCTAGAGGCTATGCTGAAGGTTGATGCAGCCAAAAGAAAAAAAGGGCTGGGGACTAGAAGTTCCAGAAGGCTCAGCTGCAGGGCTAAGCGTGGAGCAAGGGATAGACGCGGAACAAGCAATGGGAAGATCCATCTCATAACTAAACCGCCAGTCTAAAAGTGTGATAGCTTGGCAGGTAGCGGGAATGGAAACGGCTTTTCGCGGGAAATGAACAGTACCGCGTATTGAACCAAGTCGTCGCTTGTGTCACATGTCTTGGCCACCTGCTGCTAGTGGTAAAAATGGCAAAGTTTGCGCCAGCTGATGTCTTGGCTATGAGAAAATACAGACTTAGCTCTAGTTAGTAATGGAAGTGCACTTCGGAGAGTCTGATAAAATATAAAACATCTCTCGACTCCCGATTCCAAACCCGTCATCGCAGTCTTCGCTAGAACATCATCAAGGCTCCATCAAATCGCTTTTTAGGCACTTGATGACTCCTGTCACAACCAATTCAAGATGGCCTCGCCTGGGGAATTTGACGCCGATGGGTTTTCGAACAACCTTTTCAGCGATCTGGCTCCCCTTCTTGCTCTCTTCGGAGAAGAAATCGTAGCACAGTTTTTCAGTATGAGCATGGGCTGGGCAGATAACTTTCTTCTGGCTATGGGTCCCGTCGGGATCATCACAATCGTGCTGAGCGCAATTCGTATCGGTGGCAGCGGATGGCTTAAACGTCTTGTTGGACGGTAAGTTCCTCATAATCCGGTCCTGGGGGGGCTTTGATTGACGAGGTGACATCGCGTTCAGGGGCCGAGAAACACAGGCGGTTGCTGAACAAGAGCTTCTGTCGTCGACGTCCTCAAGTGTGTGCGAACTATGGAACGGCCAGCAGATTATACGTCTGATTGGAGAGCCCAAAGGAGTGATGACTGTTGTCATCTCGAGGGACGGCACGATCAATACTCTTCCCCAAGCCTTTAAGAAAGGCATCATCGAAACCAAAATGAACAGGGTCAAGAATGGGGGCGGTTCGAGTGAGGACGACATCAGCTACACCGCTTTGGCCTTACCTACGAACCTGACATTAAACACCCAGTCTGCGCCTGCCAAGAAATCCGAAATGTGGTTGCTGGCCGGAATCGGTATTTGTCTTCAAGCCATAGCGACTGTGTACCCTGGGCTGGCGACATACTACTTCAAATGGAGCAAAGGCGACATACCTGTAGTCGACTATGGTTACCCGTGCTTTGCTGCGGGTACTGTATGCTTGACGATAGGTGTAATATTATGCGGTCACATCATTGAGGGCGCCACGCAGGAGATTGAGTTCGTTCTTTCAGAAGAATCGAAGAACAAAGGCCGAAGAATTCTATGCCTACAAGAGGATTCAACCATCGGCGACCAAAGCATACCGTCGTGCGCAATATTTCTAGCCGAGGGGGATGGAATTCTGAGAACCTCGAGGAGAGGTTATTCGACGCATGGACCTGCCTGGTATGAGGGTTCATACATGCTTGAAATTCTCATAATAACTTTTCATAGGACCCGAGCTGCTGTGCCGACTTTTCTCGCTTTATCTGGATACATTGTCCAGTTTGTTGGGCTTCGGACGCTCCATTGGTCAGCCACGATTCTTCAACTAGTGGTGACCATTGCAATGACAGGTGTTCGAGCCTGGGCGAGAAGATGCCTTGCCTGGAATCCAGAGACATCAGACCTGACCCTACAAGGCCACGAAATGGCTTGGCTCGCTCTCCTTCTCAGATCCGAGGCGGAAAAGCCTGGGGAAAACTCCGTGAATCAGCAACGATGGTATGACTCCGTGATCGCACGCCTATGTGCCAAGACGGATCGCAAGAAGAGCGTCGACGATCAGAATGATCATTTCTTTTGGGAACTTATTTCCGATCATTCTCAAGAGGTTTTTGTAAAGGCGTGCTGGGTGGAAGTCAAAAGCCCAGAACCTTCAGAGACGGCTGATTTTTACAGCAGGAACAAAGGCGGCTGTTCTTCCGACCTACTCCAACAAGTGTGGAGCCCATTGAAAGTGAGCGTCGAATTTCGTACGGGAGCTTCGCTCAGGCCTACCGATCAGCAGCGCCCCAGCATCGCAAGCGCACCGGAAATCTATACAAATATAGCCTCCCGCATCCGCAAATCAAGCAGCACCGCTGGAGACCGAGACTCAGAGGAAGCTGCGTCGGTGCTCTGTCGAGTCATTGAAAAAGTGATGGCTGTGTTGGACAGCACAAACGGGGTTGTTTGGAAACCATCGATTCAAGCGCTCCTCAACAATAAAGACCTGCGTGGGCCACTTCAAATGTGTTGGGAGTTCGACATCCGCGAAGGCCGTCTGTCGGAGTACCGCAGGTTCAAAACGGCGCACCAACCCTTCCCGGTGATTATCCAGCAATATCCCCATCAGCCATGGGTGGTGTTAAGTCGTCCCCAGCTGCAGGCCGCCATATCATTGTCATTTTACACCAACACATTCCGATGGAAGTGCGCCGACGGCAAAGAAGGAGCTGCCAAAAGGGCATCTGAGGAGCTTCCTGATTTCGATGGAGGCTTTCAACGCATTATCGGCCACGCGGCAGATGACGAAGCCGAGAGCCTTGCTCAGGCGATTCAGACGTGGCTTGAATATCCCGTCGAAAGGTCGTGTTTACCAATCTTGCGAAAAGAGATGCGGCCTGAAGGGGAGAAACGATCCCAAGCAGTAAGGGAAGCGGAGAGAGTGGAGCAACCAAGTATTAGGTACGCCAAGAGAGCCGTCTCTGGATCGTATTTCGGCATGTTTCTTTCATCTTGCGGGTGAATATCAAGCAAATTTCCGATAGAGGGATTCATAACTGACATAGACGCGTAGAGAAGAGCCCCGATTCCCATCACGTCAATTTGAGGAGCTGTGGATCTCCAAGCCCTCAGAAGTGGCAGAAGCTTTCGAATATGCTCAAGAGTTATTTTCAATCTTCATGCTCGCTTTGGCCTCGCAGATTGACCGGGTCAACGGAAAACCGCAGGAGATATATCGAAAGGGTGAAGTTCGCGAGAGACTGTTCGAAAACTCTGTTTTCAAGTCGATCGCGGAAATTGTCGTTGACGAGGAGCTTGCGGCGAGCATAGATGAGGCATACGTCTTGATCATACCGGCGTTTGCCAAGCACAAGCTTCTCCCACCCCGCCCTGGTCCGTAGAGTCCTGCATGCTAGCGAGGTAGGACCATCTAGGTATTTACGAACAGATGGGAGGCATACGAGATTGATGGGTTGAATAGTACATTGAATGGGGCACTCGAATGTGATGAAGTCTGGAATATCGTTCGCCGAAGTCTGTTTGTTTGATGTTCGGAAACAACTCACTTTCGTTTTTTGTATTTCGCCGGTCGATCTCTCTAAAACCAAGAACAGTCGAGAGTGGAAGCGAGATCTTACGTTCAGTACAGCAAGAATCAAATGAACTGGACGGCATGTCAGTTGTTTCGATGGAAAGTATGATCAGAGTTTGGAGCCGAATTCTTCATTGTGTTGGCAGACCAATAGCAGTGATTTCACTGCATCTGCTTAGATGGACACAAGAGGCAGCTTGCGCTGAAGAGTCGTGGCGGTGCCATGCCTGCCTCGGTGTGGCTTGCGCAAAGCGGGTCCAGAGCGAGCTGCGCCACGATCGGAAACATCCGCAGCATTCTTCGCCAGGGTGATTTGAGTGTTCCATGTCGGGTTGTGGCGTCACATGACCCCATGAATCCCCTCGATCGGGATGCGGGAGGCCAGCAGCCGGCGGCGCCACTTACGCTCAGCAAATTAGAGCCCAAAACCGTGGCTTGGGCAATTGCGGGCGGAAAGAAAATGGCTGGCTACCGAATTTACGCATCTTTTTTAGGCCCCAAACCCCAGTCCACCTGACAACAAGCCTTCCCGCGTCTCCGCGAGGCTTGTCGAAACTCTATCCAGGCCATCGGACGGATCTTGCCATTCAAAGGATGCGCTTTCGTTGCGGGCGAGGGCTTGAACGAGGCGATGTCCCGGTATTTGATTTGGGCTTACGGGAGATGTGCCTTTGCTGTCAAGCTTTGTTTACCCCTGTCCATCCACCCATCGAACTTGTGCCTCGTTCAGGCTCGGGATCCGGTTTGCGCTGATGATGGATATCGGACCAGAAAGCATGTTGTCAGCTTTGCAATGCGTCGACGAGTCGTCGTCCATGACGGTCTGGCCCCGAGAGAGGGGGAAAGCGTTGGTGGTGGTGGTGGTGTGTCTTGGAAGCTTGTGGCTGGCTACTCCGAAGAGTGCGCGCGTGCTTGTGCTGTGGCTGATGTCATTCTGCATGCAGCCTCGATTTCAGGTGTAGTCGAGACAAAGACCATCAGAGCTCAACGCCACCATATTCCCATTTTGGGCTGCAGGTTGGGCGACAAGACCAGATCCCAACGGTCGGCATTTGCGCAGTCTCAATTCTGTGTTGCTGATTCCTTTCGGACAATTCTTCTGTTTAATGAGGCGACTGAGAAAAGAAGCAATAGCCAAGAGAACAGATCGACTTGGCAGGGGATTTGCGAGGTGCTTGAGTGTGCTTGGCCGAGGTGTTACGTTCCTTGGCGAAGCTTGTTTTGGGCGGTTTCTGCTGTGGTGAGTGGGATTCGGGGCAAGTGGCGCGTCTTGGCACGTCGCCGGGGGTCTCTGACGACATGCCCTTTTTCTGTTCATTTTCTTCTCTCTTTTTTTTCTCTTCTGCTCATCGAAGCTCTCCATTTTCTCCGTGCCCAACTCAATTGCGCGCACAGAAAACAAACACACACAGGACTCCATCATCCCAAGGAGCAATAGCAGCCAATGGTTCGCAGAGTCGAAAAAACATTAAAGCGAAAAGGGGGCGTTAAATGGCGGGCCCCGCTTAAGCGATGGCCTGGCGCAACGGCATTGGATCAGAGGAAAAGACTGGTAGGGAGCGACACGCTTGTTGCACAGAACGGGATAGGCGAAAGTGAGGGAGTCGATTCAGGGAAATTAGCGCTGCGCGTCGACGTGGTAGCGCAAGCAGGCCTTCTTTGGCTCTTTGGGCCTTTGGGGGCACTTTAGAGTGGACTGACGTAGGAGTCTGGAGTCCCCCGTTGTCCCTTGAAACTGGTGGATGAGTGAGTGGTGGACGAGGGAGGTCCTCTGCGGCAGCCAAAGAAAACAATGATCCTCATCGTCCACTCACTCGTCCAGGAGTCGATGCTTAATTACTTCTTGGCACCCTTCGTTTTTCATCCCATCCTTTCCTTCTCTTCCTTTTTCCCATTTCCCACGGCCACCCACCCCTCCACCGCCCCGGTATCCGTCTGCTACCTTAGCTTCATAAGCTTTGTTCGCAGCAGCAAGCACCGCACACTGCCCAGCTAAGCCCGACAACATTACGTTTGGCAAGGCAGTCTACGGTACCTACCTACCTACCTTACGGATTACGGATACTGCGCATCTTCCGGACAAGTGAATACCTTACATACCTTAACCTACCTACTCGCAAGCAACGCACGACTCGCACTCGTTCCAGAGCTTGCCCACTTTTCCGCAGACACAGCCTCAATCTGTCACTCCGAGGGTGCATAGCGCTAGGTTACTACAACCGCCGTCGCGACTAACCAGGACCACCGGTGGCCACCCGATCACATTTTTCGCCTCTTGGCCGACGTTTCCTCCATCCGAAGGAGACACAGCCCGAATCGCATCTGCAGGCACACAAACGGCCGACACGTCGCCGTCTACACCGCAGTCCCCTTAGCCCCAGTTGACAACGAGTCTTGGCTTGCGCGTCTCGCTGTGTGTTGGCTGGTCTTCCCGCTTGTCAATCTCACCATCGCCAACCGGAGCCCCGTTTTTGCTCATCTCCGGCCGGCAGCGGGTATTGTCCGATCAATACCACTCACTCTCTTTGCCAAGGAGGCCTCTCCCATCACCGCGCCACGGTATTCTTCGTATATTGCTGTGCACCTGTTGCCGTGTGCTATCGACACTTTCGACGTTATTCATCCAACCAGGAATTCGGCACAAACCACACCACCAGCATCCCCGACCACTGCTCGGTTCGCGTGTTTCGTCTCAACATTCGGGCGCTGATCTGAAGCGATCTGATCTTTGCCACTACAAACTCCAAAGCAAGCACAGGCGCTCAGCCGGCAACCCGTCGTCAGCATGAACTCCTCAACCTGTAAGTACGGCACCAGGAATCCGATTGACATCTCCCTTATTACCCGCCCACCCCCGTTCCTATCCCCAGTCACTGTTGCACCCGTCGATACCTTGGCGGAAAAGAAGAAAAGAGACACCATCAAATCATCTCTTACCTAACCCCTTCCTTTCCCCATAACCCCCATCACGAACTCCTGTCTCTCCCTTTCTTGGCGTCGTCGTCGGTGGGAAGCTATCCCC
The DNA here is from genome assembly GCA_025328625.1 of Colletotrichum sp. SAR11_240. NCBI lineage: Eukaryota > Fungi > Ascomycota > Sordariomycetes > Glomerellales > Glomerellaceae > Colletotrichum > Colletotrichum sp. SAR11_240. Next base: position 30,555 of record JAKMXA010000009.1, on the reverse strand, counting down.
TTAGACCGCTGCTCTAGACGCCGTAGTCTATCCATCTTCCCCCAATCACCTGTCGCCTCGAGCGCGGATTTGACCAATTCTCGCCTATTCCCCCCCGTCGCCTCACATCCCCTCCCCACATCATTCCCACACCTCACTCCACATCGAAAGTTTCACGTCATCACCCAATCTCACTTAACGAACCGCTCCCTTCACCTTCACTCACCTCACCCGTTCTTCTCAAACTTCTCACTGCTGCTCTGCGTCCCGCCCGTCACTAACCATGCCCGACCTCGTCGGCTCAGTCAACCACTTTGACATCAAACGCAAAGCTCACGGCCTCAGCCGCAAGAGCACAGAGCAGACATGGAACCCGTTCCGCCATGTATCCTGGGATAACCGCCCCAGCAAGCGCTCCACCTGGGACGGCGCCAACCTCGAGGCCCAGCGCGAGGTCCCCAGCAGAGCCGCCGACGACGCAGAGACCGAGGAGCCGATACACCACGTCCAGAGCGAGCCCGCGCCCCGGGACTCCGACACCGTACGCAGCCTGAGCAAGGACACGAGGACGGGGAGCGGCAGCGGCGAGACCGTGTTCGAGAACAAGAAGGAGCAGGAGGCCGCAGACACCGGCCTGAGGAATCGAAAGACCGACGCCGCCGGCGCGCAGGGGAGCTCACCACCCGACGAGGAGGAGAGGGAGAAGCCCAAGAAGCAAAAGTCCGGCCTCATCCGCCACGTCGAGCCAAAGCACCCGTTCACCGTCGCCAATCAGCTGCAGAGGACGCTGCTCTGCTCGTGGATCAACATCCTGATCCTCGCCGCCCCGGCCGGCATCGCCATCTCCTACGTCAACGTCAGCAAGATCGCCGTCTTCGTCGTCAACTTCATCGCCATCATCCCCCTCGCCGCCATGCTCGGCTTCGCCACCGAGGAAATCGCCCTGCGCACCGGCGAGTCGCTCGGCGGCCTCCTCAACGCGACCTTCGGCAACGCCGTCGAGCTCATCGTCGCCATCATCGCGCTCGCCGAGAACAAGCCCCTCATCGTGCAGACCTCCCTCATCGGCTCCATCCTCTCGAACCTGCTGCTCGTCATGGGCTTCTGCTTCTTCTTCGGCGGCCTCCGCCGCCCGGAGCAGTACTTCAACACCACCGTCGCGCAGACCGCCGCGTCCCTGCTCGCGCTCGCCGTCGCCTCCGTGATCGTGCCCTCCGTCTTCGACAAGAACGACGGCACCAACAACCCGACGCACGTCGCGCAGCTGTCGCGCGGCACCGCCGTCATCCTGCTCATCATCTACGCGTCGTACCTCTTCTTCCAGCTCAAGACGCACTCGGCCGTCTTCAACGAGGAGTCGCAGAAGGTTGCCGCTAAGCCGTGGTCCCGCGGCGGGCTCAAGGAGGGCGCGCTCGGCCGTGGATTGGCCGGTGCCGGCGCGCGCATGGCGCAGACGGGCGTGCGCGACCACGACGAGCGTGCCGAGCTCAGCCGGATCATGATGCAGCGCCCCAAGGAGGACGAGGAGGATGACGAGGAGGAGGACCCGCAGCTGCACTTCCTGGTCGCGGTCGGCACGCTTGCCGGGTCGACTGTTCTGATCGCCTTCTGCGCCGAGGCTATGGTTTCTTCGATTGACGCGGTGACGAAGGCTTCTGGTATCAGCGAGGAGTTTGTCGGACTGATTCTGCTGCCGATTGTGGGCAACGCCGCGGAGCATGCGACGGCCGTGACGGTCGCGATCAAGGACAAGATGGACCTCGCGATTGGCGTGGCGGTCGGCTCGAGTATGCAGGTCGCGCTGTTCCTGATCCCGCTGCTGGTGATCATCGGCTGGGGCATGGGCAAGGACGATATGACGATGAGCTTTGACCTGTTCCAGGTCGCGGTGCTGTTTGTGGCGGTGCTGTTGGTGAACTACCTGATCAGCGACGGCAAGAGCCACTGGCTTGAGGGGCTGCAGCTTATTTGTCTGTATGCCATTATTGCTGTGTGTTCATGGTGTAAGTTTTGTCCCCATTCTCATGTGGTTGGAAGCAGTACTGACATGGAATTTAGGGTACCCCGCCGAGAACGTCGCTGGCTAAGCGTGTTCCCTCACTTGTTACGACCGTCATTTTTCACTTTACGTCTGGACCCATACAAAAAGAATTTTTGTTCTGAGCGCTGTTACAACTTTTTTTTCTCTTCTTTTCTCCATTGACCATAATGTCTTGTTCTTGATTCATGAGAAGCATACATGATGGAATGTGTGGCTTTTCTTGTATATATAAGATTGTGTGAGCGAGGATATGTTGGGGAACTGTACATTTTGAAAATTCCCATGTTGGCGGTGGTTGCAGATCAGGATGAGGGAATGAGGAGAAAGAAGCCTGATGTGGAAACAGGACGATGCTGTGAGATGGCATTAGATACCAGATACGAGTGCAGCAAGTTGGCTGACGCTGACTGAAATGAAAAGATTGAAATCTTACGAGATGCCCACTCGAGTTCGGAGTGAGATGATGAAATGTGACGACTGTGATGACCAAGATTGTTTTCTGCAGCCGGCCATGAGGAGCTATAAAAAACGTCTTTGGGCCTTTTGTAGGAGCCAAGCCAGAAGTCATTTTCTGGAACACGGGTGACTTGAGCGTGATACAAGGTGGCTATAGTGTGAGGAGCACCACCTCGACAGCCATCGTCTTTACCGACGTCTTTACCGAGGGTAAGATCCAAGGTCTTCCGCCTGCGCTCATCACAAAAACTCGCATCTTCTTGCCGGCAGTTATGTGGGTAGAATAAGACGGCAGAGGAGACGGCGGACTTGGGATCTAGTCGGACCTGAATGCTCAAAAAGCAGGACTTGGCTTTGGGATGGCGAGGACTGGTGTTCAGTCTTTTCTTCCCATTATCTTCCGGCAGATTTTCCTCCTGTAAGAGATGTCGAAGAGATACATTTGTGAAGGTGTTTAATTGGTTGTACTGCTGTAGCTTTTATGCCCGTTTGGCTGGAGCGTATCTTAGCGTCAAGATCGGACTTTGCACTCTCATTTTTGGATATATAGAGGTGACTGAGCAGCTTTGGTTGATATGCAGACCAACAGCCAATGACAGCGAAGATCTCATTAATGCTCGTAAACCGCACGAAAGGAAACAAAGTAGGAGGTTGTACCTCCTTAGTCGAGACTGCGACGGACATTCTATGAGAGACGTGGCGCAGAGGAAGTCATCTTCCGTCACTCCTATCCCGCGGTTAGTTTGGGTGGTGAGGAGTGAATACTCAAAGGCCAGACGCATGTGTGACTGACGTGATTTGTCTTGGATATGTCGGCCACCTGCTGAACCCCTCAGCCTCGGGAGACAGCTTGCAGTAACTTCACACCACCCGCGCCGTACAACATTGCGTTGAATCCTTTATCTCATGCGAAGATGAGCTTTTATACTTGAACTGTCTGAGTGCTGGGTAGCGTCCGTGTATGCGCACAATGCCACACAAGGCGCTTGATCCCTCACGCATACGGACTCGGTATATCGGCATTTCCCTATCATACGGGTTACGTTTTCCACACAAACCTAGGTGTTGCCTAGGTATAAATAACTCTTTGACAAGACGTCATCAGTTATTCAACCAAAATGTAGGTGGCGTGTTGAATTCTTCAAAAGAAAATGAGGCGCAAGGAGGGTGGCTTCCTTCGTGCCTGAGTTGCACATGTGTGGCTCGATCATGGAGGAGGTTCCTGGGTGCTGAATGTCTTGAGGCCTTTCTCGGTAGTTGTCGTCCTTGCCAGCCTTTTCGCTTGCGAATACTCCCAGTAAATGCAGAAAGTTAGCTGTGAGCTGACTTGTATGAGAAGATTGAGTTTTTATGAATTGAGGACTTCACTGACGAAAAGAGATGGGGTGGTTGAGAAGGCCGACATGGCTTTCTGCAGCTGGTAGTGACGAGGTATAAAGGCAGCAAAGGGGGTTGCACTCGCAGAACGGAGCCGCGCCATAATGTGGCCACCCGGGGGGATTGTGGATTCGCTGGCGCAGGTTGAGAAATTCTTCGTGTGAAGAGAGCCAAAGCGATGGCCACAACTTGCACTTAAGGGTATGGAAAAAGTTATTCCGCCTCTAATACCGGTCGGCTCACATCTTCTTGTCTGGATTATTTTGGCAGAATAAGAATGGAAGGGAGATGTTGGACTTGGGATGGTTTTCAACTACTGGGACATATTTGCTCATGGAATGAGGCTTGGTTTATTACAACTGAGAGCCTGCATTGAGCCTTTTACTTTTCGTCTTCCGTTGAGACTTTCATTGAATTTATGGCAGATTGCCAAGGCCAGATTTGCTGAAGGTATGTTTAGTGGATGATGGCGTGGCCTCTTATATCCAACGGGATTGTGGGTGTCTGTTGGGTTCATTTTCACATTTACTCGATTTAGGTATAAAAATGTGTTTGCACCTTTCAATTACTGAAAATGGCAGACAGAATCGTTGCCTCTTTACGCTCGCATTGCATTAATTCATCATATAATCATATAATGCAAGTGGTGATGTTGGTGAGAATTCAAGTCTAACCCGTTGGTAGCAGAGGGTTCAGGGAGAGGTGGACACGAGGTCATCTTTGACCATCGCCATCCTGGGTTTTATCTTTGTGATGGGGAGTAGATACTCCTGGGCTGGGCGTGTGTGAAAGACGTGATGTTTCTTGAATCAGTAGGCCACCTATTGATCCTACATAGGTAGTCAGACGAGATGGTATGATACGACAGCACGACACGTATGCGAATGGAACCCCATTGCGCTGAAATATCATTCACCCCTCGAGATGCTGAGTTCTTACACTCATGCCTCGAACTGCATAGCGCCAGGGCAGTGTTCGCCTCCCTACAGCAACAGACGCGCCTGATTCGGTGGGGCATCTGAACGTGAGTGACCCGTGTCCTGGTACAGCCCCGGTCCCACGCGAATACTTGTGTTTTGACGATATAAATTACGAGGTGAGAATGCATTCTTTGATGCTTCACGAGCAAATGGGATCGTTCCCTGGTCGGGCCTTCAAATTGAGGAGAAGGGATGGAAGAGCCTACGTCGGAACATATCTGATCAGCCAGACTACTTGAGACGTGTGGCGTTTTCGTGCATCTGGGTTTTCATTCTTATTGCTTCTCATCGTTGGCAGCCTGTTCTTACGCGACTATCCGGGATAAACCAGGGGCGACACTGTGTTCAGAGCGAATGTGATTGTCATTGCCGGTGTTCCCTGCTTTAGGATGATGGGGAATTTGCAGCTCACGCCCCTTTTCTAGCCCATATGATTGCGAGAGAAAGAAATTTTTCCGCTCGCGATCATTTGCAGAGCACCTCTTCTCGTTTATGTTTGATTCTTATACTACTAAAGAGCGTTGTGACTACTATGTCCCAGAGGACTTTCAGACTTGTGACGTGTTGTGGTTCCGTCTCGCAGCTTGTCCAGTAAAATGAAGCCTGGAAGGTCAACTTCTCGCGCGTCAGCATGGGATAAAAGATGAAGCAGCCATTATGATTCCTTCTACGAGCCAGTCATATCGTGACTGTGAGTACGTAGATTGAAAGCTCTCTGGACACCAGGGAAGCTTTCTTCTTTGGGTGTTGTCAAAAGTATGTTCTAGGTAAATATGAAAGATGTGGTGTTGAGATGTTACCGCGTCAGTGCCCCCTTCCGACGTTTCCATCATGGGCGTATCGTTTGGCGAATACTACGGTAGAATCGCATCGTGATCGCCGTAGTCGAAAGCGGACATTCGATTCAGATGACGCGTGAGATTATTTTCGAGAGGAAACTTATGTGAAGATGATACAGCCCGAGCTAGAAACCTGATCAATGGGTCACCAACTCATTTGCTTGAGTTCCCGAGATTCAGCTCTGAAGCTGTTCATTTATGTATTCATCTGTGTGTCTGTACAAGGAGAGATACGATGCTTATGACCAAAGCTTATATAATGACACACAGTGTCTCCAGGGACTTTCAGTTTCTCAGAACAACAATTCGCCATACTGTGAGAAAGATGCTTATAGTTCAGCTAAATGATTGAACCACACATTCGAATCACGCGACTCAAAAATCAAAGACTTAATGGCACAACTTCTCAGATTAAGCAAGTTTACCTGTCGTGTCGCTTCTGGCACTGATTCGGGTTTGAATACATCGTCAACAACGAAGGAGAAAGACGATGGACGGTATAACGCGCATGGTAGCTGAAAATTCCGCCTTCTGAGGGCGTACAGGGCGGATTTGACTCAGCCGAGGACTCTCTCTCTAGAAGTTGTTTGTGCACAAGTCTCCCACCTCTATCATTGCTGGAAGACCAGGTACTCTCAGGCGTCACGCCTTTACTTTATGTACTGCGAGTGTGTAGAACGCAATCATGTTCGTGAATCCACGTCATGAGCGTATCTTACTTAAATTAAGGAATTGCTGCTATTCAATGCATTTCCACTCCAAAAGGCGACTGAGGCCGGAGCGCGCAGTCAGTGGAACTTAACGAGAATAATCAAATCACGGGAGGAAAGTGCTACAGATAGAGCGGGGGCATGCTTCTGGACGATTGTGCAAATCACCCTCTGAACAGTCACAACCTGCTGTTGCTTTTCATCGCTAATGTCATCCTATTATTACCAAGTAATACCTCAGAGAGCAAATGTAATCGCTGGCGGCCTTCAGTTGTGAGGTCTACCTGAGTTGTGTCCTGTTCTGAGACGCTAACAGATTTGAGTTCAGAGATTCGACTTCGCGCTCATTATTATTGACAAAAATCAAAGAAGTGACTCGAACCCTAGCTCTTTATGTTAATCCAGATTGTTAACTCAACCTCAACACTTGACGCCGTTAGACCACCGACCCCGTGACCCCACCGCAACCGCATTTCGCAGCCCGGGGGTCGCGCAACCGGGACCCACTCCGCGCAGATCCCGTGGCCCGGGCGCGGAGGTACCTGCCCCACCCCTCGTGAGCAGCATCAACACTTCGTTTCTACGGCGGCAGGTGAACATGTACAAGCCGGGCACGCCAAAATAATGAGCGAATGGATGTACATGTCATATGAGCAAAGTCAGAAGAAAAATAAAAAAGAAGGGCCGGGCTGTCCGAAATACATCGACTCACCCCAGCCGGCGACCAGCGCTGAATCCGCTCCCGTTTCCTCAGAACGTCCCGTCGAAAACTGGTGCCAATTGTTATTTTGCAACTGAATTGATTTTGCCTATAGACCTTACATCTCGAGATTGAGGGAAGGAGCATATGACGAAGGTAGCTACTGAGGAAAGAATATGTGGCAGGCACCGCAATGCAGCCAGCCTTAGCCAGCCCACCGCACCACGCCTTTCTGACGACAGGCAAGTTTCCCTTCTCATCCCGCACCTTCTGATTTTAATTTTGCAGTGTCCCATTTTGAGGCTTTCCAGACTATACATATCACTGAATATTGACACGCTCACGAGTTGTTACGATATATGTTGATTTTCGCACAACTACCTTATGCTACGCATCCTCGCACGCAACTATTTACGGTTTTCAAACCTTGTCTCTGCCCATCACTGAGGCTCTCCACGCGAATCATACTCACAGAATAGTAAGCTCAGTCCCTTCCACATTCACAAACCGCACCTTTCCTCCAGTGACACTACCACCAGCTTGCGCCGTCGCTTCGTTCACGATCCCGTTCTCATCCCAACTGAAGTCGACAACCCCACCACCGCGAACCCGAAGCCCCTTCACGCTACCGCCGCCCCATTTCTTCGGAATCGCAGGGCCTAACACCACCGTCCGCACATCCTCTCTCGAAGCATACGGCAGCGGCAGGTCGACGACCAGCATGCTCAACACAGCACCGCCCAGGCCGAAGTTGGCATCGATCTGGAACGGCGGGCTCAGCGCCCAGTACATACTGAACCCGTTCGGCGCGAAGTTGACGTCGATCGCGTACCGCAGCTGCTCGTACGCCCTGTCCGTCTCGTTGAGCCGCGCCCAGCACGCCGTCCGCCAGACCTTGGCCCAGCCTGCGTTCGCGTCGTCGGCGTTGCCCAGGCCGCGGGAGATGAGCGTCTCGCGGACAGCGGACTGGATCGTGGCGTTGGTGTAGCCGCCCAGGAAGGAGGAGACGGAGTAGCCCGGGTGCCAGCCGGTGAGGTGCGAGAGGTGGCGGTGGGTGGACTTCTCGTCGTAGCCGTAGCTGTCGGGGAGCTTCCACTCCTTCAGGCCGCCCCATTCCGTGACATGGACGCCCTTGTCGAGGCGGTTCAGACTGGAGGTGACGTCTTCGAGGAACTTGGTGTCGGCCTCGGAGACGAAGGTTGCGCCATGGAGGACGGCTTCGAAGACTTGGTGGATCATTTGGTGATAGTGCGTGCAGCCGAATGTCGTCGGTCCGTGTTCGGGGCTGTTGCAGGGGTTGACGACCAACGTGCCGTCTTTGAAGTAGAGGTCCTCTTGCAGTTGAGAGAGCCAGAATTCGGCGACTCCCTTGATGAGGGGGTATCCCTGGCGGGTGAACCACTCGAGGTCTTGGGTATACTCGAAGTTATCCCAGACGTGCTGCATCATCCATGTAGCCGCTGCCGGGTCTGAGAGCTGTTAGAAAACATCGGGAAGCAGGTTGAGGAAGCCGACTCACAGTTTGCCCAACTCGAACCTTCTTTCATCGCGGTGTGCCCGAAGGTGTTCATCTCATTGTGAACGACCCAACCACTAGCGTTGTACAGAAGCTTGGCCGTTTCAGTGCCACGAGGTACCCAGGTGTCTTCCATATAGTCCCAAAGAGCAGTCTGCGTCTCGCCCAGACCTGTTTGGTCGGCTGCCCAGTAATTCATCTGTATGTTGATGTTGGCATGATAGTCTGCGCTCCACGCAGGCCAAAGCTGCTCCGTCCAACGGCCCTGAAGGTTCGCGGGCAAGGAGTTAGCACGAGAGGACGTGATTAGAAGGTAGCGGGAGTAGTCGAAGAGCAAAGCCTCAACATAAGGGTCGCCACCGTCGGTGTACACGTAGTCAGAGATCAGTTGTCCTGTCTCCTTCTCCTCGGAGCCTTGAGTATCCGGAAGGTTCAGCTCGAACACACTCTCCAGCTTTTGGTAGTCGGCGATGTGGTCTTTCAGGATTGCATCGAAGGGCTTCGATACTGCGTCTGAGGTTGTCTTTTCAACGACCGGGCCGGGGTCTTCGCCTTTGAAAGAGTATTTGCTCTCAGCGTTGCCGTTCGTCTGATCGTAGTTCGTCTCGCCTCCGATGATGATTGTGAGAGCCTTCTGGTCCTTCTCCGGTGTGACGGCCAAGAAGTTTGCGGAGGTGCAATTCGTGACAGCAGCGCCCTTGTCAATCCTCGCGATTGAGTCGAACTTCATGCCTTCCGGCGGACCGAGCTGAGTAACGCCAGCGAAGCGAACGTGATCATCACCACAGGAAACGTTGAATGTGTCCTGCTCCACGAGCTGATTCTCGTAGCCTACCTCGACCGCTGGCAAAGCCCCTTCTGAGGCAATATGGTATACACAAACCTGGTCCGGATACGAGCAGAAATGAGAAATCTCAAAAGCCGCGCCGTTCGCTGTGAACTTGGTGGTGTGTACACCAGTCTTGAGGTCGAGAGTTCGTCGGTAATCGCTGTAGTCGCTGATGCCTTGGATGCTGACTGTTAAGTTTGCCAGGACGCGGTTCGAGCCGTAGTCATCCCCGACACCGAGCAAGGGCGACACGTCTGTAAAAGCAATGAGTTACACTGGCTTAACCTTGAAGCCACTGCCGCTTACCTCCGGTTCCATTCTCGAAGATCGTGGCGCGAATCTCCGGGAGAGCTTCGTACTTTGGTTCCGTCGGGTTGCCGCCGGTGTAGTTCTGTTTGACTTCAGCTTGAATCCTTGTCTGCTAGGATATGGGGACTTACTGAAGCTCCGAAGGGGCCACCAGCCCAAAGAGAGTCAATGTTCAGGTTGACCTTTTCCGAGCCGGGGGGGCCAAATGGGATTGCTGAACGAATAAGACTTGTACGCAAATCCTGAGCTGCCCTAACTTACCACCAAGTTTGCCATTGCCAACTGGGTAGCCAGTCTTGAGAATATACCCGTCTCCATCTCGGTCTCCAAAAGTAGCCGGAACGGAAGACCAGAAAGAGCGAGCTTCACACAGGGCGAAACTGCCCAAGAGGAACCAGCTAGATTGGCCCTTCATCTTGACTTGCGCATACGTTCGTACCCATCACGAGAAGCGCAGATGATAGCACATGTAGTCCTATTTGTACATCGCAACCCCGCGTCTCCCTCGATCGGGTCTCTACCGGGTGGCCCCTCGGAAATGACGATGGGGCCACTCGGGTCTGGGCAAGCGGAGTCGCGGGCTCGGTGTCGGGCGCTGTGAGCGATTGCCCGTATTGCCTCCAAGACCTAATTTCCCTCCAATTAAGAAGAAATATAGTGACATAAACGTGCATACCTGATCCAACCTAGACCCCGCTGGGATACTGATTCGTTTGCCGGAAAGCTCGGCCAGTTGTTGCTACGCGCTTTTTAGCAATGCTACTGCGGGGTAGAACGGCTGTCTTGGCAGATCTCGGCCGCGAAGCGAATGCACGTTGTAGGTGAGATTGGAAGTTAGTTCCGTGTTTACATGTTCTACGCATTCATCTCCTAGTAGCGTTAGCGATTCATGATTCGTTGAGTGTTGCATCGAGTCTGGAAATAGTTCGTATCCAGGGTCTTTAACTCGCCACGATAGTTGTACGCGAGCATGGCCCATCTCTAGTGAATCTTATGATTGGCGCGGTCATATGAAAAGGCTCTAATTGAATCATGATATTACTATTAGAGTGCTTTTGAGTCTTGGTAGAGCGCGATAAGAAGCTTACTACCGATGATCACAGCTGAGGTTCTCTGCGGAGGCGGCCGCTCAACATACGATACCTTCATCGCTTGCCGGGCTCGAGAGCAAAAGCAATCAATCGCTAATCTGCTATCCTAGAGGCATGAGGTAGGATATTAGCCATCTTTTAATGTATAACAGTTTTCTTGGAAGTTCATTCCTAAATATACCTTTGAATACGAAGAATTTCATTATGGGAGTAGGTGACAAGAGTCGTCCGAACTATCTGAACGTGCCCCATTCTCATTTCATTGCAGCATGGCGAGTAAGCGAGACAATTACTCGTAGAGGATGAAGGAAAACACCATTTTCAGTTGCTACAGAACTGTGTATACGGAAAAGCTCGTGTCGCTTTTTTCTACCTTGGGCTTTGCACGCGTTGATGAGGTCTCAATTGCTGATGTTTTGACTCCGACCCCCGGTACATACTGAAGCCAATTCGTCTCGCTTTTTACCAGTAAAACTCTCGCATGGAGAGTTCTGTATCGCTTACCAACTCTCCAAGCAGGGTGGCTGTGATCAACTCACCTTTTACGAATGACGTCTTCGGTTAGCACCGTATTCGGGTCGGCAGCCTGCGGCACTCTCCGTACCTAGTGCTTACTCTAACTTAGAGAAGGATGGACTTCGGATAGCCTTCCAGGTTCTCATCCAATCAATGCCTTGAATTCTTCGCGATAGTTTGAAGATCAACCTTCACTAAAGCCTGACGTGGGACAGTTTGTGGCCAGCGCCAGATTGCTGGCCCGGTCAGCGTCCGGCTGGGTGGCGCCAGACCAGATCTTTAAAGAGCGGAACCGGCCCAGTTCCATGTCTCACTTTTCAACTACATCCCATCCTCCGTATTCACCGAGAAGACGCGAATCTACAAATCATGGGCTCAATCAGCAATTTCTCGTGGGAACAAGATATCCCTACCCTTCGGTCGGGGATTCAGGGCGATGTCATCCTGCCAGGCGACGAGGGCTACGAAGCCAGTCTAGAACGCTGGTCTATCGTGTGCATTAAACCCGCGGTAGCCAATCCTCCGAATAAAATGATAGTACCCGCACTGACAAGCTCCAGGCTGTCGTAGTCAAGCCAAAGTCGGCACAGGACGTATCTGCCGCGATCTTCTTCGCAACAAAGCACAGTATACCCTTCACCACCTGCGGCGGCGGTCACTCCACAGCAGGCACGTCATCTTCAGACGGCGGGATGGTGATCCATCTCGGCCACCTCCGCAGCGTTTCCGTCAACATCGAAAAGCAGCTCGTCAGCTACGGCGGCGGATGCACTTGGAAAGACGTCGATGATGAAGCCTGGAAGCATGGTCTCGCCACCGTCGGTGGAACGGTCTCGCACACCGGTGTTGGTGGCCTCGTCCTCGGCGGTGGGCAGGGAATTCTCAGTGGAATGTACGGTATGGCCGTTGACTGCCTGGTTGAGGTGGAAGTTGTGCTTGCGGATGGATCGATCGTCACGGCCTCGGAAACACAGAATGGAGACCTTTTTTGGGCCTTGCGGGGAGCTGGAGCGAGTTTTGGAGTGGTGACGCGGTTCACTTCTAGGGTCTTTCCGCAAGGGAGAGTGTGGTCTGGTCCTTTGATGTATCCGACTTCGAAGTTGCCCGAGCTGGTGGCCTGGGCGAATGAGTTCGTGGAGAGGATGGATGAGAGGCAGTATGTGGTGATGGGCTTCACCTACGGCCCGCCACCCAACCCGCAGCCGCTCATCGTTGTTCAGCCGTTCCATAATGGTACCGGAGAGGAAGTCAAGGAGGGCTTGTTCAAAGGCCTTTTCGAGGCTGGGCCGCTGGTGGATTTAACGACAGAGATGGACTACCCCGTTGCCAACACTTTGGTAGACGTCTTCCAAGGCCCCGGAGCGAGGCGACTGACTGGCGGCACCAACCTTACGACACCATTTGAGCTGTTAAAGTGGGAAGAAATGTCTCACGAGTTTTACTCTCGTGTGGATGCGGAGACTGCGCGAGGCAATGATATGCGAACCAGCATGCTGGCGGTGGAGATGTACAAAAAGGATAAGGTGGCCAACGTGCCATTCGGCGCGACGGCATACTCGAACCGTGGGATGTACTTCGACTGCATGGTGCTGACGTGCTGGACGGACCCGGCCAAGGATGGCGAAGTTCGCGGATGGAACCGGGAGCTGGCGCAGAAAATCAAGGGCAGGAATCATACTGGGGAGACTGGCGGCGTGGGACAGTACAATAACTACGTCAGTGAGGAGCTCGATGTGAGGGAAGGGTTCAAGGAGAACGCGAAGAGGTTGATGGAACTGAAGAAAAAGTACGATCCAGAGAACCGGTTCTCGAGGAGCCCTTGGAAGATTGTCATTACGTAGACAGAGCGTTGAAGTCTCATCTAACTTGGTTCTCGAATCTCGATGCGCAGCCGGTGAGGTTTCAATCTCAGCCATGGTCTCATCTCCTATATTTCCTGTTCCTCTACATGGCTCACTTTCGCCCCAGAAACAGTAAATTGAACTTAATCAATTTTAACACCTCAGGAAAAACCTTGCATTAGCCGGTTCAAATTTTTAAGGTGGATATGAAGCAAACAATTTTATCGTTCTCTTCATCATCATGTCACAGTAGCCACGCCAAAAAGTATCCAGAGGACTCAGGCACAGCAGTTAACGATTTCTGACCGACTTTGAGATGGATTGACACAACCTGATTGGTATCAGTTGGTTCATCACACGCAGGCGTTGGCAAATGAGGCAATGTTACCCGGATATGCAGACCCAAGGTATACGACCAGAAATTGCCCATGCTCCCTTGCATCCTTTTCTCCTCATACTACTTCGAAGAGTAACCATATGATACATTCCCTATCCTTTATTCTACCAACCTCGAGATTATGTTCGTCCGACCCCTTGCTTCGAGTGAGCACAAGTGTCACACGAAAATGCTTCACAGACGCTCAGAATTCTGATATTCATGTACCCAACGTACAAAGTCCGCGTTGTCAACTGCCAACATACCATCAGCCGTAGGGTCCCGATCAGGCATGTCTAGAAGTGACGTTCTGAACTTTTCAATTGAGTAGCCGAAGACTTCTCCAGATATGGACAGGTTTCGGACACCGTAGATAGTGTTCTGAAGGGTTATCGACGTCCTACCATGGCTTGGATCTTGTTTATTCACATACCTAGATATGATTTGATCGTAAAATAAGCGAATTTGCATTTGATAAACATTACAGAGTGAGACGTATTATTCGAATTACAATCTTGTTATCAAGCTTAAAGCTTCGTTACGTCGCATATCGAGCCTTTCTTCTGGCTACAGTTCAAGCTTGGTGTTATGCAGGATGTGAACCTCACTTTGACGACACTGTCGTACTGCAGAAGACTTTCTTAAAGAATACGCAGAGGATAATAAGTGGCTACACTTTGAGCAAACATCACATGAGAACTGTTTGTTCATTCCTCCACGGCGCATAAGCTGCCATCTTCATCATGTTCCCCCTTGCTTAGGACTCAAGCGAGCGTTGCTTCAACTGAACCTTCTTCCGATACGACAGTTCAGGAGGTCTACCCAAAATTATTACTTGGCATGTTCGCTGGTATTTAAACTCAAACTCCGCAAGACATCACCAGTGTTTCTTCACACTTACTCCATCCATTACATCTTAGGATCGTTACAGCCTACCACTTGTCCTGTCAAACATTCTCGAAGGTCATATCCTAGACACCCCTTGAGTCCGTCAACATGAAGGTCCTTGCTCTCGCCATTGTCAACTCTCTGATCGCCGGATTGGCCGTGGCAAGAGATTGCCCTACCGAGTCCGACTGCATGCAGAAATCTTGCAAGGATTTTGCAATCAACAAGCATGCGATGCTTCCATTCGAAAAGAAGGGCGACTGGAAAAACCTGCTGGAAGCCGTCTGCAAAGACAGTCGGGGCAAGGAAGTGTACACTTGGCTGAATTTGAAGGAGTGCATCACGGAAAACCACGGTGCCCTGTTTTGGCAATACCAGTAACAGTCCCCCCATCTTTCTGGATTTATAACAGTGTTTTGACATATATCTACCAGGGGCAACTTTAGATGCTCGGCTTGCTATATCGAGGACCGAAAATCCTCTGACCCCGTTGTGATGTCGTGCAACTGCTACAGCCCAGAGCCCTTTAAGATCAATCTCTGTGAGTACTCCTGTATCTTTCCTGGGTTGCATTGCGCTCTGAAACTAACAAGATTTCTTTACAGCCGAGGGCATCTGGGTCGATGATGGTGTCATCGGTTGCTTCAAGACCAACGGCCACAAGGCCCCCATTGGAAAGTAAGTTGGGCGAAAGTGTTGCCCGTAAGAGTTGAACAATGTTTGCAGCTGTTTTAGGTGTAGTTCAAGAGTCTGCTTTCTGGTGTGACTGGGTCTCGTTCTATGTAGACATCTTAGATTTTGACGGCTCAGCTGCTAGTCTTTATCCCACTTATCAAATTGTCGTCTGCTTGCAATGATTGAGCAGTCCAGTTCTTCTTGTTGGAAATTGTGTCGCTCCTTTTGCCGGCATCGCAGATGCTTCATGGGCCGTAATAAAGGTAGGTGTGTCTTGTGCTGCTGCCCTCGCGCGTAGGTGTACCGCCGAAAGACTAAAATCGCCGGTTTACCAACCTGAGTAGGTAGTTATGTGTTTGATTCCTATTAATGACTAACTTTAGGCTGACACACGTCAAAAGTGTTAGATTTCAATAGATGGGGCATCCTTATACTACGAAAACTGGCTGTTGACTGTTGAACAGTAGGCGTCGTGGCTATGACTCCTAGGGTGTCTTTGCGATCAGCATGCGGGGGCGTCACAATTTTGCACACAGAGATAGAAAGATGCAGTGAATTGCAGTTATCAAAACATTTGTTCTCGCCTACTTCTTCAACTTCAGCTTCACATGAGAAACATTGCATCAACATCGTTGGCTGCGAGGACATGAAAGCAAAAGGGTATAAATCACGCCCTGGCCACAAACTTGTTTTCAAGCTTAATGCTTGGCCAAGTAATTTCCGTTGTTGACTCTTTATCTTAGATATAATCTCGGGTCCGGGCTCTGCAGCCAATATCAAGCAAAGCAACTCTCACTGTTCCACCGCCTCGAACATATCGAGAACCACGCAGGACAGACGGGCACATGGCGTCACAATAGGAAGTAGCATTACATCCCCCTGCGTCCCACGACTATGAGTTTAGGTCATGAGGCTCCTACGTCCTATCATTCCTTCTTGGCCCACCTTTACTCTACCACGCTCCCTACATGCTTTCTCGTAAACAGCTGGTTTTGTGTATACTCCTTACTGCTTCAAATGTTACGTCGAATGGCCCATCATCCGCCACGTCACGTGTTCCGGAGTCTACCATACTCGACAATAAGTATTTAAATTCTCCCGCTTATCACGGTCTCAACTGCCTTTTCCCACTCTCAACCATTCAGAGTCCCCAAGCAAATCCGGAAGCAAATACTAGTCTCTCCATCGTTCCATCCCATCACCAAAATGAGGGCGTTTTCCCTCGCCGCGCTCGGCTCTCTGGCTGCCACTCTAGCTGTTGCCAGAGACTGCCCCGTTGAATCCGACTGCATCCAAAAGGCTTGCACAGACTTCCACATCACTGATCAAGTCATGGGTCTATTTGGGTCCATGGAACGGATACTTGGCGCTACATGCGAGGATCGTCACGGCACAAAGGTCTTCACCTGGTTGGACCTTGACTTATGCATCACGAACTCGCATGGCACCATGTATTGGTCCTACATGTCAGTACTGCAGGCACCTTTCCCTCACCATCTATTTCTTTGAAGTGGGCCGAACTAAACATATATCGAAACAGGGGCAATTTCAGGTGCAGTGATTGCAAAGTTCTTCCCCGCAAAGACAATGAAGCCGTCATCTTGGAATGCAAGTGCAGGGATAACGTTAACCGCGGCACGATCAACCTCTGTAAGTATCCTACACCTCCGCTATCCTCCGAATCTCGTCGGCGCCCCACGCTTGTTTTGTCCTGGCCTCGTGTCGCGTATCATCACTAACGTTCTGCTAGCTGAGGGTATCTGGCAGTACAACGGCAGGATCGGCTGCTACAAGGAAGAAGGAGCCCTGGTTCCCATCAGCCCCGTCAAGAAGAAGCGTTCCAACGAGCCGGAGACTTTCACCTTGCCCTACCCGGTTGGACACACTTTGGATGATGTCCCTCAGTCTGTGGAACAGCGCACCGTCAAGCTCCCTTTCCCTGTAGGAAAGACCGTGGATAAGATCCCCCATCCCGTGGAACAGCTCGGCGACGGCTCTACCCATGGCCCGACAAGCACTCCGGACACTCCGGATATCTATATAGATGTGACCACCGAGAGACGCTCCGAAGAGCCGCGCGCTCTTGAGTTCCCCAGAGATGACAACGCGCCCTTCGGCGACGATGATAGTCGTGAGGAGCCGGCCTATGATGACGGCAATGGCAAGCGCGGTCGCAGCTTCCGTCAGTTTTAAGCAGTTTCCAGCGTTGGCTTGAGCTTCTCGGAAACCAGGCTAGGAAGCATCCATGTGGTTGAGGTGTGGTGAATGGCTTTGTTGGACTTCTGAGGACGTAGTTTTGCGGGAATTTCCCATGTCAATATGGAAGGCTGGCTAGACTGTCATTGAGATTCAGCTACAGGATAACTTGGGAAACATCAGACACTCATCAATCAGCTCAGAAAGCAATCAACTTAGAAGGCAACGCGGTCAGTTCCTTGAATGCATCTTACGTGCGTTTTGAGTGCGGTACTTGTGGCCTGCTGTACAACGTCAATACCAATTCCCTACTTCTTCTGACACTCGGGACTTTGACCACTATTGTCGTCTTTGAAAAAGCCTTTGCCCGTAGCTGTAGGGAGAACAATATGTAGGTGCCTCCCTGCATGACCCTCGTCACACAACAAACTTGCCCCCGCACCCACCGCAAACTTCCTCCGACGTCTCGACACGAACATCGGGACCGAGATGCTCCTGCGCGATCTTAACAACCTCCTTGGCCACAAGACATCGAAGCCCGCACACAGCACAAGCCCTCGAGATCCCAGGCGCCAAGATCGCCAATCCAGTGGCAGCACAGGTAGCTATCCTCATCAGCATACACCCCTCAAGACACCGAGACGAGCCCAGACAGACTTACCAAAGATATGCCCCCCTTCACAAACAGACTCCTTGCCCATCTGCTTCAACGAGGTCTGGCAAAACACGCACCTCTGCTTCTCCTTAACTTCCCTCAACCTCGCCTTCAGGGAAACATCCCCATCACCATCCTCAGCAACGCCCGCCGTCTCCGTCGCTAGAGTCCCGTGAACAGCAGGCCCGCCACCGTACATCCAATCCCACATCTTGGCCTCGGTGCTCTGCCGCTCCCAGAACGGCTCAGGCCGCCCCTCCCCAGTCCCGTCCACATCCATCATCTCGCCGCCGCCACCACCTGACGAAGAAACCTTGCCGCCAAACATCACCCTGGTTTTAACAGACTTCTCCGGCTGCTGCGTGCTGTGCTGCGAAACCAGCACCGCCGTCACCCCGCCGGCCGGCGACACCGTCAGCCCCCACACGCGCACCCTGTACGGGCGGATCTGCTCGCCCGCGTCCTCGGGCAGGTCGAAGTCGTCGTCGTCGCTGTCGTCATCGTCTGAAGCCGCGGACTCGGCGTCGCCCCCTGCTGCCCCCCCGCTGCCGCGGCCGAGCATCGCGGCCGGCACGGAAAGCTTGACGGTCGAGGAGATGGTCTCGGCCCACTTGGGGAGGACCGTGTCGGAGAAGGTGTCGATGGCGTTCTGCTGGAACCAGTTGTCGTTGCTGCCGGTGGCGGAGAGCCGGACGAGGGAGTAGGAGGGCGCTTTGGTGCGTTTCGTCATGTCGGGGGGATGGATGATGAGACCTATGCACAAGGTTCGTCAGTTTACCATGTAACCAGAAAATCTACAGGAAGAGACCGACTTGAAATGGGATTCGTAGCGTCCAAAGACGTCGTATCCTCAGGGTACGTCGTCCCGCACACCTCCGTCTTGTGCCCCTCCTCGACCGCCCCCTCGGGCCCATTGAGCGCGACCTGGAACGGCTGTGCCTTGAACGGGCTCGCGATCACGCCGCGGCAGACCTTAGCTCCGTCGTGATCCCAGACGGCGTCCTCCCACTCCACGAAGGCGTCCGGGGCGAGGTGCGTGCAGATGCCCGTGACGTCGGCCTCTTCCACGCTCACCTCGACGCCGGCGCCGCGCGCCCAGGCGCGGGGGATCGTGATACGGCGGAAGCCGACGTAGTTGCGCGCGCAGTAGGATATCACCGCTGTGCGGGCGTCGTCGGACAGTAGCCAGGGCGACCACTTGAGCGAGAACGCCGAGGAGTATGGGGTGTAGTCTGGGTCTGTAATCTACAAACACACGTTAGCAATGGGGTGGCGCATGATTTCCAGACAGCGACTCACGCTCGGAGTGGGATGCGGCCCCCGCCCGTCGAACCTCGCGACCTCCTCCACCTCCCACACATACGCCCCGGCATCCGAGCCGTCGTCGTTCTCGTTGGGGAGGTAATACTGCACGCTCAGCACGACGACCTCCTCCTGGTCCGTCGCGTACGCCAACAAGGCCCGTCCCGTGTCAACGCGCCGCGCCCACGCGAACGAGCGGATCTTGTCCTTGGGCAGGTACGCGCCGTCCTCGCTGCCGGCGTCGGGGAGCGGCAGGTTCGCGCCGGCGCCCCAGAGGATCCTCCAGTCGCGGAAGTTGCGCATGCGCGCGCCGAGGTCGATGTTCCCACCGCCGCCACCACCACCACCTCCGGCACCGGCACCGCCGCCCTCGCCGAGGACGAGCAGGGCGCCGTTGGTGAGCATGACGGCGAGCACGGGGCGCAGGTTGCGGCCGACGCCGGCGGGGGACCACTCGAGGGCGACGAGCTGGTTGAGGGAGGCGCCGTAGCCGGTGACGGTGCCGGAGCCGACGCCCTCGAAGACGGAGGCCGCGTCGACGTCGCCCGGGTTGGCGTAGTCGTCCTCGTAGGCGGGCGGGGCGAGGGACTGGGCGGCGAAGAGGGCGGCGTTCATGCGCGGGTCGGGTTTGCGGGAGAGGGGGATGCGGAGGATGTAGGTGTAGTACTGCTGGCGGGACTTGTTCTCTGCGTCTTGGGATGCGGCGGCGGCTGCGGCTGCTGCTGCTGCTGCTGCTGCCGGGAGCGCGTCATCTTGGGGGTTGGTGTCGTCGGTTTCGGGTGGAGGGGCGGCGGGCTTTTGGGCGGATGGGTCTTCGGGGGTCGGGTATTCGGGGAGGAAGACGTGGACGGAGTCGTCTGCTGCTACGGCGAGTTCGGCGTCGCAGGAGAAGGCGATGGCGTGGGTTGCGAGAGGCCGAGACTTGAGGGTGAGAGTCTTGAGAGGGGGGATCTGGTTTGAGGGGCCTGTCAGCGGCAAGTTTTTGAAGTAGGTGCCGTCGAGGATGGCGAGGTCATCCATGGTTAGGATGCAGAGGCATTAGAATGAGTATATGATAGTAGTGTGTCGTCTGATAAGCTGTAGAGTCGACGATGAGTTTCTCCCTCACTGAGAGCAGGCAGATGAGCGTACATGCGATGGCAATGAGTTGAGATGGAAGGCGCAAGAGAATGGTAGCAGCTGGTCCTTCAGAAACGAGGTGGGATGGAACCGAGATGTCGAGAGAGGTGTAATGGACCTATTCCGAGGAAAGCGCATCGCATGGTGAAATGTGCCCATGCCGAGTTCTCTTACAGCGTCTCAATCCAACAAACGGGCGGTCTCTACGTAATTCCCAGGAAAGAAGGAGCGGCCAATTGCAGCGATGACACTCTACTGAAGGAACGTGATTAGACAAACCTTATTTTTATCCATTTTCGAATGAAATCTTATGTCTGCGGCTATCCATGAAGCCCAGTGTGTTATGGTGGAACGGCCAGTCTTGAAGGCATTTCGCTAAACACTGGGGCAAAAGGTTTTGAGAAACATGAATCTCGGTGAGGGGCTCGGTGAGCAGTCACGAAGTGGATGGGCACGTCCCGGAATTACACCGGATAATCTTCACCAGCTTCGAGCATCTTGACGGTGTTGCGGCAGCTGTCCATAACGAGATCAATTCAGACCAAGCTGCAGGTAAGGTCACAATTAAGAAATTGTTCACGTGTACGGAATTATGAATTGAAAAAAAGTAAAAATATCCAATATCATGCTGTTACCTGCCCAATTCCTTCAACGCCTTGCTATGGATGCACTCATCAAGTCGATTTAGATATAGAATACACGAAGAACAGAACGGAGAACTACGCCTTGACAGCCGCATGGCCGTTCTGACCGCTCGTCTTCCTGACCTCATCATCCGACTTCTTGGGCGCCTCCAGGAACGACCCGAGAGCCCAAAGCAGCGCGCATCCAAGCAACGCCGTAGCACCGACCAGCTTCTTCTCCCACCAGTTGTCGTTCGTCAGCGGCTTCGCCATCTGCACCCTCTTCGCCTGCGCCTTCGCCTTCTGCTCCTCGCCGCGCGCAGCCTTCTCCGCCAGCGTCGCGTTCCTCGCCGCGGCGTCCGCCTCCTCGGCCCTCTTCTTCAGCGCGGCGATCTTCTGGCTTAGCTCCAGCAGCTCCTCGTCCAGCACCATGTTCTTCGCGCCGTCGACCTCGACGTTCTGCACGTTGCCGAAGAAGTCGGTGATGCGGCGGCTGCGCGCGGCGTCGGCGCCGCCGGGGAAGAGGTCGTAGCGCACGCCGGCGTTGGAGTGGATCTTTTCGTAGGTGTAGCTGTCGAACAGCTCGCCGACCGTCTTCTTGGAGCTGAGGTCCTGGACCTGCGACTCGAGGAACTCGAGGTTGTAGTAGGTGTAGCGGTCGATGACGGCGACGCCGACGTCGTTGTCGGCGTGGTGGGAGTAGGAGGACTGGTCGAGCTCGGAGGAACCGGTCGCGATGATGTTGGGGGAGTAGAGCTTGCTGTACATTGTGTTGGCCTGGCATGTGTCGATCATGAAGAGGATCTCGTGGTATCTGAAAAGTCAGCATTCGTGATTGCTTCGTCTCGGGATGATCAGGCTCCTACCTCTTCTTCTCCCACATTTGCTCAAACGCATCCGCCAAGTCGAACGCGCCAATCTCCTCGGCGTCCTGGAACTTCAAAAACTCGTTTCCGCCGTGGCCCGTCATGTACACCAGGATGTTGCTCCGGTCGTCCGTCAGTAGGCGCTTGCTGCGCGGCATCTCGTCGCCGACGCGGTCGGTCAGCAGGCGGATGAAGTTCTCGACGGTGACCTCGTAGCCGCGGTAGTCGACCTCGATGTTGTCGCCGTACAGGTCGACGGCGCGGTCCGAGTTGCTGTAGACGGTGCCCGGGAAGGCGTTGCGCGGGTTGCAGGCCATGTCGTCGGGCAGCATGAGGATGATCTGCGAGTCGGGGATGCCGAGGCGCTTGACGGTGCGGTAGATGGAGAGGACGTTGGCGAGGTGGCGGTAGTTGAACCAGAAGCGCGAGGTGCAGACGAGGACGGCCCAGTTGCTGGTGTGCTCGGCGAGGACGGCCGGGGCGAGCGTCGCGGCCGCCAGCAGGACTGGCAATTGCAGGAGGCGAGAGAGCTTCATGTCGGCGCTGGTCTTTTCGTAGGTGTGTGTTCAGGGGAAAGAACGGATCGTACTCGGGGTATCAAGGGAGATGAGGGGCCGCGTCGGATTGAAGTTATTGATGGAGGCGACGGGTTGGTAAGGGGGAGTGCCGCGGAGCTACATCCTGACAAACACTACCGCCAGGTACCCGACCTTAGTCAGCCCGTTGGTTGCGGGTGGAAGCACGGTCCAAGTGCCCCGGGGAGCGTTGTAAATCGCGGGTCGGTTGGCGTGCTCCACTGAACAAGATCGGTGTTAGGTACCTCGAGGGACTATTCGTATCCAAGCGATAGGTAGGTTTGATGATGCGTACACTCAGAAATCCCGACCGTTTCAACGACTAAGCTGTATTATGAATGGTTCAATTGGAACAAAAGATTCGCTTTTGAATTGTTGAAATCCGACACTGCTAAGAGCTATGAGAAACATGTTGAGTTGGAGGTACCTGCAGATACCACGATTGAATCGAAATCGACCCCTGTCGGCATGTACCAGACAGCTGGGTGCTTGGAATATCCATCATCATCAGACAGCAACCCCCGAAGTTGCCGTAGAGCTGCTCCTCCTGAACGGAAGAAATCAGCCAATCTTTGACTGACAGCTCACTTCTTGGCCAGAACCCAGAGGAATTCGGCATCAACCTCGTCGTCAATGACATCCTTGATGAGGATCTCCAGCCCGGTCTCCTTGAGCTTCTCGAGCGTCGCCTCGGTACCCCAGCCGCTCCAGTACATCCATCCCTTCTCGTGCAGCCACTTCTCCATGACGACTCCGGGCATGTTCTCGGACGCAAAGTTGACGAGTAGGAAGCCGCCGGGCTTGAGCCATCTGGCGAGCCGGCGAATCATCTCGCTCTGCTCCTCGCGGGGCAGGTGGATGACACTGTACATGCCGACGATGGCGTCGAACGAGTTCTCGGAGAACTCGAGCGCCATCATGTCGCCCTCGACGAAGGTGACGCGGTCGCGGCCGTGCTTGGCGAGGTTCTCCTTGGCGATTTCGATCTGGACGCTGGAGATGTCGTTGGCCGTGACGAAGACGTCGGGCGTCGTGAGCAGCCGGTCGGTGACGGGCTGGCCGCAGCCGCAGCCGAGCTCCAGGACGAGCGACATCTGGCCGGCGAGGGGCTTCGCGGCGAGCAGCTTCTCCATGAGCTTCTCGAGGTACTCGAGGCGCAGGGAGGACTGCTGGTCGGTCCAGCTGTTGTAGGCCGGAGCGATGGCGTCGTAGGACTCCTTCAGACGGGCCTTGACGTCGGCCGGGGCGACGGCGACCTGCTGGTCCGCTGGGCGTTCCGACATTATGATTGTTTTTGTTTGAATTGATTTGGTTTGGTTTAAGACTATCTGAGTGTCTGTCTTTCCCTGTGTGTGCCTGATGCTCTTGCGAGTATCCCCGTAAAAGTCAAGTGACGCCCTTTTGCGACTTGACTATGACGAGAAAAGGGAGGAAAAGTTGGCGGAGGAGGGGAACAGATGGGGTTTAAATAGGTAAGATGCGGAGTGATTGATCATGCTGACACTGGCACGGATTGAGGAGGGGCTTTTAAGTGCGAGCTTCGAGCCTCAAGATGGAGGGGAAGTTGCTGCACGGGCCAATTGTTTGCGATTGCATTCTAGGATCCCTTAACCTGTCTCGGTGGTGAGAGTCATCGGCCAGAGTCACTTGGGATGTTTTGTTCAATTCCAAGGAATTGACCGCTTAATTGACTGTTTACCGGCCACTTGAATGAGTCTTAAAACCAAAGTTCCAACTGCGATTGAGATCCTCAGCGTAATGTGTGCAGCTAAATATGCAGGACAGTAGGCGAGGAGGAGAATCTGGGGTGGAGGACGTGGGGACGGCGGCCGACGGGTAATGAGGGGTGGAGGGGTCCTGGGACACAAGCTGGGCCTAGGCCGCTGGAAACGGGAAGAGTTGATGGGTCTGGAGGAGCAGACTCGGAGAAGTCAAGTCCGAGATCTCGAGCCGCCGTCGCATATCCGTCCGGCAGGGCGTCAAGCTGGTGATGATCACGTTCACGGTCTGCGTCAGGATCGTGTGATGCTGGGCGACCTGATGGTCTGGAGTTGGCGGATGCAGGTCATCGCAGCAAACATCAGGATACCGCTGCCAGTGCGGCCTGCAATGAAAACCGAACGAACCCCGCTGAGCAGAGAAAACGTTGTTGATGGGGCGATGGAAAGTTTCCATACCATCGGGCTCATTTTGGTGTGGCACTGAGTTTTGTGCCGTGAGACGACAGCAGGACACTGAATTGCTGGATGCCCTCCACTGAAATCAGTCCGAAGCTTTAGCGGAGGTTGTTAGGTAAGGTAGGTATCCGTAGGTTGCCGGCCCGCCAAAGTCTGATTACTTAAGCTTAACCGCACAGAGGTCTGCACCTCGCATTTCTGGTCAATGTCGCGTCGATTTTTTCCTGCCTCCCCACGTGCCGTAATGACGTTTGGCGCTAGCACTGAGGGGGGACAATCACATGCACAGAATGCGAAATGAGCTCTCTGCAGTGTCTCTGCCAGTCTCCACTTTGGCGAAGAGGGGAGGGGGAAAGTGACAACTTGCCCCAGAGACAATGGAAAGAGAGAAAGCCCGCTGCAACCCGCCCGAGCACGACCGACGTGCCGACGAATGCCATCCGCCATCCAAGACCCAAAGACTCCAACGGCTGACGCGCCTGGTGTAGCAGCACCAAGCAAGACCTTGCTACCTTACCCTGCGTGTGCCTGTCTCGCCATTGCGCTGCCCTGCCTCCTAGGTACGAATAGAGACGCAGGCTGCAGCC
This sequence comes from Colletotrichum sp. SAR11_240, assembly GCA_025328625.1. Lineage (NCBI taxonomy): Eukaryota > Fungi > Ascomycota > Sordariomycetes > Glomerellales > Glomerellaceae > Colletotrichum > Colletotrichum sp. SAR11_240. Next base: position 5,332 of record JAKMXA010000009.1, on the reverse strand, counting down.
AGAGCTACGGAAGCTCCAGCAATAGCAACACCGGAGGCAATTGATCTTCGCCCCCCCTTCGCAAATTGCCAGTGAGCTCCCAGCCTGTCACTTGTCGAATCGATGCCAGCTTGGGCGACACCACACCACCATTGGACCATCGAGTGCGACCCTTGACTCTGGCTTATGCCCCGGTGGTGGTGGAGCGTCGACTCGTCTCGTGCAGACCGGACCACACACCAAGCCAAACAGAACCGAACCAAACCAAACCAAACCTGTGCCGTCTGGCATCCCCGGTCCTTGCATCATCATACCTTGACGAGGACGAGGAAGCAAACAAAGAAAAACTGCCCCGCCCCGCGCTGCGCTGCACCTCGCACCCAAGACCCTTGCGCCTCGACGGCAGCAGTCCCAGCGTCCCAGCAGCTGCCAGCAGCACAGAGAGGAACTGCACAAAGAACCAACCCTTCTGGAGGCTTTCCCTCATCATATCTATATCCGTATCCGTACATACATATCCATACCCGTACGGACCAAACGGCAACAAAACAACAACCCTGCTCGCCTCGTTTGTTTGCTTGTGCCTGCCTGCTGCACTGCGCCTGGCCCTGTCAGACCCTGCTTGCGCCCTGGGGGCCTTGGTATCCGATCGCAATAATAACTCCCAGCTGCCCAGCCCGCGCTGCAAGCTATGCTAGTCTCTGCAATCTGCAGAACTGAGGAAACCCGCGCGCTACCGAAATATTCTCCACGACACCATCCCTCCACCGACGGCTGACCGACCCTGACTCTGCCAACTGCCCTGCCCGTTCCATTCTGTTCTGGGTCCAACGGGTCTCCATACCTACCTACGGACACACTCCCGTCCTCGCTTTTAGCGCTTGCGAGGTCGGTGCCAGCTGGTCGGAGAGAGGGGCTGCAAACACCGGATGACCGACGCAAAACTCGTCGATTATGAAATCCTCTTGACAAAGTCTGCCGCCGCCGTTGTTGCCTCTTTTTTCTGCGTCTCTCTCAAATCCGACATTGTCATCTCCTTCAACAAAGTCCGACGGAAATTCGATAGTATCGACTACAACAGCTCGACGTTTTGCGCCAACACAGACGCCGCATCCCCAACTTATAGTCCGTCCTCGCTACTTCGCGCTTCGTGCTTCCGCCGCCGACCGAAGCTTATTCCGCCCGTGCAAGCCATCCGATCCCCTGGAGGTCCTAACTGGTGCGACGTATCTCTAGCCGCAGTCCCAGCTGCCATTATTTGATCCTCCGTCTGTTTTCCCTCCTCACTAAAGGTGTCACGCACGCCTCTTGCCGTCACCTAGATCCAAGTCTGCTCCCGAACGCCGCCTGAGTGGACATTCCCATCTGCACCTGCGTCGCCAGCAATATGGGGCGCCCGCCGGCGTACATCTTCGTTGTCAGGTTAGTAGACCTCGTTCCTGGCCTGTCTCTCTTCGGACGCTGACGCTTCTGCAGGCACGGCGCACGTCTCGACGGCGCTGACAAGAGATGGCACTTAACATCCCCGACTCCCTACGACCCTCCCCTGACCTATGGCGGCTGGCAGCAGTCCAAGGCCCTCGGCGTCCGGATTGCCAGCATCCTGCGCCAGGCCGAGGCTGATTCGAACAGGACCCCGAACGGTCGTGACAGCTCGACAGACTCGAAGAAGCGACGCAAGTTCAAGGTCGTCCTCCACAGCTCCCCGTTCCTACGATGCGTCCAAACCTCCGTGGCCATTAGCGCCGGCCTGGCCCAGGCTCCTCCCCTGAACACGCCTTCATACCCGATGCCTTCGCCCAGCACGAATCCTTCCGCCTCTCCCTTCGTCCTTCCGGCTTCTGTAACTGAGGAGGTCGATCCTCTCTCCACCGATGCGAGCGAGAACAAGCCTGAGCCTCCCAAGAAGAAGATCAAGCGGTCCACACTACGTCTCGACGCCTTCCTGGGCGAGTGGCTTTCCCCCGAATACTTTGAGATGATCACGCCTCCCCCAGGCTCCGCGATGATGCTGGCAGGTGCGAAGGCAGATCTGCTCAGGCGGGAGAACATCAGCGCCCACGACCAGATCGTGGAGCACTCCCACCACCACGCCAGCTCGGTCGGCCAGGCCCAGAGCCAGCTGTGGAACAGCCCCAAGTTCAGAGCAACCCCCGAGCGATCCGGTTCAACCGACTCGAACGCGCCGTCCGTCTTTGGTCTGGATAGCGGCCGGCCTAGAAGTCGGGCGGACAGCGCTGCGAGCTCCTCTAGCCAGCGTGTCCGCTTCACGGTTCCCGAGCCGGGAAACCCAAAGGACGGATACGTCGCCCCGACCCCGAACTACGCCGTCTCGTCGAACGTGAAGATCCCCGACGGCTATGTGGCGCATGCGAGGGACGCCTGTTTGCACGTGGACTACCAGTGGGACTCGATGAGGGAGCCGTTTGACTGGGGCGACGGCGGCAAGTACGGAGAGGAGTGGACGGCCATGCACCAGCGGTTCAGACGCGGCGTGCAGAAGCTCGTGGACTGGTACACCACGGCCGAGCGTCCAAGCGAGATGGTCACCAAGACGGTGAGGACCTCTCACAACGGCGACACCGAATGCGCCATTGACGACGACGATGAGGAAGACGTCGAGTCGGTCGTCATTCTCGTTTCCCACGGTGCCGGCTGCAACGCTCTAATTGGTGCCATTACCCACCAGCCGGTGCTCATGGACGTCGGTATGGCGTCTCTGACCATGGCTGTCCGCAAGCCGAACCGCGAGGCCGAGCCCTCTGCCCTAGACACGCCCATGTCGGAAGTTGCCGACCCAATGTCTCAGGCGGGAGTCATCCCGGTTCACCAATACTACGATCTTAAGCTGTTCGCAAACACCGATCATCTGAGGCCGAGCTCATCCTCTACACACAATCTCTCCAGGGCTCCTTCTACGGCGTCAAACTCAAGCCATTCTCAGAATGGTCAATCAGGCGCCCGTGGCCGTATCGCGACGGGAAACGGGGCGTACACGCCCGCACCCATCACCTTTAACCCGGAGTCGTTCGTCTTCCCGGGCAGCCGCAGCACATCGGCGAACGCGAACCTCGGCAGCATGCGCCGCACATCGCACAACAACACCTATTCCCTCCCTCGGACACCTGCGCTGAACACAACGGGCATCACCGTGGGAAGCGGCGTCACGAGTTTTACCAACACCACCACAAACTACAACAACAGCAACAACAATAACAATACGAATGCGTCGCCTACACTGTCTGCCGGCCTATGGTCGCCAATCACGCCCAAGAAGGACGCAGACGAAGAGGAAGAGGACGACGACATCTTCCCCGACTTTGACCACCGCAAGAAGCTCGCAGCCCTCTCCAAGCAGGGCCCCGAGATCGTCAAGCCCCCGACGCCCGAGCGGAAAGAGCCGCAGTTCGGCGGTCCCACCAAGGTGCCCCTGCGGTTCCAGGAGATCTCCCGCCCGACTTCGAGCGACGGCGCGGAGGAGGAGAACAAGGTGCCCCCGCTCAGCTTCGCCACTGGCGGCGGCCTCTGGGGCGCGCCGCGGCCGCTGGGCGAGACGGAGATCATGCGCGACATGACGACGTCCAAGAGGCGATGGACCGTCAACGAGCGCGCTTAGGAACTACCGCAATCAGAGCATGACGCATTATGGAAGCGAACAGGATAGAATGATTGGCAGACTGAGCGAGCGAAAGACGCATAGCGAGTACAGCACAGCATGGGCATGGTCTACAGCGGAAACGCCCGTACACAGATACGATGACAGACACAAACATTTGGGCGGCGAAGGATACAACACACAACACATCTCAACTTGAATCATTCTGCATGGCGTTATCATTTGGGGGATTTCAAACGCAAAAAAAGGGAGGGTAGGCAGTCAGGCAGTTATCAAGCAACCCCCAAAAACGTACTTTTTGTAATTACCACTCAAAACTGAAAGAAAACCATTAGCGACGGAGAAGGCGGGGTTCATCTTTCTCGTTTCGATTCATTCTGCATTCTAAAAGCACGGAGGGAAGCAAGATAGATGCACAAAATACCAAAAACATCGCTTCTAATAGCACGATACTAAGTTTTGTTTTTGCAAAACACGTGTATACACACAATCTTTCAGACTCCAGGCTTGTTGTCTATCATGATGATTCAAGGGGAACTACACACTACATGAAACAGATTCGTGACGAGTGCCTGCCTGCCTTTCTCCTGTAAACGCCTTCCACAACCGTAACCAAAAAGTTTTAAAGGAAACCCGTCATCTAGTGTCCAAAAGCCTTGTTCATAGCCTGGTGCGCCAACTCAACGCCCAAAAACGTAGCCGCGTTCGCCGGCACGGCTCTCGCGAGCGCGGGGCCGAAACCAGGGAAGAAGGCCTTCACGCCGCCCCGGCCGTACACCTCCCTCACCACGCCGCCGAGCGTGACGTTCCCCTCGGCGGTCTGCAGGCGCGACTTGACGGTATCGACCGGGAACACGGGGATCCACATGGCCACACCGGCCGCGGCGCCGGCCGCCGTGATGGCCAGCAGGCTGAGCTCGCCCGAGGGCTTGCCGGAGACGGGGTCCTTGGGGGTGAGGCGGCGCTTGATGTACTCGTAGGCGGCGAAGTAGGCGGCGGAGCCGGGGCCGTCGCGGGCGAGGGTGGCGGCGGAGCCGCGGAAGACGGAGCGCAGGCCGCCCTCGCGGTAGAGGGAGCGGACGACGTCGAGGCCGCCGTTGTACTTTGGCTTCTCGCCGGGCTGGAGGCGCTGGGACTGGACCTGCAGGATGACCTTGACGCGCTCGAAGGGGGCGGTGATGGCGGTCATGGGGACGGCGGAGAAGAAGCCTGCGGCGGAGACCTGGGCGATGGAGAGGGGCGCGTCGGGGGAGGTGCGGACGAGGGATTTGCCTAGGTCGTAGCCCCAGAAGGAGACGGCGACTTTGGGAGGTGGTTAGTGGGAGGAAGAGAGGGGGGAAGGGAGGGGGGGACTTACACATGGGCGTGACACCGACCAAGGGCGCGCTGACGCCGGCGTACAACCCGCGCCTGAGGCCGTCGCGGGCGATGCTCTTCTTGACGACGTCGATGGCGCCCGAGTAGACGCCGCGGTCGGCGGTCTGGAGGCGGACCTTGACGAGGTCGAAGGGGTGGCCGACGACGACGGCGCAGACGCCGCCGAAGCCGCCGGCGGCGAGGGAGCGCAGCTGGGCGGCGAGGCCGGAGGTCGCGGCGGCGGCGTCGGCCTTGAGCTCGTCTTTGGACTCGGGGATGTGGGGGGTCGGCACGGGGAGGGACTGGAGCTTGGAGTTGAGGGAGGAGGCGGCGGCCGCGGCGTCTTCGGGCGTGGAGGGGGCCATTGTGCCGGGGGGTGTG